>JAXIVH010000043.1:2740101-2808622 GCA_036785325.1 Urophycis tenuis | reverse complement strand
CTGCCAATTTTGTGAACCATCACAGCGTGGCGCGGCAGCGTGAACACACTACGCACAGCGCTCACCAGCCTCTTCCTCCCAGAGACGTACTCTGCACCTGCGGCACTTCAGAGATGACAATGTACTGAGACGCATTACCTGGAAGGAGACCTTAAGGGGAGGAGGGGGAGACACCGGGGGGGGGGGGGGGGGTTTAAAATGACACGGCAGAGAGAGAGAGTGTGAGAGAGAGAGAGAGAGAGAGAGAGAGAGAGAGAGAGGACGCCGGCGGGCTCCCCGGAGAACGGCGGCCTGTTAAACGGGCTGCACAGGTGAGAACAATACGACCGTGGCGAGATGCGCCGTAAAACATGACGACGCTGTTGAAGGGGGGGGGGGGGGGGGTCCGGGGGCAGCTGGCGTTAACTAACTGGCACGAAGAGGACACACGCAAGTGCGAGGCTTCGGCACGGGAATGGATTGGACGGCGGTCGGAACCTGACAACCAGGTAGACACTGCATCGCACCGGAATCCAGATGTAGCCCCAGAGTGATGATATCAGTAGAAACATCTCGTCAGCCCCTGTCTGAAGTCTGGCCTTTTTTCCCGCAGCCTTTGGGCAATGCGTGAGAGTTGTTGCATTATAGAGAAGACATGCGCTTTGAAAGTTGCATCAAACAGTGAATCCATCAACAGGCGTCAGACGCTGAGCACATCCGAACCCTCCCCCCCCCCCCCTCATCTAATCACATCAAAACGCCAGTCGATACGGAACGTATTGACGACTCTGCGGAGGCAGAGGTGTGACATAACAGCCGGATGGCCAATCGGCTGATTGTGCGTGTACTTCGGCGTTCGCCGACATCAATCCAGCCGTTGTCAGGAGCGTGGCGCGGCAATGCGGGGGCTCTGTTCCGGGCTGTTCCGGGCTGTTCCGGGCTGTTCTGGGCTGTTCTGGGCTGTTCCGGGCTGTTCCGGGCAGGCCCCCCCCGTCTACATCCAGTCCCTCTGCGGTGCGGGGGCCTCCGTCACTGACAATGACACTGATTTCCGATTTCGCAACGCGCCGACTGATGACGAAATGTCGGCGGGAACAAGACGCCAACGATCCTCAGAAGAACACGCGAGACGGGAGCCGCGGCCAGGCCGGGGGGAATTCGCGGCAGGCGGCGCGGCGGCGGCGGGGAGCCATTGTGAAACCGTCTCGCTCTGTCGTTCTCGGTCCCCGCTCCCCCCAGCCTTGTTCGGAGAAAATGTGATTTCTTGCGTGTGACTCGGGTTTTTCTGTGAACAGGCTGTTCGTAAGTAATTGCCTCCGGTGGGATTAATAAAGTTGTTTTGAATGTGATGTTAACTCAGGCAACGCTGTTCATGTTAATATCATTTGATAGGGTTAGGATTAACCATAGACCCTCTGCCAGTGCTACATTGGTAATGCTCATTACTGCGTTAACTAATGCTAATCTGATGGTTAATTAATGTACCCTTGTTGTTAAGTATTTCCCTCCCACTCATGGACATACATTCCCCAAAAGATTGTTAAAGATTATATATTGTAGGCAGTGCAAGAAAAAAGGATGATTCATAAATACGAATTCAAATTAAGCCTATCATGATTTCTGTGCACAGCAGTGAACAGTATCAGCATGGTGATATCCTTGTGTAAAGTTCAGGTTCAGCTAATGACTTTTCGGGATTTCACAGGATTTTCATGACGACAACAGCCGGCCGACTGTCTACCGCGTCCCGTTGCAGCATCGTGCGTTTGGCATCAAAGTCACCGCGTGTTTAGATTCCGCGGGTGCGCCCGGCCTGCGTGGGGGACGCCTGTCGCGGCGTCCGCCATCCCGCCGCGCCTTAATGGCGACACGGAGGCGTGGCCTCATCACATCGCCGCGGCGTCTCGGTCCGGTCAACAGATGGGCTCGGCTCGCCATGCGACCGGGGGGGGAGGGGGGGGGGGGGGGGGGGGGTCTCCGCGCGGTTTGCACGCCAAGGCGTGGACTGACATGCGGGGACTGTGGTGCAACCGCCAGGCTGGCGGAGGGTGTGTCCCGCCCGACGCACTCAAAAGGCCGCTGACGGTGACAAACGAGGCGGTTTTGCGGGGGGAGGGGGTAGTCAGGTAACATCCCGGGGGTCTTTCTCGTTGTCTGGGCTCTGTGAAGTGGAGGTTGGTCGATGTCCAAGGTTACAGACACACACCGGGCTGACTACAAATGAACGCGGCGCCCGGCGGAAAAAAAAACAAGCGTGAATAAATACACACAGAAAGAAAAACGCGGAAAATAAATCGATAAAACAGGAGAGCCAGCGGGAGCCGGGGCCATTTGCCTGACCGACGTCTAATCTTCATCGCTCGGCAGCAGGAGCGTGGGGAGGGGCTCCGCGGCGAAGACGAGGAGGCAGCGTCTTTCTTCGGTCTGTTTTCTGTTTTGTTTTCCTCTGCAGCCGCTGCTGAATTCAGCCCCCGGCTAATTCCTCATGTTAATGAGCAGCAGATAAGCACAAGTGTAAATTAATGAGAGCCGCGCACGGCAATTACACATCTCTGAAGGGGGGCCGGTGCCAGAGTCTCTCCCTCCTCCTCCTCCTCAACTATCACCACCACCTCCTCCTCCTCCTCCTCCCCAGCTACCACCTCCTCCGCCTTCTCCTCTTCCTACTCCTCTATCTGACATCTCTGCCTCGGTATCTCCTGCCTGGCGACGTCAGACGCCTCCCACACACTCACGCACGCTGCTGTGCACACGCACAAAACACACACGCACACGGCGCACAAAGCAACAACACGCACGCACGCAACGACACACACAGCGCACGCACGCACGCACCACACACACAGCGCACACACACACACACACACACACTACACACACACACACACACGCACGCTACGCACGCACACACACACACACGCACTCCACACAGCACACGCACGCACAGCCGCACACGCACAAACACACATGCACGCGCACACACAACGCACAAAACACACACGCACTGACGCACACAAACACGCACGCACACAAACACACACTACGCAGGCACAAACACACACGCAACGCGCACACACACACACAGCACACTGCGCACACACACACACGCACGCGCACCACTGCTTCTCCAGTCTTTATTTTCTCGTATTATTTCCAGACTTCTCCTCGACTTGTTAAAAGCGTAGGATGATTAAACACCCCGAAGCGAGCGAGGGCAACATTTGAGACGCTAAAAATTTACTAGCCTCCGTCACACTTCCATTTGCTTTGAATCGTATCTATTCAAATTTAATAATACATACAGAATGGATAGAGAAGATATATCCACGCCATTAGCACGGCGGTTTCTCCAGCCACTCATAGCTGTAAATGACTCTGCTAGCAAGCATTTGGGCGTTTTTTTTTTTTTTTTTTTTTGTCATTTTCCTCCCCCTGCAAGCTCTGTAGACTTTCTCCATATTTCTTCATCTCCACTTCACAGCGGCCTGTGGTTTCGTCACCGGCGCCCGTCCCGCCTCACAAAGGAGGGAACTCCTCAGCGTCGTCGCTCCTCTTCTCCTGCTCCTCAGATACCGACCACACCGCTTGGGCGAGGTCACCTCCAGGAGGAGCACCATCCTGGGACTGAAATAGTCAGGTTGTGACGGGCGCTCCCTGATGCAGGGAGGAGAGGACGCTACTTCTCGCCGAGATGGACGTAGTGGGAGAACAGGAGGAGGAGGAGGAGGAGGGTGGGGGTGAGGACCCAACCCTCTCTCGCCTACAACATCACCGCCGCGCCCAGCCCCCCCCCCCACCCCCCCCCCCCCCCCCCCCCCCCAACCAGCATGATGATTGCACACATCTGTGCAAGAGGAAGAGGAGGAGGAGGGGGGGGGGGCACCCCACGGGAGTTTAGGAGTCTCGGCGAGGAAGATGCTCTGACAGACTCACCGGCCGCCGCCATTCAGCCTCCCGGCTCCACGCTGCCCGGGGCGGGGGGGGGGGGGGGGGGCGGGGGGGGGGGGGGGGGGGTCCACCTTGTTGTAACACTTTGATTTTCCCAAAGACAGAACTGTGCTCAGTGTTCAGCCTGCCAAGCGTTAGTCACGACTTATAAGACGTAAATAGGTAGATATATACGATACGTTTTTTTTTAAAACACACCTTTTCACCCCTTTGCTCATTCCCAGCTGTGGTGTTATTAATGTATTCAACAAAGTGCACAACAACTCAACCTTTCTATTACGTCCAAATCTGATCACTCTGCAGAAGATCTGTTGTGAGTGTCACATGACACGCTCTGCCGTCCACTGTCATTATGTCCATTCTCGTATTCCATCGTTACTCATGGTCTTCACCAAAGCTTGGACAGGGGGGTCGCACCAAACGTTGGCCCCAATCAGACGCAACGGAGTCCAGAACCGAGTCCAGCATGACCAAAAGTGTAACAGTGGAGGTTGTGGAGTCCGATCGTGACCACACTGTTGTGTTCATGGCATCATTTGTGATGGCATTCGCTAAGCCTTGGCCTCAAGGTGACCCCCCCCCCCAAGACGCCTTCCAAGATGGCCTGTACGGTCAGTCTGGTCTCTGGCTAACTAAACTCAAACAGGCCGTGGGGGGGGGGGGGGTTCAGCACGCTGGGCTAGCTTCTCATTATGAGGAGAAGACGCCTTCCAAGATGGCCTGTACGGTCAGTCTGGTCTCTGGCTAACTAAACTCAAACAGGCCGTGGGGGGGGGGGGGGTTCAGCACGCTGGCTAGCTCTCATTATGAGGAGCTTCCTGAGACGACAAAGATGTATTTCAGACATGTGAGCCGTTATCACCACCTGAGTAAAATGGCATGTCAAATATGCACCCTCATTCCAAAGCCATGAGTCTCAATCTATTCTGGTCCGTCAAAAGCAGTGACCTGGACTGATGGTCGAAGCCAACCAATCCTTCAAACTGAGGAGGACTGAATTGGACAGACTTGACATTGCAAAGATGGTATGTATAAATGTCTTCTTTGGCATAATTTCTTTCTCAAAAACTTGCTTTCAGTGTCTACTACATTCTCCCTCTCACTCTCTCTCGCTCTCTCTCTCTATCTCTCTCTCTCTCCTCTCTCTCTTCCCTTTTTCTCATTGGTTCTCATCCACCAGTTGTCTGCACTCACGTATTCAATGTAAACCGGCACACGCAACGAACCCCGCACGCAATGAACAATCCCACCATGTAGCGTCCACGACGTTCCCTTTCACCATGATCTTCTTTTGTCTGCGGACCAAGATCCTTACATTTCATAATTTCATCAGAAATACGCAAGGAAGTTCAAAACAAAAGCACAACAAAAGAATCACAAAGAGATATGCGACGAGCGCTGTTTTGTAGTGTCTGCACAAAACGCAGCGTGGTTGCGCGGTTGCCGACTGCGCTGATTAGTCACGACGCGCGCGTCGCCGGTCGCGTCGGGGAGGAGACGCGGAGATCCGCTCGGTCTGTGGAACTATGTGAGAAGGCGGCCCGGGGAGGGTGGGCCGCCGCGAGGCCGGCCGCTCCTCCGTCGTACTGTCCCCTTTCCGTGTCAGCGAAGGGAACAGTTTGTTTTGGAGCCGTTCCTCCGCGTTTCTATGGCTATTTTAGTTTTTAGGGAGCAGGGAGAGAGAGGCAGGCAGAGATGACGAAAGAGAAAGACAGAGGAAGAGAGTACTGAGTACTGTATATATATCTATCTATATATATATATATATATATATATATATATATATATATATATATATAATATATATATATATATATATATATAGAGAGAGAGAGAGAGAGAGAGAGAGAGAGAGAGAGAGAGAGAGAGAGAGAGAGAGAGAGATTTGACAGAGATAGATATAGGTGGTTAGAAAAATAGGTAAGATAAAAGAGTGAAAGTGAGAGAGAGAGAGCAGGGGGAGAGAGAGAGGTGAAGAGAGATAAGGGGGATAGGGGGGGGGGGAGCGAGAGGGAGGTAGCGAGAGGCAGAGGCAGGAGAGAGAGAAAGACCCAGAGAGCGACAGGGGGGAGAGCGAGAGGGAGAGACAGAGTGAAAGGTAGCATCATGCATGTGTAAAACACCACTGAGTCCACGGGCCAGAGCACAGGGCAGACCCCCTGCAGCTGCAGTGAAACAATAACGTTCTCCGGTAACTCCACTTGATGGGATTTCATCATGTTTGTGCATCGTGCCGCAGCTTTCCCTCAACCCCAGAATGATGCATTCACAGAGGTGTGTGTGTGTGTGTGTGTGTGTGTGTGTGTGTGAGTGTGTGTGTGTGTGTGTGTGTGTGTGTGTGTGTGTGTGTGTGTGTGTGTGTGTGTGTGCATGCAAGTTTTTATGTGTGTGTGTGTGTGCATGCATGTATTTGTGTGTGTGTGTGTGTGTGTGTGTTTGTGTGTGTGTGTGTGTGTGTGTGTGTGTGTGTGTGTGTGTGTGTGTCTGTGTGTGTGTGTGTGTGTGCATGTATGCATGCATGTATTTCTTTCTGTGTGTGTGTGTGTGTGTGTGTGTGTGTGTGTGTGTGTGTGTGTGTGTGTGTGTGTGTGTATGCATGCAAGTTTTTATGTGTGTGTGTGTGTGCATGCATGTATTTGTGTGGGTGTGTGTGTGTGTGTGTGTGTGTGTGTGTGTGTGTGTGTGTGTGTGTGTGTGTGTGTGTGTGTGTGTGCATGCATGCATGCATGTATTTCTTTCTGTGTGTGTGTGTGTGTGTGTGTGTGTGTGTGTGTGTGTGTGTGTGTGTGTGTAGGTGGACCTTTACGTTTGTATGGTCTCTTGAGAGCACCTGTTTATTTGCTTGTTGTCTGCCATAGCTCACTCCAGCAGATGACTCACACAGATTTCCTGTGATGGCTCTCTGCACAGATAAGATGTCGTCCTACTAGCACACAATGATGTATGAGACACTGCAGCGAATCGCATCGTGACGATAGATCCATGTGGGCTGGGACCGTGATGAACTCATGTGTAAACGGCTGCGTCACAAACACAAAAGGCTAGGAAGAAATGAAAGGTAACCGAGAGGAGCTGTGTTGGAATTATAGAGCCGAGTGTCGAGCGTGAGAATGTGGCCTGTGTGCGTGTGCGTGCGTGTGTGTGGGTGCGTGGGTGAGTGTGTGTGTGGTTCAGTGCAGAGTTTGAAATACGGTATGAGAAGTAAATAAATAATGAAATATGAAAGGCTTGTTTTGTGGCCGTTAGGAAGGAATCTCCCGGCAGGTGTGATGACGTCCTGCCACTGCACGCGAGTCAATCGGTCATCTCTTAATTGATTAACGTCAGTTTGTGGTTTTAATTAAAAGACAATTATGCTCATTATACACTAATCAAAAACAAATAATCCCTGTTTTTCACCGCCAATTAGTTCCGTTATGAAAGCAAACCTGAGGTGACCAACCTGTGCGTAAATACCTTTTACATAACACTACACACATTGTTATTTTTATCCAAGTTACGTTTCCGTGTTCAGCCCGGAACAGCATATCCACTCGGATCGCCCTTCTGCTATGTGGTGAACGCCAACTAATCCTAGGTTTTGGATACGGGGGGAACCAGTGCAGAAGGACGGCTTATACACCTCCTGGAGTGAGAAGGCAACATTGGCCAGAAAACAATATAAACAAGCGTTCTCTAGAATTAGCATCCACGCTCTTTGTTCATGCCGCATCCTTTTGCGCGTTCCCTCTTTGCCCCCAAAAGACATAGATGGTCATTTCCTCACTCAGCCAAGATGGATAAGATGGCTATGGCTCAACAGAGGTTAATTGATAGAAGTGTGTAGCATTTCAACTTTTTTTTTCTTACCACTTGCGTTCTTTCCGCATATGAGGTGCTGGCAGGGCTGCAGCAGGCCCCACATCTCCGAGTCGTTGTTGATGGCTTGCTCCAGCGACTCGAGCGTAAGTTTGGGCACCCCGTTGTCCCTCTCGATGAGCGCGCTGCGCTGCACCCGCGCGAACACCTCCCTGAACAGGATCTCCATGCACGCGGTGAGGTATATGGCCGCGTGCTCGTGCACCCCGGAGGGCCACCCGACTCTCCACCATCCACCTGAAGAACTTCCCCACCGAGAACGCCAAGCCGCAGCGCGTCGACTTGCCGCGGCTGAACTTGTCCGCGGTGCTCATGTTGTACAGGGAGAGCGCGCTGAGCGCCGCCGCCACGCAGTTCACCGAGATGGTCCACGACAGCACCACTCTCACCGCGCTCTGGACCTCGTGCTTGGTGCACTTAGCGTAGCGCAGGCTGAGCCGCTGCGCCTCCCGGGCCACCCTCACCAGCGCGCGGCTGATGAGCACCGAGAGCTTGGCCAGCACCTCCCGGGAGGGGATGCCCATCGCCGGGTCCTCGTGCTTCCTGAGCGCGCCCTCCACCTCTCCGAGGCTCCATGGCACGTCCTCGAGCTCGGGGAGCTTGGCGCACTGACCGGACCACTCCAAGACGTCCGAGTCCTCCGCCAGGACGGTGTTCACCGTGTCCAGGCTGTTCTGTCTGCTGTGCATGGATTCCGTCAGATGCCAGCAGTTGCCGCCATGCGAGTAGGACAGATGTGTGTCGGAGCAACAGAGCGACACGCTGGAAGACTGACCGAGTCCGCGGCGCCACCATAACCCGAGTCGAGCGTTAAATCCTCCAGCGTCCTCACAACCGTCTTACCCTTGCCAGCCATAATCACTGCACCGCATACTGTATAAGGTATGCCTTTTTTCTTTTAAACGCCACAAAGTCGTCTGGCGCTATATCCCAGCCGCCGGGTCGCCAACGCCGTGTCTCCAGTAATTTCCCCCCCAGGTGAAAGAAAAAAAAAACGTCTCGGCGTGGCGCGAGAGCGGACGCGGGCAACTGGCGTTTGACTGCGCTCGCCGTGACTGGACTGGTGGATCCGGAGCGCTTCTTGCGCCCACAACTTATTGCGCGTAACCCTGAGAGCAGCGCAGCCCTGTTTGACTCGTTATGCACTGCGTCGGGCGCGCGGCGCAGGAGTCTCTCCGCGAGAGGCGGGGCCACCGCCGGACTGGCTGCGTTGCCTGGGAGAAGCAGCCGGTCCGCATTGACACCAAGTCAAAAAACAACTTCATGGTGCCACCACATACATACAGTACATGCGACGCATGGAGAGGACTGGTTGGTTCCCGAACGCAGGGTTTTTTAACGTGTGGCCTGTAGTGTACAGTTTGAATATGATAGCAGATGTTGACGTGAAAATATGTTTCCTGGAGACAGACACGCACACACGCGCGCGCACGTTCGCGCGCAAGGGCTTCCTGTCCAATATAATTGCAGGTGGGAAATATCAATAGAGCGTGATCCGGTTGATAAGGATTTACAAAATCCTGCTCATTTACATTTGGATTGGGTTAAGGTGTGGTTCCGTTGTATTCAAGGCCCACGGACCTCTGCTCCGAGGAGGCGCATCCAGCGGAGCGTCTCGGGGGCAGGTCGCAAAGCCATTCATTCAAATGAAAAGAAGGCTTGACAACCTTCATGGAATGCCGTTGGATGGAAATACGGTCCACCGTAAACCACAACAGGTGCTGTTTGTATCACCTGCTCCCTCTTTCCCTCCAGAGCTGGAGGATGGAGAGACGGAGAGCCATGACTAAGCTGAATTCCGAGGCACGCGGAGATGAACAGTTGGTGGCGCCGAGATGATTCATCTCCGTGCTGGCGCATCTTCTCGCGCGTACGAGCCGAAGCTACCATCTGTCTGTCCCCACCCCCCTTCCCTGGCATAGGCCTACATGTCAGGTTGGGGACCCTTCGCTATTTCTTCTCTCTCTCGCCGTGATGGAGACGCATAGAAACAGAAAGATGGCGCCACTTGGGTCGAAACTGACAAATGTCGATACAAGCAGAACAGACACGAAAACGACTAATGCAAGACGGCTTACGGTTTTTTTTTTAATGCCCGCACCACACACACACACACACACACACACACAAACACACACACACACACACACACACACACACACACACACACACACACTCACCACACGCAAACCTGAATCAGATTACTTCATATTGGGCTTACGTTATAAAGCATTAATCACTTCTCTCTCCAATTACTCCCACAAAGTCAATATCGTAGTTGCTTGGTAGTACAACTTATAAATAATAGTCACTACAAAAGTTAGACAGTTTTAGATTGGTGATGGTAATTGTGTGCAGATGGTGAAGATTTCAACATCTCATCCATTACCGTCTATCGTAAAAAAAAAAAAAAAGTGGTATAATCTCCATTACGTGCATGTTTATCGTTGATTAGCCCAAATAGATTGAGTCTTTAAGCTTCAGGGGATCTGTAGTGAAAAAGTTTTAAATGAATATTGAAAAGGTTATTTATATGTTGACTTCACAGAAAATATAGGCCAACGTCAAGACTGGTTAGGCGTTCCGTGATGCTGCACCGCCACCGTGTGGCCAACAGGCAACACGCACGTACACCAAACAACAAACAGCTCTTCGTTGCATAATTAGCTGCCCGTTTATGTAAAATGTTTGTGACACATCTTTTACACCCCCTGTGTGTACAAATGGAGTCAAGGAAACACGAAACACCTCTATATTAACTCTAACTCTGTATTAAAAACCTATTTACCATTAGGCTACTAATATCTTCTTATTAAAATAGTGTGCGACATAGGCCTGTTCAACAAAAAAATGTATAGGAAGTATATGTACATTATAACAGGCCTTATACAAATGAATGTAAAATAACACATTACATACACACCATACACAGAAAAAAAATAAAGGTTTATCTTCTCTCTTTCTCTCTCTCTCACACACACACACACACACACACACACACCCTCGAAAATGAGATGGTACATCTCAAGGGGCTATCCTTGAAATAAAGAATAAAGAAAGAATTAAACGCACACGCACACGCACACACACACACACACACACACACACACACACACACACACACACACACACACACACACAACATCGGAGTTGCATATGGTACACATGGTCGCAGCGATCATGCCGTGGTTCATGTGAGCATCCGGGTACTGTTGACGTGTTCACTGATTTGTGGGCGTGACAAGACGTGGGGTGTTAACCACATAATAACTATCTCGTAATCACTCAAAATGTTAAGCGAAAAATAAATATGAATTTATGAAAAACGGTGGTTATGTCATTTCCATCATTTAACACCGATAGAAGTTGTGGAAATATCTGTCAATGAAGTCGAGTTGTGGTAGAAACGTTGCAGAAACGTGACCACCCGGTAACACACTCTGCGGTGTCAGCCAATAGCGAACCTGGAAGCTACGCACGTCATTTGGTGGGCGGGGCGACGACGGATGTAGGTGCGGCGAGGTTGCACAGACTGTGCGCGTTTTCTCCAAACCTGAGGCAACATATATAGCTACGCATCAGCTCTTCTTTAGTAGACACCAAGTACCACTCAGCAGACGGACTTATCGACAGCTAAATATCCGCTCGGTCTTTTTATTTTTCGAAAGACTTTTGTCATATTCTCCGGTCAATCGTCTTTGCGTAAACGGTTTCCACTGCGAAGAGTTGCCAGCCTTTCCAGAGAGCGTTACAGTTATTCGTAAACTGCGTTTAAATCTCGAGCCAGATCGTTTCTATTTTGCGTATAACCGCGGCGTTGATTATAACAAGTTTATAGAAATTTGACTTAACACGTGAAAAACATATACTACGCCTTTTTTCCCACAATTTAGAAAAACAAGTTATACAACAGAAGGCTGGTGACAACAACACGCACGGTCCTAAAGCCTGTCAGGTTTTATCCGCATTGCTGGAGAGCGCGGACTCTCGGACAAATGGTTCAGCAGTCACCCGTTTCTAAATTCTTTGACATGATGGAAAAGGTTTTATTAGAACAAGGTTAGTTTGAAGGACTGCTGCATCGAGTTACGATCAAGCAAGATTTTTTTCTCCCCCTGCTCGCGCTGTGGTGTTGTTTTTACGTTTTTCTATCCTTGCGGGCCGAAGCCAGAAGACCGGTCAGCAGAATAAAGCAGATTTTTTGATAAAGAAACACTCTTTATCCCCAAGTACTCGTCCAGTTGAGTAATGGTCGTGAATACGATCCACTGGTTCAGGAAGGGCTTGCGGCTCCACGACAACCCGGCACTCAAGGAATCCATCCAGGGGGCGGACACGGTCCGCTGCGTGTACATCCTCGACCCCTGGTTCGCCGGCTCGTCCAACGTTGGGATCAGCAGGTGGAGGTGAGCATGGCGCGCCGCGTGTCCGTCGCCATCGCATTCCCATCAGCACGTACAGACGCAGCGGCTGGTGTATAGATTGCATGTTAACGTTGTAAGCCCCAGTGTTTATCTAACGATTACGAGATGTTTCCCTAATTGACTCAATTCATCTGCCGTGTTGAGATTCGCTCTGGCAACCCAGAAGTGAATTAGTGGTTTGTGATTGGGATATTTCCAACCTCCAGGCTGTA
The DNA here is from genome assembly GCA_036785325.1 of Urophycis tenuis. NCBI lineage: Eukaryota > Metazoa > Chordata > Actinopteri > Gadiformes > Phycidae > Urophycis > Urophycis tenuis. The sequence continues at coordinate 2,796,201 of JAXIVH010000043.1, read as the reverse complement.
CAAACGCGTTACTACTTAATTAGCCGCGTTGACCAAGGTTTTTTTTAATCGACATGATTCAATACATGTATGGCTGTCATGTTTTGTCTCAATCCTGCCGTTAAACATACTGGTTTAGCGTCGCTAATGGATCCACGTTATGTAAGTATTACAGACTGCAATTGGATTGGGATTACATGTGCATGAAGATGAATACATAAGAGAGAGGGGGGGGGGGGGGTATGGTCACGGAGATAAACATCTGAAGCGTGGAAACGTCACGTGATGACCCGCAGCCTGCCAGGTGTCGTTGTCGTCTGCTTTCACCCTGCATCCGCAACGCGAAGTCGCAGACGTCTCGTTAAGTAACAAAAGCACACACTGGTCGGCGCGAAACCAACGCGCGCGTGTGTGTGTGTGTGTGTGTGTGTGTGTGTGTGTGTGTGTGTGTGTGTGTGTGCTTGCAGTTTTATAATTATTTAAAAACGTGTCACTTCCGTTGCGTTACCACTGCGCCATAAGGCGTGACGCACGTCGCCCGGTGTCGAGTTTTTGGGACGTATGCGACCGAGCGAATTGATTGTTGTTGTTGTTGTTGTTGTTGTTGTTGTTTTGCGTTTTTAAATGAAAAGTAAAATAAACAAAAAACAGTGGTCTATTCCCGGTGACCTCATTATGACAAAGGCTCGTCGGATGGGCGGCTCAAGTGGGTCAGTGTGTTAGTAGACGGGCGTACCGAGCCAGCGCATTGTTTTGACCCAATTCTCCGTCCGCAACACGAGCGCGAGGTGTGGCCCATCGGAGGGCCCCTCGCAGTGGAAACGCGCTGACCAAAGTGTTATGTTCTATGTCTTATGTGTACACGCCACCCCCCCCCCCCCCCCCACACACACACACACACACACACACACACACACACACACACACACACACACACACACACAGGCGCACACGGTCACATGATCCGTTCAGTGAGTTACTGCAGCGCAGCGGGAGACGTGGTGTGTGATGTGCGGTCATTGGTGTTAACATGTTGCAGGTTTGCTTGCAGTTCACGGCGAGCACACAAAATGGCCACAGTTGACCAAGATGACTCAATGTAGACGCTTTGTGGCTGATGGAGCCACCAGGCGCACGTCATCGTCCGTGACCCACTTCGGTTCGCTGTATCCGCAATCTCTGCACCACCAATGCTGCTTTTTTAACCAAGGTTTCGCCTTTTTTGCGCACGTAAAGCACACGCATAACATGCATAGTAGCTACTGCTTTAGTACCTATTACTACTTGGGTAACATGAAGAAACGCATAAGCCATTTTGGGGTCATCCATACTTAGCTGTTTGCTGTGATTGGACGTATCTGTGTCTGTTGTTACCAAACGTCAGGGGAGAGTCAATGGCAGGCAGCCAAATAGAGAAGAGATTATTTTCCAATGTGCAATCATGTGTTGGCAACAAAGGGTTTTTGTAGGACGTGTTTGTAAATTGTTTGCCATTAATTGATCTACTGCATGCGCATCGCCAACACTTCACATCCATCAAGTCAGAGCAAAAACAAACACATAACTTCATAAATAATGACAGAACAAAAACATCTCAAATCATCTCAAACATCTGAAACAAATTGTATTTGGTGATTATACTCTTAGGTTTTCTATTAGCGCAGCTCTATATTTAGTTGCGTTTGAGTAAGATTGGCTAAACATGGAGCCCTGGGTGTTTCCATCCTTATGTGATGCTTCCCTGGCAGGCAGCAGCATAATAGACTAGAAATTCTTCTTCACACTGCAATTAATGGAGGCTAAACGACTGAACCTCGAGATTTCATTCAAAGTGTATTACAAAGGTCTTCTTACGTATAGCCGTGCTATGTATTTTAAATTTTTCGTCAACTTCATACTTTTTGAGATATTTGCAATTAAACGTTCAAAAAAACCTCCCATAGACATAACATTGAGCCTGACTCCGCCCACTGCTCCTTTCCCAAAAGTGATATCTACATTGTGCATTCCTGTGCACAATAAATATCTTGGAAACGCAGAGCCGTGAGTTATCTCACACACCTCAGCGCTGCACCAACCGCCATGATTCAGACATCTTGTTTTGATCCAATTATTATCATCGCCGAGCCAGCCGCAGCACGCCATTATCACCCCCCCACCTCACCGCAAACACACAATCTCTATCCCAGACGGGAGATGAACGGCAACTCGGTGAAGGACCGCCGAATGGACTCAAGTGTCCTTGGGTCCCGACTGGTACGCTGTGACCAGGGGGCTATTTACGGTCCGAGGAGCCCTCTGAGGGTTGGGCGTCTGAGCTTCTGGTGTTGAGGTGCTTGACCCCACCGGACAGAGGAGACCGCAGCGCGTGTCCGTGGGGAACTCGAGGGGGGAAACAGTTTTCCGGTCGTCTCGGATGCGCATCAACTTGACAGTCGAGGGCTGCAGAGACGGCTTGTCTGATGGCATTCCTGATTGATTGTTGCTGTGTGTCCGGTGTTGAGTGATGAGTGTTTATATAACTGGCCCGACGACTGATGACCAATACAGATAGGCCTGTGTTGGGCCAGTCATGCAGACTTCTTGAGCAAGACTTGGTTGGATACAATAACAAACAGACTGGGTAGTAACAACAAAAAGAAGGTGCATTTCTCTGTAGGGATCCTTTCCATCATGCTCATGTTCAAATATTCTGAGCCTCTCAGGTGGGTTAAGCACTTTCAGAGGACATGCATTGATGGAGCGAAATTACCCTAAAGGATCACATCACAGCCAGTCTTACTGGATTACAACCCCAGCATCGGTCCAGCGTCACGCCAGCCTGGACCAATTTCCAAAATTGTCCGTCCGCATAAGTCCCTTAGACCCAAAGTGATCTGAGAATAGCTTCTCAGTTCTCCTTCTAAGTACTTTAAAGTCTCACATCCCACTTACAGCAGTACACAGCGAGTGGCCCTGGTGGTGAATGTAAACACAACGAGACCAGAAAACAAAAGTGTTTTCTGCGACCGCTCCCCCCTACAGAACCCTGAGTGGTTTCTGGAGCAACCGGAAAAAAATACTTTGCAAGTGCTTGTATGTGTGTGAAATCAGAAGGCCCTTTGGGTCCAGAGATGAATGAACCCCTGGTGTAGACTGGAGTCACTTTGTATTTGAAGTCTCACCTGTTGCACTTGAATGGAGCGTACCCTGTGGAGCATCCAAATGGCCTCAAGCAACTCACCACATTATTACATTATTACACATCAGAATGTTGTCCAGGTCTTTTACACCCAAACAAGGACAGAGCAAGGGAGCATGAATTCTGTGTCGGTCTGCATGTTTGCATGTGCATTCAGTTCCATTGCAAATGCACGCATATCGGAGGATGTTGTAGAAGGATTTCTGTTATTTGCTAAGGTCTCCAACCACCGCCGTCATGAAAATAGCACCTGTGCATATCTGTGAAGTACATTCTAAGTATATAGATATGTGATAGTCTGGTCTGGCTTTGGGTTTGGTTTTGTAGCGCCCTACTGAATAGCAAGTGAGAGTGGTAGACGCTGCTTAATTGGGAATGGAGTGTGTGTAGTGTGTGTGTGTGTGTGTGTGGTGTGCGTGCCTGTGTGTGTGTGTGTGTGTGTGTGTGTGTGTGTGTGTGCCTGTGTCTGTGTGTGTGTGTGTGTGTGTGCCTGTGTGTGATGGACCCTCCTCTTTGGGATGTGTGTGGAAGCCAAGATGAGGTGCAGCGAGCGAGCCTGCGCTCCCAGGCTCTTTCCCGCGGCGCTGCAAACATTATGTTCCCACTCAGGTGATAATATAGCCTTGGCATGCCTCTCAGTGGGTTTATGAATGTAATAAAAACGCCTTGCCAAAAAGTCTATAAATAGAGACATCGTGTTATGGTTTGGGGGGATGGGGGGGGGGGGTAGTGACAATAACAAAGCAGTTTCTTTAAAGTCGTGAGAACACAGAGAACTGACTCCTGAGCCCCCTGAAGCTGCTGTGAAAGTGCACGGTAATGCTTTCTGGAGCGGGCTGGGTTGTCCGCCAGCATGGGGCTCCAGATACCAGACACCAGGGTACATACATCAAGTTTAGCCGTTCCTCCGCGCCCCCCCCCCCCCCCCCCCCCCCCCCCCCATGCCCGCACCCAGCCCAGCACTCTGTGTGCTTTCCCGCTGCGTGTTGAACATTTAGCGGCTATCTGCCAAGGCTCTCTGGAGCAACACAGCCCCCCGATAGCCCCGGGAAGCAGTGGGGGGGGCCCAGTGAGGGCTGTTCCCAGGGTCGGGTGCCCGAGCGTGTGTGTGTGCGTGCGTGCGTGTGCGTGCATGTGCGCACGTGTGTGTGAGACTGCATTCAGGACAGTCTTGGCTCCGCTATCAAGGTATTACTAGCGTCAATGACGCCACAAGCATCAGCTAAGCGGCGGTGGTCCCTGGATGTTTCCCAACGCAGCTGGCCTCCACTTGCGTCATCGGCGGCATAACGGACACCGGAGGAGTTCAGGGTTAGGACTGGAGGCGGCCCGAGTGTACCGTCGCTGCCATGGCAACCTTGTATAAAATGTTGTATAAAGCAATGCTTCGGGATGTGTGGGCTTTCATGTGAAGGTAAAGCCGGGGGTTGAGTCTGCGAACAACGCCGATTGTGAAACCTGCGCAGCCCCGCCTCCAAAACAACAACCCTGGCGGGAGTATGCCCAGCCACGAGATATGGGCGAGATGTTGTTCTCTGCTGCCCCCTAGAGGCCGATCTGCGTAGCGACATGTCACTGCCACTACGACTGATGCTGTTGCTGCTGGCTGAACTATCGCTGACCCCCCCCCCCCCCCCCCACCACACACACACACACACACACACACTGCTCCCACTCAGCTTGCATAAGATAACGCTGCGTGATGATTTTATAACAGGCTGCTTGTCCTAACCGGTGGATCCGATGGCCACCATGTCCTCATGCCACGGTCTGTCCATGTATGGCAGTGTTGCTGGTTATCAATGGAACTACTTCTGATTTCTTTTATTTGCGTCATAAGAGTGAGATTGAAGATCTTCAATGTGAGGTCATGTCAAGAGACACATTGGCTCACACTCTTATCTGTTAGTCGGTTCGATGCGGTTAATAAAAATGTTATAAATTTTAATTAATTATCACAGGATGAGAACGTAAACCTCCACAGAAAAGCGACCAAACATTCACACACACCGCAAAACATCCCTTTTGGGACCCGAACATTAACAGGCTTTCCCCCCCCCCCCCCCCCCCCCCCCCCTCCGACTGTGTGTAACAAAATGTTACTGTCTTTCCCCAGGTTTCTTCTGCAGAGTCTGGACGACCTGGACGCCAGCCTCCGTAAACTCAACTCCCGGCTGTTTGTGATCAGAGGCCAGCCCACCGATGTGTTCCCCCGGCTGTTCAAGGTCAGTCCCCCCCTGTGTTTGGATTCCACCCCCACCACCGCCACGCAGGGAACATGGACGGTTGTGATGCTAAGCCCCTCCCTCCCTCCCTCCCCCCCCCCCCCCCCCCCCCCACTGTCTCCCCCAGGAGTGGGAGATCGGCCGGCTCTCGTACGAGTACGACTCGGAGCCCTTCGGCAAGGAGCGCGACGCCGCCATCAAGAAGCTGGCGTGCGAGGCCGGCGTGGAGGTGACGGTGCCCATCTCCCACACGCTCTACGACCTGGACAAGTACGTCAGCCTCTCCCCCTCCGCGCTATCTCCCCTCCCCCCGCCGCCGCCGCCGCCTTGTCTCGCCGCCGCGGGTGCAGCGTGTTGACGCCCCGACAGATATGGCGAGGCGGTTTGGCCGCAGGGCAGCCGGCGATAATGGAACAGCCCGTCCTGATAGCGTCATGTTTGAGGTCACTTTGGGCTGTCGGGACTTGTTTGTTAGGTCATCACACAACTTTATCTGCTCTGTTTGCCGGGTATAGTCGTCATCACGGGTCCTCGTGCGTTTAAAACACAGAAGAAACATTTCTGATGATTATCTGTATTTATGTTATCGTGAGGTTAAATGGCACAAGGTAATGCGTTCATAGAATGGTAGCTCCCTTTAAAGCTGGTCTTCTGACCATAACTCATCACCTTCCTCCTCCTCCTCCTCCTGCTCCTCTGCAGGATCATTGAGCTGAATGGCGGCCAGTCCCCCCTCACCTACAAGAGGTTCCAGACCCTCATCAGCCGCATGGCGCCGGTGGAGGTTCCCGTGGACTCCATCAGTGCCGAGGCCATGTGGCAGTGCACCACGCCGCTGTCGGACGACCACGACGACAAGTTCGGGGTCCCCTCCCTGGAGGAGCTGGGTGGGTGTAGACGCATGGCTCGCCTCCACCCTACCTCCACCTGTAGAGAGCTATACCCACCACCATCTCTAGATCCACCTGTATAGAGCTATACCCATCTCCACCCTCTAGGTCCACCTGTGTGGAGCTATACCCACCACCACCCTCTAGATCCACCTGTATAAAGCTATACCCACTACCATCTCTAGATCCTTCTGTATAGAGCTATACCCATCTCCACCCCTCGCTCCACCTGTATAGAGCTATAACTACCTCCACCCTCTAGCTCCACCTGTATAGAGCTATAACTACCTCCACCCTCTTGCTACACCTGTATAGAGCTATAACTACCTCCACCCTCTTGCTCCACCTGTATAGAGCTATAACTACCTCCACCCATAGCTCCACCTGTATAGGAGCTATACCGATCTCCACCCTCTAGCTCCACCTGTATAGAGCTATAACTACCTCCACCCATAGCTCCATCTGTGTGGAGCAATACCCACCCCAACCTGTGTAGAGCGACAGCCCACCTCCACCCCCCCACCTCTTTAGACGTTCATCCCTGTCCCTTTAGTGAGGTCTTGCCATGTCTCTGTTGAGTTGACGCGTGTGTGACTAACCAGCTCCCCCCCCCCCCCCCCCCCCCCCCCGCAGGATTCGACACGGAGGGCCTGCCGTCTGCCGTGTGGCCCGGGGGAGAGACGGAGGCTCTCACTCGTCTGGAGAGACACCTGGAGAGGAAGGTGAGGCCCCTCGTGGCTCCTGGTCCTACTGGTTCTACTGGAACTCCTCTAGCACAGGGATTAGTGATTGACCAACCTGTGAGGTCATTTGTGATGATAAGCACAAAGCACCATGGGACTTTTCATTTGAAGCAAAATAAACACGCAAAAGCCTTGCTTTTTAATAGCCTGATGTCACACAATGGCAAGGATGAGGATTAATGTTTGCGTAACATACCTGCACTGCGTCATGCAGTGGCAGACCAGACCAGGGCGGTGGCCAACAGGTTTAGTCATAAAACGAAGCCGTGGAAAAACACCAGGCGGTCCCACCATGCGGGCCCTCCCGGTGTGTGTGACACAGACAGAGAGCGGCGGTCTCCAACAGGCTCTGTGTGTGTTACGGCGGTCTCCAACAGGCTCTGTGTGTGTTACGGCGGTCTCCAACGGGCTCTGTGTGTGTTACGGCGGTCTCCAACAGGCTCTGTGTGTGTTCAGGCGGTCTCCAACAGGCTCTGTGTGTGTTACGGCGGTCTCCAACAGGCTCTGTGTGTGTTACGGCGGTCTCCAACAGGCTCTGTGTGTGTTACCACGGTCTCCAACAGGCTCTGTGTGTGTTACCGTGGTCTCCAACAGGCTCTGTGTGTGTTACGGCGGTCTCCAACAGGCTCTGTGTGTGTTCAGGCGGTCTCCAACAGGCTCTGTGTGTGTTACGGTGGTCTCCAACGGGCTCTGTGTGTGTTGCTCCCCTACAGGCGTGGGTGGCCAACTTCGAGCGTCCCCGGATGAACGCCAACTCCCTGCTGGCCAGCCCCACGGGCCTCAGCCCCTACCTCCGCTTCGGCTGCCTGTCCTGCCGGCTCTTCTACTTCAAGCTCACCGACCTGTACCGCAAGGTAACCCCCCCCCCGGCCCCCCACTGGCCCCCCGCTGGCTCAAGGGCCCCCGAGCGAGGCACCATGAGTCAGCGCTTCAGTGTTGCTGGGATACCCCGGGACGCCATTTTTAAGGGGAAATGGTCTGACAACTGGGATTGAGATTTAATCATGATTATTGTGGTCATTGTTGTAGTCATTATTTATGATAGAAGTTGTTGTGGTCACTTTTTGTATGAATGTACCGCTAGCTTATCCCTCCAGCTGTACTGGTAACCCGGTAGTGAGGTGGTCTGGGAGCCAGAGCTGTCTTCCCCTGGAAACGCACGAGTCTGCTCTGACTCACACCTCCTCCTCCTCCTCCTCCTCCTCCTCCTCCCCGCCCCAGGTGAAGAAGAACAGCACCCCGCCGCTCTCGCTGTACGGCCAGCTGCTGTGGCGGGAGTTCTTCTACACGGCGGCCACCAACAACCCCTGCTTCGACAAGATGGAGGCCAACCCCATCTGCATGCAGATCCCCTGGGACCGCAACGCCGAGGCGCTGGCCAAGTGGGCGGAGGGCCAGACGGGCTTCCCCTGGATCGACGCCATCATGACCCAGCTGAGGCAGGAGGGCTGGATCCACCACCTGGCGCGGCACGCCGTGGCCTGCTTCCTGACCCGCGGCGACCTCTGGATCAGCTGGGAGGAGGGCATGAAGGTGAGGGAGGGGGGGGAGACAGGGGGAGTAACAGGGGGTAGCGCAGCGGCGGCGGCGGCTCACCCCGTCAGCAATGGTGGACGCAGGACTGTGCTGTTAGCCTAAAATAAAAATTTTGGTCAATAAACCATTGGCACGCTTACGCTCTCGCGTCGCCTTATCCTCGAAAACGGTGCCCCACGTCCCCACCCCGCGTGTCTCACGGAGGCTGCTGTCGCCGTGTCCTCAGGTGTTCGAGGAGCTGCTGCTGGACGCCGACTGGAGCGTGAACGCCGGCAGCTGGATGTGGCTCTCCTGCAGCTCCTTCTTCCAGCAGTTCTTCCACTGCTACTGCCCCGTGGGCTTCGGCCGCCGCACCGACCCCAACGGAGACTACATCCGGTAGGCACGCCGCGGTTAGCATAGTTAGCATTGTTAGCCTTGTTAGCATAGTTAGCATAACGAGATGTGCTAAAGGATGACGTCAGCAATAATGGGAGGGTGTACATAATTTAAACCGCATTGAACAAATGTTGATGTTTTTTTCCAATTTTTAAAAATTTTCAACGTATTAAACCGTTACGCGTAAACCTTAAAATATGTATGAACTTTGAAAAGATAGGTGTTACTGATCTGTCTCGCTGCAGGTCCTTCACACACTGCGTCACTAGTATTTTTCTACTCATACTTTCCTCCAGCCTTTATGTTGTTGAAGGTCAGGCATACAAACACTGAGGCAGCGTGATTCACATTCATTCACCACAGAACACTCTTAACACGCACACGGAGACGCAGCAGCCAATGCAACGCCGGATCAGAAAGGAAAGGCGGGACCCCCGTTCCACCTCTGCCAATAGTAACACACGACATCATCTCCCCCCAGGCGCTACCTGCCTGTCCTGAGGGGCTTCCCGGCCAAGTACATCTACGACCCGTGGAACGCTCCGGAGAGCGTGCAGAAGAGCGCCAAGTGCATGGTGGGCGTGCACTACCCCAAGCCCATGGTGAACCACGCCGAGGCCAGCCGGCTCAACATTGAGCGTATGAAGCAGATCTACCAGCAGCTGTCCTGTTACCGCGGCCTGGGTGAGAACATGGCCGCCGACGAGTGTAGTGTGTGTGTGTGTGTGGGTGGGTGGGTGGGTGTGTGTGTGTGTGTGTCTGTGTGTATGTGTAGTGTGTGTGTGTGTGTGTGTGTGTGTGTGTGTGTGTGTGTGTGTGTGTGTGTGTGTGGGTGGGTGTGTGGGTCTGTGTGTATGTGTGTGGGTGGGGGTGTGTGTGTGTGGGTGGCGGTCGGTACTGCTAAGGTCTGGAGACGTGGTTGGCACATTTTTTTGTTAACCAAGAAAATAGGAATTGTATACACTAGTGAGGACCCTGTAGTTTGTTCCTGTGTGTATGTGTGTGTGTGTGTGTTATTAATCCTGGTTCTCCCCCCCCCAGGCCTCCTGGCCACGGTTCCGTCCAACGGCACCGGGAGCGGCGAGGCGTCCGCGGGCCTGCTGGGGTTCTCCATGGAGGCCGCGCACAACGCCACCACCCCGTCCAGTACGTGAGCCTCCGGGCCGGGCCCACTGGGTTCTGGGCCCACTGGGTTCCACAGCAGCCGGTCTGCGCCCTGTAGTCCATCAGAGACAAAGCACTGGCACACTGGTTATTCTGGTGTTGTTTAGATTTAAGGATAGAAGATAAAATAATTATTGATATTTTAATTCATGGATAATTACAACTGTAGATCAACACCAAACCTCTATTGCCGTATGATATTATTACGACACCTTTTTGGTAATCCAGTGATACATTCGTGAATGAACATACAGTAAGCTGTACAGCATCGAAGTCACCCATTTTCACATTGAGTTTATCTCGAACCTCACCAACAGATGTATTCAACTCATTGTCATTAGTTGTCAGATTGTGGCCAATACACAAACCCAAACACATGTCAGAAGATGTTCTGTGTACTCTTGAGAGAGGGCTGTACTGGGGGGGGGGGGGCGCGGGCAGCCAGAGTGTGTCTCCAGAGATGGACCGTTTCCCGCTCTGTCTCCTAGGTTACCAGAGCGCGGTGACCCCCTCCCAGGGCGACTGGCAGAACGCTGTGATGACGTACTCGCAGGACGAGACCCAGAGCGGCCTGGGCACACAGCAGCAAGGTGGGCGTCGGCACAATGACACACACTCTCGGCAAACGTCAATGAATCCCCCCCGACCCCACCCCCCACCCACCCCCCAGCACATGTATGCAATCACACCCAACACATGGAGGGGTAGCCGGGGCACGGCCATTTTGTTCCATTCTTCCTTTGTTCCCAGCCTGCTTCCCTCCATAGAACACACTGAGCGGCACCAAGAATTGGATTGTGGGAATTGTGCCCCATGAATGGGATCGTGGGGTTCTTGTGTCGTTTCTGTGCGCAGTACTGACTGTTTTGTTGTCTCCCTCCCTCCCTCCCTCCCTCTCCCCCACCACATCTGTAGCTCCAGGATATTCGGCCTCGGGGAGCAGCCTGATGTACTACGCGCAGAGCGCCCAACAGATGCTCCCTGCCATCACCCAAGGTAGGACCCCCAGCTGAGTACCCAGCGCCGCCGTCTAGAAGTTCTGCGTTCAGGGTGTTTGACTCCCAGCCGGAAGGTTCTGGGTTCGGAATCCCGATGCTGGCCGTCTGCCTTGTATGTGCATCCTAACAAGATGTAAAAAAAATAAATTATATATCTATATATATATATTCAAATAAATCACATTGCATTAAAAAAGTGAAAGCTAACAAGAAATCAAATGAAAAATGATGAACGATAATGCATCATATGAATGCCGCTGTCAGAACAGTCTCCTGTCGTTACGTTTGCTGCTCTAACGGCTGTGACTGGTCCCCCAGGTGTCCCCAGGCACCACACCCAGACCAGTGGGAAGAGACACAGCGAGGACCCCGGCAGCGGAACCAGCTCCAAGTTCCTCAGGCAGTGCAGCCACTGAGACAGGTGTGTACCAGTGACTGGAGCCAGGGCAGGAAGGGGCTGTGTTGTTGTTTCGTCAGTAAAGGGATATGATATTGTTTGATCAATGAAGGGATAAGATATTGTTTGATCATTAAAGGGATATGATATTGTTTGATCATTAAAGGGATATGATATTGTTTGATCCCAAATCCAGCTGACATCAAATGAAAAACCCCACATGATCAAACCAAAACCAACGAGTGAAATAAAACAAGTCTGGCGTACGACTGAAATCTGTATTCCGCAGATATATTCGTTGAGTTTACACCTGAGGGCATCGAGCTAACGTGTCTGTCTCTCTCTCTCTCTCTCTCTCTCTCTCTCTCTCTCTCTCTCTCCCCCCTCCCTCCACAGGAGTGACATCAGCCCGTGGTCCACCCTGATCCCCACCCCGGGGCGGACCCTCTGCCGGCAGCTCTTTCGGTCGTACGCGCCATCGACTTTTGTGTGTTTCGTTTTTTGTTTTGTATACGGACTAAAGGAACGCAGTGTCTCTGCACGCAGTGTCGGAGCGCAGTGTGTCGCCATCCTTGCAGTGTTCCCCCCCCCCCAGACACCCCACCCACCACCCTGAAAGATGAACAACCCACTTTCACGTTAACTCTGCAAGGTCACCTTTGTCGCTGGGAAATTAGTATTTATGTATATATATTGAAAAGGAAATTTGCTAATTTCACCTTGCATACATTTTTGTACATATTTGGTATTGTATGTTCTCTCTTTCTCTTGGTGTAGCCATAGATCCACTGATATATTTTTGATATTTAAATAAAGTACTAATAATGATAGTAACGGTGGATTAGATCTTGTTTTTGGGGACACTTAAATGCGAGGCGGAGACGTTTCTAGACGGTTCCACTGCCTGTTAGACGTGGTGGAACCCTGCAGACTCAATAGGTTCTTAGGGTTCTCCTCTTCCTCCTTTGACTCCCTTCATTCCATCTGTACGTCACCTCCCTCTCTGCCACCCAGTCAACAAGTGTTCTTTTTATATTCTCCTTCCTCTCTCTCTCACTCTTCATCACGTTCTTAACCTGAACTACAGACGCAATGGTTTTGTGAAGGCAACTATCATTTGTATCAATATCTGTTGTGCCCTTGTACATGAAAAGACATGTGTCCGGAATATATTTGATACAAATATAAAATGAGAAAATGAAATATTTTCATGTTGTCCATTTTTGTGTAATCAATAAATGTATCACTGGATTGTAGTGCTTCAATTATTGTTCTTTCTTAATGTGCTTGTTTAATAAAACAAAATCGTTAATATACTGAATCTCTCAAGCCTGGTCTTTAAAACTGATCAAACTTTTCAGATATACAGTATAAAGTACAGTAAATTGAATACAATGGACGAAATGTGAGTTAATTTATTATATTTCTTAGTTAATTGTTGCATCTGCCTGGACATTACATAGCTGCACACGTGGCCCACGGGGTGCAGCCTACAATGACAATTACAGCATCTTGTTTTACATTGGTTATATACACAACACGTGCTGTGGACGGAAGTTTTGTAACCGCATCATCAGCATCAGCATCAGCTGTCCTGTCCTTCCTAGAGTTCAGTGACAACGTGAAAACACGCTACAAGAAGCTGGCGAGGCTTGTTGCGTAAAGGCTGGTTAACAGCCCGCCCCCCACCAGACGCACCGTCTCGTGATTGGTCCTCCCCGCCGCTCATCCCACACGGGAACCGATCGAGTGTTTTCCTTTAGGTAGAGTTAGAGAGTTAGAGTCCTTTAGAGAGGACTCTCTCTAAAGGACTCTACCTTTAGGTATCCTCCTTCAACCAATCACAGGGAGTCCGCTCTCATTAGCTCACCTGTGTCACCGCACCGAATGTCAATACGTGAGTTTGGGGAGTTTTGCGGTGGACTCCTGCGTCCAGACAAACGTGGCCACTAACGACGTCAACGGGGTCGTGAGTAGGATAACCTAATGTGTCTTACCCACATGTTGTGAGCTGGTGGAAGTTATTTGGTTGTTTGCTCCAGGTGGCTGTGCGTTGTGGATGTGTCTTATCTCATGAGATTCATAGGGAGTGCTGCCACCCCAAAGTTAACTTTGTTTTGAGGTCAGGGTCAGTGCTCTGCTCCAACCCCAGATCCTCGTCTGGTCCTGCTTCACTTGCTCGTTCAGGAGAGTCCACCTTGATGTTCTACTGTCACCGCAGTGGCTAGTGTGATGCTATGATGCAGGTCCATCTAGCTTGTTGTGCTACATGTATAACCTGCTATTTTGGAGTTGAGCCCACGGTCTGGCAAGTGAACTGTTAAAGTAGACAATTATCAACACAGGATTGGAGTGGAGGCTACTATACAATTTGACAACGGCTTGTTTGGTTTTCAAACACCACCGGCGTTAAAGAACATGCATGATTTGTGTAATGCATTCCGTGCCATTCATTATTTCAGTTACCTCTGCTGGGTGCTTCATGTGGGCCGCTGGTTTTACGGTGAACGCGTTTCTGCAGAACGCAACTGTTTTGCAATGAGATGGTTTATTACAACGCAAATTGTGAGTCCTCTGCACAGCTGCTGGCTCGTGTGTTGCAATGCAGCTGTGCTGTGAACTTTGAAAGGTTTTCTTTTAAATTGACACGCTTTGTGGTTGGCGACCCGGAGCGAATGCACTGGCAGATACGCCGTTTACCACGACACATTTCAATTTGAAGTAGGCCTGCTACATTTTGAGTGATTTTGTGTTTTTACGAAGTCCATTTGAGGATTTCTACAGACATCGGCGCAAAAGGCAAGTTAAGTTCACCTCTCTATGGAAATTAACTAAAGCACTCGGATGGTTAGAATTACACGTTGACCATTTCATCTGTGTTGCTTCCTAAAATAACAGAACCATCTTGACAGGTGTGTTTTATGCTGGCCACCACAATGCTGTGTTGTTGCGTTTGTATTAGATTTTGAGCAACGTGTATGAATTCTTCATAATAAACCGTATGTATGGTGTATTTTTCTTCGGGTGCAGTTAATTCAGATGACTCTAAATGAGTTGAATGACGAACAGTATGGATGACTACTTGTCGTTGCTTAAATTTCTTCAGTCTGAGATCCTTAAGTATGTGATTAAAATAGGCTTAAATAAATAAATCCTTGGTCAAGCCAATATTCTGCAGATTGCGTCTGTGGGCCAATGTATGAGCAAGATTTAAAATTAAATCTTAAAGAGCAGCTCAATTATTTTTGTATTTGCTCCAATATTGATTTGTATGTTTTCCTTGTCCTGAGTCTCGTCTATAAATCTAGAAAATCCTCTGGCAAATGACTAAATGTATTGACCCGAGTTTAACCCCAGGTGGTGCTGTCGCTGTATTCCTTTGGTACCTTTTTATGTGGTCGGCATCGATAATGGCAGGACTGCAGCTCTGTGTTGACGTGGGTGTCTGAAGTTTTGGTGTGTGAAGTTTTGAGTTTTGTGTTCCATTTTCAGCAATCCACCTCAAGGCATCAGGACGGAACACAGTTGAACTACATCCAGTCTACCGGACCAGTGACCCGTTTTTAACCTCAAACTACAGCTGAACTAAATGTTTGACATTTGCCACCTTCATGAATAAACATATTTTCTCCAGATTGTGTTGGCTTTTTGCCGGACTTGTGTTCTTAATTAAACTTGTGTTCAGGGAAGTTTGCTCAAACTTTCTATGTCATCATTGGACATATTTAATGTGGTTAATTTAACTAACGTATTTGTGGGATGGGCAGAAAAGGGATCTCTCAACGTTGTCCAAAAGGTCTGGCTGTACCTGACATGACCAGGAGAGGACACTATGCCTCCAGACCAATGCTCCAGACTAGTCTAGAAAAGTAATGAATCACAATAAATCCATGGTCACAAGAAATTAGATTTTTGTCTGCGATAAACATTTCCAAAGTGCAACCAATTTAACCTCATCAATAAGGCTTCAATTTTAAGAGCCGGTTTGTTCAGTAATGCCCACTCGACCATAATTGGAGACCCGATAAAGCTGCTTTAAAAGTTCCTGTTGTGCATCAAGTGCTTACTCTATATTATACTTGCCAAGTGTTACTATCAAGTTATTGTAACTGTTTAATATTAAAAAGTAGATATGTAGCGACATGGCTGTGTATCACACTGGTGATTTGGTGCCATTTGTTCATATCAGGCGCGCCGGAACGGGGGGGGCCAGGGGGCCATTGGCCCCCCCACTTTTACCCTCCTGCCACATTATTTTTAAGCCAAATCAAAGGTCCCTATATTACATTACATATGGTAAAAAAAAGTTTCACTCCTCTCTTCCACTCATACATAGAAAATACAGAGAGGGGCGAGGGCGACAGACAGCCTCCAGCGGGCACTCTGGACTACGCAGACCTCTCGCCTTCCCGCCTGTTGCTGCCTCACCAGCCCAGTAAAGCCTCCTCTGCAGGCTCTGGGTAGACTCTCACAGCCGTCTGGCTCTATCCAACAGCCCTATAGCAGTAATCCCCACTTACCCTGGCACTGTATGGGCTCCAGTTATAAAATATATGAATAAATATTAAGCGAGCCAAATTGTATCTGGTTCGCAATCAAACATTTCTAGCGCTGGTGTTTTATTTTGTTCTCTATGCCCCCTCCGTAGTACACAAACATAAAACAAGAGAAGAAGAGAGTATTTACATTTTTAATCCAATAAGAGTACACCATCACACAATTCAACAAACATAACACACAATTCAACAAACGTTAAGCTATAGCTGCAAACATGTCAAAAGAACCGGCGAACAAGAAGGCAAAATACAGCCAAACAAAATTGAATTTCAGCACAAAAAATACTAAATCAACAATTGATGAATCAATAATTGATGAGCCTGGCCCTGGATCTTCAAGTCAACCAGCAGAAGAACCCCAAAGCAGCAGCTCTGTTCCCGCTGAGACCAACGCCGAAGTCGGCAATGAACCCAGCCAGGCTAGTTCCGAGTCCAACTGCATGGAGGATTGTTGCCGGGACATCGAGACAGGTAAAGCTGTGCAGCTAACTATAGATAAAAAGGAGACCGCAAGATCGTTTGGCCAAAGAGAGAGGTACTTTAATGCAGACTGGTACAAAAATAGAGAGTGGTTAGTCCTTTGCAAAACCACTAAGCGAGCCTTCTGCTAAATATGCAGATTTGCTGCTGTCAAACAGCTTGTTACTTTCTCCTATGTGGAGATGACAGCTTTGTGAAGTCCGGAATAAATAACTGGAAAAAATGCCCCAGTCTCCTGGACAGCCATGAAAAATCACAATTTCACAAAGAGTGCGTCCAAAAAAAGTGTGCTTACTTCAGCCAAACCCCTATCAATGTTCAGCTTGTAAAACAACAGCGCATTGAGCAGGAAAAAAGAAGAGATGGGATGATGGAGCAACTTCGCTGTCTGCAGTTTCTAACCCGCCAGGGACTCGCAGTCAGAGGGCACACTGATAAGGAGAGCAATTTTCAAAAACTAGTTGAACTGGTAGCTGAGAACAACCCTACTCTGAAAATCTTTATGCTCACCGGGAAATATGCATCACACGAGACCATCAACGAACTTATAAATATGATGTACCGGGAGTCTCTCACCACTCTCTTATCCGAAATAAAAAGTAATGCAAAATACTACGCAATTACTGTGGATGAAACTCGCGATTGTGCTGGGCGTGAACAGCTGTCTCTGTCTGTCCGATGGGTATCTGCTGACTATGTTGTCCATGAGGACTTCATAGGAATGTATGACTGTCCTAAAACTGACGCAGAATCAATAACCCTCACGATTAAGGACATATTACTTAGATGCGGCCTTGACATTGGTGACATGAGAGGGCAAACCTACGATGGAGCATCTGTTCTACAGGGACAAATGTCAGGTGTGGCTAAACGGATTAAAGACATCAATCCAAAAGCAGTCTCAATGCATTGCACTAATCACAGTTTAAACCTCATACTTCAAGAAGCTGCTTCAAAGTGCAACATCGTGCGTGGTGCCTTCAGTTTAGTTCATGACATACATGAAATAATAAATAACTCACCCAAGCGACTTGCCATCTTTAACACAATCAGTGCCGCATCTCCTGTCACAACCACTAGCCTCAAACCACTCTGCCCCACTCGCTGGACAGCCAGAACAAGTGCAATCAAATCCTTGCTGGATCATTATGATGCGGTGTACGACACTTTGGATGAAATAATCCGGATGGGGGGAAACACAGAGGCCTGCAAAAAAGCACCAGGGCTACAGGCATTGATGACACAATTCAGTGTTTTCCTGGGCTTGAAAGTGTCTTTACAACTGTTCTCTTCTGCGGAGGAGGTGGCTCGGGTGCTCCAGTCCACAGATGTCTCACCAGAGACAGTTAAGTCATCAGTGCAGATGCTCCAGACACACTACAAAAATCTGAGGTCAACCGAGGCATTCCACGGCATCTTTGAAGATGCCCAAAAAACAGCCAATGTTGACCTGGTTCAGGCACCGGCTCTGCCCCCACGCCGACGCCCTCCACGCCGCTATGATGACGGAGACGCACCGCACCAGTGGGAAGATCCAGAGGACTATTTCAGGAGCCAGTTCTTTCAGGTAGTCGACCTGCTCACCTCTGAGCTGACTCGCAGGTTCAACCAGCCCACTCTGCATCTGCTGATGAGCATGGAGGAGATACTACTCACAGCAGTAAACAGTCCCCCCGGATTCAGCAGCATCAGTATCCCCCAAAATGTGGTCGACATGTACACAGGCGATGTGGACATGGAGCGGCTGCGCACCCAGCTGTCGATGCTTCCAGCAGTTTTGCAGGCCAACAACAGTTCCACTGAAAGGCCCATCAGTCGGGTGACTAAGATGACCACACTCGCAGACATGCTAGCAGCACAGGGACGAGGCACACAATCCCTCTTCAGTGAGGTCGACAGGCTTCTCCGGCTGTATTTGACGGTGCCCATGTCAAATGCCACAGCTAAAACTTTTCTTCGCTCAACGATGACTGAGCGACGCCTAAATCATCTCCTCTTTCTCCACATCCATAAACACCTGACCGATGGCCTGGACCTCCGAAAAGTGCTCCGCAGCTTTTGCTTTGCCAGTGAGCGGAGGGAAATTTACTTCGGCAAAGTCTGAGGGGAAGATTAATTAGGTGTTAATTAGGCCCGCCAAACTGTTACGTTACCCCAGTTCAAGAGGCGTTTTTTGTGTTTTTTTATCGTGTTCCTACAGTTGGATGTTTGTTCTGTGCAGAATGACACATGTGCAGTTTAATTAAATACATTACCTGATTCTTTGTCTTTCTTCACCATCTTTTTAATGAGAGGACTGTTTTCTGCTGCTTTTGCTAATACACACTGCTGCTGCTGTTGCGCATGCTCACACACAACTCAGGCTGTAGGCTAGTCTACTTCAATTCCTGATCACTCCGCACCTTTAACTAGTCCCTATTATTTACTGGACATTACACCAGTAGTAGCCAGAAATTAGCTGGTGGGTGGGCGGGGGTTTCCATTGGATGGCGGTCGCCAATCCGCGCCCGCCTACGCGTCTGCATTACACAGGTAGCCATGCCCACGGTGACAAGCATGGTGACAAGCGCCAGAAGCATAGCACTATTTGGCCCCCCCACTTCTGAAATGAATCCGGCGCGCCTGGTTCTTATTGAATCAGATGTAGGCCTGTGTATATTGTCATTGATGGACTCAGTGCTGGCCTACTTGGTTTGTACTGTACAACCACACACTGTGGTACTGGGATCCAACTGTTTCAGACTAAACCAAGTTGTAACTTCCACCACCTCTCGGACTGCACGTGACCCTGAACTATTCCAAATCATTTTGAGCTGAATCAAATTAAAACTCGGATCCCATGTCCCACTGTGTGTCATCGGATGCGCATGTTTATAATGCCGAGTGACAGTAGATGCATTTTCCTACAGGGGAAGGCCGGTTAAGAGCTTAATTGCTGGACTCTGCCATCCACGGGGAGTGCTGTGGATGCCGGGCAGCACCTGTCTCTCCCTGTCAATTATCCGCTCCGTGGAAAAATGTGCGCGCCCTTTTCCATGCTCGTTAAATTAAAGACGCAGGAGACGTGCTCCCCGCGGGGATATCATCCCCCCCCGGGGCTGTTCTTAACCGGGTCAACGCTCTGCCTCATATCCTCCCAAATATCAAGAATCTTTTTTAATCTCATTCAAAATAGCAGGGCTGTGGGAGCAAAGGACACGTTTCGGAAATATCATCTTGCACGTCACGTTCTTTATTGAGATCTTCCTTTTGTTTTCTGGTACGAGAATAACAACGGAAAGTCGACGATCGACTATTCCAAAACTTCTAAAGTGAGCAGCCAATGGGCAGCCATCACGTGTGACTTAGTTGGTAGGTTTATGGATTCGTTTATCATCCAGTCGGACTACAATGCATAGGTCTACAACACATATGTTACTTCAAAGAATTGCAGTAATGTGACAGCTGTCTTGGCTTTGAAATTGACTTCAGCATTCTTTCTTTGGGGTATTGGGAGAGAATGTAATTTGGCTTGTCAATGGAAGCTTTTAAGCACCATGAATACGATTCTATTGAAACCTTGTCATGGCTACACTGCCACTGCCAACTTTTATAGGCCTGGAGAGGACAAGTGTGCGTGCATCTGTTGTGTATCTGAAATAGTCCCTCATCTTCTCCTTACAGAGTTATGAAGATTGGGGAGGGGGTTTGGGTCAGTGAGTCAGAGTCTAGGGGATAACTGATGGGTGGGTGGCTGAATCCATGCGTGGTGGACAAGTCTTAGTCAAGGAGAAAATAGCCTCCATCTCGCTCCATCTGTCTGGAAACCTCCCCCTGCTGATGACCCCTGGCACTGGAGGGTTTGAACTGGTCATGGTCACATGGGAGGGGGAGCCCTTCAAAAACATCTCCACTCCAAGCCAGTGGTCTCACTTTGTCCCTGGACTGCGAGCCACCAGCTGGTCTGAGGGGAGGAGGACCAGGAGCAGCACCATGTCTGACACCGAGGAGAACCTGGAGTACGAGCAAGAGGAGGACGCGGAGGAACAGGAGCGAGAGGAGGAGGAGGAGGAGGAGGAGGAAGAGGAGCCGACGGGCGCGGCCCCAGCCGGCGGCAAGAAAGCCGAGGAGGAGGAGGAGGAGGAGCGGGACTCCAAGTGGCGGCCGAAGACCACCTACATCCCGCACATCGCGCCGCCCAAGCTCCCGGACGGCGAGAAGGTGGACTTCGACGACCTGCACCGCAAGCGCGTGGAGAAGGACGTCCACGACCTGCAGTCGCTGATCGAGCTGCACTTCTCCACGCGGCAGAAGGAGGAGGACGACCTGGCGGCGCTCCGGGCGCGCATCGAGCGCCGCCGCTCCGACCGCAACGAGCAGCAGCGCGTCCGCGGCGAGCAAGAGCGCGAGCGGCAGGCGCGGCTGGCGGAGGAGCGGGTGCGGCGCGAGGAGGAGGCGGCCCGGGCGCGGGCGGAGGAGGACGCCAGGAAGAAGAAGCTGATGTTCAGCAACAAGTCGTTCGGCAGCTACATGCAGAAGGCGGACGCGCGCAAGGGCAAGCGGCTGACGGCGCGCGAGGAGAAGAGGAAGGCGCTGGCGGACCGCCGGCGGCCCCTGGCCATCGAGCACCTGGGCCAGGACAAGCTGGCGGAGAAGGCCCGGGAGCTGTGGCAGTGGCTGCACCAGCTGCACGGCGAGAAGTTTGACCTGGCCGAGAGGCTGAAGAGGCAGAAGTACGACATCTCCGTGCTGCGGAACCGCGTCAGCGACCACCAGAGGGGGTCCAAGGCGTCCAAGACGTCCCGGGGGGCCAAGGGCAAGTCCGGGTCCTGGAAGTGATGGGCCCCCCCCCACCCCACCCCCGCTGTGGCCCACCCACCTGGCTTGTGTGTTGGATGCTGTATTTAAGGACTGTTTTACCACGTTGTGGATGAGTCTGTACCACATGTTGTGTGACTATGGATTTGTTTGATTGCAGGCTATTTGGACTAAGAGGGTGAAAATCAGGCCACTGCAATCAACACTTTTTTTCTCTCCCTATAGTTGTATTCCGTCCAATGCCATAATCATGAGTTGTTTGTTGTATAATTAGGAAACATAGAGCACCGAGTTCTGTTCCACGCGCATTGATTGGGGAAGTGATTAAAATCGAGCAAACATTTTGGCTCTGTTGTTATTTAAACCCAGACAATTACTTAACTGTATTTTCCAAATGCGAGTGTCTGTGGCAGTAATGTCAACAATGCAGCTGTCTGGGGTGTATTTAAAGCCCTGGGCCAGCACCATCAATGCTAATTGGCTGGTGGCCACAGTGCCGTGTTGTAGAAGGTTGAGATGGTGAGGTATGACAGGTGTGCCCACAGCTGAGTCCCACGTGGCGCTATTTCGGTCGCCCAGCCCTCACGGCGCAGCCAGGAACGTTACCCTGCACTGTTTACACTGGGAAAATGTGCGCGTTGACTGAAATATTGTGCCCGCGACCTGCGTTTGTGGCGCCCCCGGGTGGTCTGCTGTTTGGATAAGGCGTTTGATGTCCGGGAGCTTTGAAGGACTTAAGAGGCTCCAAAGGGCGAACAGCAAATGCGGTCGGACCGACTGAGGTTTATTTTTATACTTTTGTTTAACATTTGCCATTTTGTTTTGACACCACTTTTATGGGAAATTATGCAATGGCGTCATAGCTCATCTAGAATGAGATAAAATATCAAATGTCAAAATATTCGAGGATTGAAGCATGCGTTTAAATACCAATTAAAATAACAAACAAAACCAAAACCAAAACACAATCACAAAAGTACAAGTAGGCCTAGTAATAAAAAATAGCGACATACAAGGGTATAAATGCACCTCGTTCACCAACATTGTTCTGCAATCTGAATGAATCATTACAATGCACACACAATGATAGAGAAGATATTAAGTAAACATTTCTGGTTAATTAATGGCCAACTCTTGCAATCTAGTTTAAATTGTCTCTCTACATGTTGTGTTCTATTTGTGCAGACCAGTAGTGTTGAGGTGTGTTCTGAAATAAATCAAATTAGGAAAGAAGGACATTCATATCATTTAGCAGACGCTTTTTTTGTCCAAAGCGACTTATCAGTTGCTTGGCAACATTTATCCTCACCTGCATCTGCTCACTGGTGGTTCTCTGGTCACACAGTGTGCAGGCCATGGAGGGAATATTCACTCACAACGGCTTCAAGTTCATCTAGTGTCAGTGTTGCTGACTTGCTAGTGCAAAAATAATTGTAGACATTTTGAATAACTTAAAAGGTATCTTCACCTGTTGAGTTAACCTATATCATTTGTTGATGGGCGCTCTCATGGGTATTATTGGAAGATGGAAAGCATGGTTCTTGGTGGGAGAACCACAGATCTTCTGCTGTATTTTATCCATGGGCCTTATTCTCCTAGCTGCCAGCTAGATGTGGAACCAAGATGGCCGCCAGGTGTAACAACCCACTGTAGGCTGACCTGAGGGGAAGAGGGCGTGGCTGGGAAATGCACGCTAATTTATAATGTGGAGATAAAAGGTAAAACTTTTGAGATGGGAAAATAAACACAAACAATGTTTGTGTGTATGTTTGTCATTCTTTATGGTTGTTATGTTATATGTTCTACAATATAACAATGTGGAACATAGGCTATTATTAGGCCTACACAACGCAACATGCATACATCACGGTTGTACCGTTAAACGTCAACGTAAGAACCACTAGGGGTCACTAGAACCCCAGTTTGTACCATTCAAGTGTAACACATGGCATTATAATTGCTGAGTTCTGTGGTTATTTTAGCCGAATACGAAGTATTATCATTCAGAATATATTCAAAACTATAATAAATGCTTTTCAAACTGACCAATAACAAGTTAAAAAACATCAACATCATATTTTAGATAATAATTATGTAGACAGGTTGTTTTTGTGGGTAAGTGGGTTTCTGAAAGGTTTTGTAACAACGATGAAAACATCTCGTCACCCTCCTCAGAGCCTGTGACGCAGTACTTGTGCAGGTTTTATTTGGCCCGTTGGTCCACATGACGCTCTCGGCGGCAGGCCTGTGGGCTGCGGCCGCCTCGGCTAACAAGAGTCACTTCATTTCGCCACTTGCCTCCGGACCTCGCATGTCAAATTGCGTTCAGTGTAAGCAGCACCCCCTGTTAGGTCGTCCAGACGCAGTGGTTCGCCAACAGGTTTCCATAGAGACCGGAGAGAGACCATTCTGCTAACGGAGATTGTCTGCGCCCCCACCCCACCCCACCCCCCTCCCCCCCAGCCCTCAATCGCCACGACCACCAGCACCACTGAGTAAACTGAGTATCCTGATAAAGGTGGTCGGATTGCCAGCTAGTGTATTGATTCCGTGGTAGCGACAAACGTATCCCCTGTGTGATAAAAATCGAATGTTTCTCTTCACCAGATTATAGATTGATATCTGGGTGAATACGCTCCAATGGTATACAGTATAGGGTTCACTCCATCCGGTGGAGTGAACCATTCATTGTAAGAAGTGTACATTTACATCAACATTACACCATTACGGTACATTACATTTCCAAATGTTTTCCTTTTTGCATTTATGAAAAAGTTTAGGGTCGCGGCCACCTGAACCTTCTACAGCATTAAATGATTAAATTAGGTAAATATAATGCATATGCAGAAAAAAATATGATGAAAATATAATGCATATCATACAATACACACTTTTATATCATCACATTGGATGTCGAAATCACAAATAAATCATCCATGTTGAGAGCCATGCCACGGCCAAAAAACAAACGTTCCCAGGATGCTTGTGGCTGCGATGTGTCTGACTGAGCATTCATACTAATATCATGCAGTCTGCTGAATTATCCCATTCCCTTCCTTCTGGGAGCCAGACAAGCACCACTTATGTGGAGCCTGCAATTAATTCAACGTAAGAGCTTGAATGAAAAGGCCCCATCGGGGAATGGTGAAGACCGATCAAGTGCGATGCCATTCGTCGATGGGATTCCACTCCAGTACGTATAGTTGTTACTGTGGTAGAGTGTCATAACTCTCTGAAGGCGATGCCCTCCCTGCCAGTGTAATCCTAGCGATGGTTGAGTGTTTCTCTGTTTGTTGAACCAAAGCAGGGAAAGCATGATGGCATCAGCCTTCCTGTTGGCAATGCAGTGAGCCTGTACAAGTTGTTAACTCCAAGTTCATCCCAAAGCGCTTCTTTTTTTTTTTTTTTACATGCCAAACAATTTATTTTAGGCCTCCTTTGTGTTTTCATAAGTTTGAGCAGCATCTCTGATCTCTGCCCTGAAGCGCTCATTAATTTCTGTGGCCACGGAAAAAGAAGAGGTTAAGTTGTATGAAATGCTCGAAATAATGATTTGGTACGTTAACACCCCCCTGGCATTTCTGGCGACTAAAGATGATAATATATTTTTTTAAAGTGCTGTGAAAGTAATACTACAATAAAGCGTCTTTTTCTGAGGAGACGAAAAGGTCAGATGCAGAATAACAGACCTCATCTTCATGTGACATTTCAAGAAGTTCTGTAATTGGGAGCTGTGTATATCAAACAGAAAGAGCCCAGGTCGCGTTATTGGGCTGTTACCCTGAAAGCAGCTGATCTCTCTCTCTCTGGCTCCTCATGTAGTCCTCTGCATACAACAGACTCTGAAAGCAGCTAATGTGTGTGTGTGTGTGTGTGTGTGTGTGTGTGTGTGTGTGTGTGTGTGTGTGTGTGTGTGTGTGTGTGTGTGTGTGTGTGTGTGTGTGTGTGTGTGTGTGTGTGTGTGTGTGTGTGTGTGTGCGTGCGTGCGTGTGCGCGTGTGTAGCAGTTATTGATCCTGTTCTTTGGAGATGTTTGCATAATTATCCTCTCTCTCTCTCTCTCTCTCTCTCTCTCTCTCTCTCTCTCTCTCTCTCTCTCTCTCTCTCTCTCTCTCTCTCTCTCTCTCTCTCTCTCTCTCTCTCTCTCTCTCTCTCTAGATGATTCTTGAGACAGGCAAACAGAGGTTTACCTTTACATATCAACATACACGCACGCACGCACACACACACACACACACACACACACACACACACACACACACGGGCTCCACGCGGTCACAATGCAGCAGTCAACCAAGCTGAAGAAAACATCAGAGGGTTGTTTTCAGTGAGGCAGGCTGAACGCGCTCTGGTGTTCAAGATTCTCTGCTTCTGGAGGTTAATTTATGTTCACTTAATTCAGTTTATGTTCAATTATTGATTTTAGTTTTGCGCCGTTTCAACCTCCGTTTCGGAAAGAGGACCTCTTTCTGAAAGATGTGGCACAAGATGTCGCCGGGCCCACAGCTCCTCCACACACACCGCCACCGCCGTGAACAGAACCCAACCGAGCCACCGGACCTCCTACTGACTGGGTGGAGGAGCGAGGTGAACACCAGAGACCACGCTCAAAGCAAACGTGGTCCATTTGAGGTTTATTGGTGTCCATCCCGAGATGATCCAGAGTTTTCTCGACGCCCTGAATTGATTGTGGCGCGCTGGCGGCCAGGTGAGAGACCACCCCACCCCCCCCCCCCCCCTGGCTGGTCTGATCCTGTGAGTGGTGTGACCGCGTCAGACTGGACGCCTGCTTGCTCCTGCTCCACAGGAGGCCTGTGGTGTTTCACTTCCTCAAGGAACTTTATGTTGTGAATCAAATCACACACACACACACACACAGACACACACACACGCACGCACACGCACGCACACACATGCATGCACACGCACTTCACACACTATTCAAATACCTCTGCTTCTCATTCACAAACACACACTGACCCACTGAAGTCTGTCTCCCCTCATTCACATACAAACTCACACACACACACACACACAAACAGTCTGTCTCTCCCCATTCACACACACTCACTCACACACACACACTCACTCACACACACTCACACACACACACTCACTCACACACACAAACACACACACACACAAACACACACTCTCACACACACACACACACACACACACACACACACACACACACACATGCACACGCACACGCACACGAGCACAACCCACCCACGGACCAATGCAAACAAACACCCACACAGCAGTGAGTGAGTGGGTGCCAGATCTTGGGTGCGATGTGGCTGTGGAAGTGTCGTCTGGCGGTGGCGTTCAGCCTGCAGATAAAGTGTCCAGGGTCGAGACCGCCGGCCGGGGGCTTATCTCCAGATTGAGGTGGGACCGTGCGGCCACCAGGCCGGGCGTAAAGGCGGCTCCTCCGCTCCCTGACAAGACATTCATCTCCGAGACGCCACCGCCAGCTCCCTCCCCCTCAGCAGTCTCCCTGCAGCTCTGAGGGCCCTGTCCCCTAACCCACCCCCACCCCCACCCCCACCACCACCAACCATCACCACTACCACCAACCATCAGCACAACCGCCACCACCACCCACACCCCCACCACCACCATCCACCACCAACCATCACCCCCACCACCACCACCCCCACCCACACCACCACCAATCACCCACACCCCCACCACCACCATCCACCAACCATCACCACTACCACCATCCATCACCACAACCACCACCACCACCCACACCCCCACCACCCACCACCAACCATCACCCCCACCACCACCACCACCCCCACCACCACCACCACCCCCACCCACACCACCACCACCACCATCACCACCACCCTCACCACCACCCCCACCCCCACCTACACCCTCCACACCCACCACCACCACCCTCACCACCACCTCCACCACCACCACCACCGCTAACCACCACAACCACCCTCACCACCGCCGCCCCCACCCCCACCACCACCGCTAACTACCACCCCCACCACACCCCCCACCACCACCCTCACCACCATTACAATCCCCCACCCACACCCCCCACTACCACCCTCACCACCTCCACCACCACCACTAACCCCCCCCCAGCTTCATTAGTGGGTTTTACTTCCCACGGCGGAGCGCCGTTCTCCACCCAGAGTGGGGGCTCGCCGGAGACGTCTCCGAGAGGAACCGTCCTCTGGAGGGTTCCGCGTTCCCATCTTCAGCGGCGGGGGGGGGGGGCGGGCGGCCCCGGGACGTGGGATCTATGTCAGCTTTCCATGTTCCGCTGTCGGCGTCCTGGCCGTCCTGGCAGGTGAAGGTGACGCCGTGGTGGGATCAGTCACTCCGCTGTGGCCCCGCCTGTCTCAGCGCCCTCCACTCCACTCTGGGGAGGGGGACGTCTGTCAGGGGCCCTGCGGCTCGCTGCCACTGTGACGCAACGGTGTTAAACGCATGAGTCACCGTGCGCTGGGCTCTGTGCTCGTCGCTGTGTGCACGTGGGCGCACGGCTGCACATGTGCGTGTGTGTGTGGGTGTGTGTGTGTGTGTGCGTGCGCGCATTGTTGCGTCATCATGGAATGCGCGGAAATGGCTCTAATTATAGTGGCGTACCATCGCAGCTTCCTCGGGGACAAAGAGGGGAGGGGGGGGCGCAGACCGCCACCTGTGTATCGCGTGTTTGCCGACCCAAGAAGAGTGACTCACCAGTTTAGCGTGGGAGTTTGGCCATTCATAGAAACGTAACACACGCAGGCTCGGCTCCAGCGCTGTGAAATCTAAGGGTTCTGGATGAAAACGGGGTGACCTCGGAAAAGTGAAGTTGAGCAAGTTTGTGTCTCTGTGCTTCCGGGCGCAGAGCGCTCCAGACATGGCGTCCGTGGCGTTCTGCGCGTGGTGTGTTTTACACCCTTCCATCCCAGGTTTGGACACTTGACCGTGATCTGACTCATGCTCTAAATCGCCCGGCACTGCTCCAGAACACTGTTGTTTATCATTCAAGCTCACAACCTTCTTATCTGCTTTCTGTCTGTCTGCTCTGTCTGCAGCCCATCTGTGCACTATGTAGCCTCGATGTGCACTATGTAGCCTCTTTGTGCACTATGTAGCCTCTTTGTGCACTATGTAGCCTCGATGTGCACTATGTAGCCTCTTTGTGCACTATGTAGCCTCTATGTGCACTATGTAGCCTCTATGTGCACTATGTAGTCTATGTGCACTATGTAGTCTATGTGCACTATATAGCCTCGATGTGCACTATGTATGTAGCCTTTATGTGCACTATGTAGCCTCTATGTGCACTATGTAGTCTATGTGCACTATAGGGATGGCTAGGCGCTACGTCATCATATCCAAAAAGCCACTTCCGTGTCCATTCGCTAATATCAGAGCTAATATTCTAACGGTATTCTAACGGTAAAATGGTGCAGTGCTGTGTCCCAAGGTGTAAAAACAGAAACGACGTGATTAAAACGATCTCGTTCTACCGATTTCCCCTCGACGAAAAAGGGAAGAAGAGATGGCTGAAGTTGATACGGTAAGTTGGATCTCAAATAATTAACAATAACAATAATAACAGACTAGCGGTATAGCTAGGTATTACTAGCTAGTGCTAGCTTTGTTTGTTTAGTCAGCACTTAGTTAGAAGTGCTTTTAAGGTTATCGTTATCATTTTTGAAATGCTACCAATAATGTTGCATAATGAAGACAGCCAGTGTCTGTCCTGCACATGAAATCGTTAGACTTTGAAGTGAGTCTGCCTTTGACTCTTGTAGAACTAGCTAGCTGCTAAACAACACGTCTGATAATAGAAGTTTGTTCTGCAAGTTGGAGGGTGCCTGAGATGTAAGATGTTAATTGCCACTTAGTTATTTTATTTATTTTTGCAGGCGTGAGAACTTCACCCCGAACAACAACTCGAGGGTCTGCGGGTGGCATTTTCCTGATGGCAAAGCAGCTGGGCCAACACGGTTTGCATGGAATGACGGAAAGGCTTTCCCCGACCACATCCCCACCAAACGTAAGAAAGTCCCTGCGACCGTGGAGGATGAAGCAACAGCTGGACCAGGCCCAAACCACCTTGACTTTGCTACACAGACCCATGGTACTTCAAGTGTTGTGGTGCTTGAAATAGAAAATGATATGCTCAGAAAAGAAAATGACCAACTGAAACGAGAATTGGAGAAACAAAAACAAATGTTTTCATTCAGTCAAATCTCCTCCCACCCTGACAAAGTCACATACTACACTGGCTTGCCAGATGCTGCCACTGTCCTCTTTTTGGAAGCCCTTCTCTCTAAATTTGATCTCCAGTACCACTTTGATTGGAATGTCCAAATTATGCCCCTCGTTGATCAGCTACTCCTGACCTTGATGAAACTCAGACTGAATTGTGGCATCCTAGACCTTGCAACAAGGTTTAATTGCTGCCGTGCCACAGTCACCAACATCTTCACCACAATCAGCAGTGCACTGTATGACATTTTATATGTCGGCATGATGGAAAACAACATCCCCTCCAGAGTCAAGAACCAAACCTCCCTGCCAGATTGCTTCCAGCCATTTCCCGACTGTCGGATTGTGCTTGACTGCACCGAAGTGGCCGTCTCCAACACAGAAAGACTGGACACCCAGAGTCATCTGTACAGTCATTACAAAGGACGCACCACACTTAAAGCTCTGATCGGTGTGACTCCCAATGGAGTTATAGCCTTCGCCAGTGACCTATACGGTGGAAGTACCTCAGACAAGATGATAACAGCTGACTGCGGAGTACTCCAACAACTACAACCAGGTGACACTGTGATGGCAGATAAGGGATTCACTATTCGTGACATTTTGCCTGAGGGAGTTTCACTGAACATCCCAACGTTCCTTGTCAATGGACAGTTCACAGTGCAGGAAGTTAACCACAACAGACTTGTTGCCAGTGCAAGGATTCATGTGGAGCGTTCCATACAACGTCTGAAAACATTTAACATTTTAACCTACATCCCATACCAGTATAAGAAGCATGCCAACAAGATCCTGAAAGTATGTGTTTGTCTTGTGAATTTACAGACGCCCATTCTCCGTGAAATAGCATGAATTGTTGACAATTAAATCCTTAAAAATAAATGTCATTGTTTTACTCATGTCTATATTTTTTGTCTGTCACATTAAAATCATTCAGTTTAAGCCACCATCAGTTGGATGAATAATTGAGGGAACTACTTGGACATAGCCTACACTTTGAGGCTAGGTGCAAAACATTCTGAACTAGCAGACAAAAATGAGTCTTCACACCTCCCAGTCAGTTTATTGAAATCCTGTACTAGAACAGGTCATGAATGCAGGGTCAATATAATTTTACATTTCTGACAGAATGTGAGGTAGGAAACCATCCTTATAGAATGTTTCTAGTAAGCTGATGTTGTTGGCCCATGCTGGGTCTCTATGGATGAGCAATATTACAAGGTCAAGAGGAGTCCACACCACAAGATGACAGCTGTTGGCTCCTGTCAGGTGCAGATTGCCCTGAATCTGATGCCAGTGGTTGTGGGTTTGCTTGAGCTTTAGTAAACCAGTGACTTCATCCAGTTCTAGAAAAAAGTCCTTTCTCTCCGCTGCTTGCAGGTTGGTCTGGGTTCTGGCTGAATAGGGACATTTCACCTCAATGATGAGGTCATCGGCCACCATCCCATCTGGAGAGCCACCGAGCAGGCCGCTGTCAGAAAGGAACACTCCCTTCTCCTGGATGGTCACACCAGTGCGCTTCATGTACTCCTGCTTTGCCTTTGGTTCATGGAGGATTCCCCAATCACAAGCCTGGGGGCAGGGACAGAAAAAGTTGTAATCTTGAATACTATCCCTGCATTCCGTATCGCATGATACGTCCATACTAAATGACACAAAATTTGACTGGATGTAGAATGCATTCCTGTACTCTAGACATAACATTGACAAAGAAGTATTATGAATTATTTATATATTCATGTTTTTATTTAGATCACTTAGTGCCCACCACTTACATGAGATCCTTGTTTGAGGTTGTACTGGCCAAGCAGGGTCTTGAATAAGGAAGGAGGGTAAGAGTTCCGCTTCACTGCTCCCAACACCAAACCGAAGTTGCTGGCGGTGATTCTTTTCCGGCGATATGCTGTCCTGTTAAAAGAAAACCACAACAGTTAACCTCATGCCACTTGCAACACAGGTGCATTTTGTCCATGTAGCACACAGGGATGTTTCCAGCACTAATGGAGAGAAAGCTAGTCAATACTGTATACCTGAAATCAATAGAGACTATATTTGTATGTATCATTACCATAAGGTATTCTTGTTTTGCCCAACTGTGGCTCTCTCAATGGCTTCTTTCTCTTGTGGGCTGACAGCAAGCGATGAAAGTACATACAGAGCTTTGTCCTCTGTATTTCCATAACCTGGGCTGGTCACTACCCCATCAAAGGTCTTGATAGGGACGGTCTAAATTTGAAGTAAAACAGAATCATGAAATTAGACAGAAAATGTTGGTCAATGATGTTCAGTAAGACATGGACCACACATGTTGTTTGGCATACATACAGTACAAACAAAATACATTCAAAGTGTGAACAGTTTGATGTCTGATTTGCAATGGTTTATATCTATGGTTATGTCAAATTGAATTAATCATCATTAATCATCAGTGGAAAATGGAGTGTGGTGGGATAACTCAATCAAACTTAGATAATTTGTTACTGATTTAATATAGTGCTCTTGTCATGTTTCTGATATAGCAGGGTGTGACAAATCAAAAATACAAAGGACAGAAGTCAAACCTGAGGTGTTTCTGGTGCCAAAATCCAACCCAGACCTGTAAAACGGCCCAGCTGTGCCAAGGAGTTCAGTGTCCATTCTCTGTCCTCCTGGGTGACAGGTCGTTTAATCCCAGCTGAAATAATAGCATGAAAGGGTTAATAAAATAGATTATAGTATTCTCACTTGAAACCATCTCTTATCTCACATAACTGCTGTCAGTAGAATCACCATTCATCTATAACACTAAAGCCAGACAGGGCTTAGCTTATAGTATGAAAAGACAATGATTTTTCTGTAATAATAAAACTGCAATCATGATTAATAACACTGAATTAATTTATGTACTGACCTTGAGATGTGGAAGGTGCAATCACAGACACCCTCTTCGCTGTGACCTCATCTGTTTTGGGTGCCGGGGCCCTCTTCCACACACACTCGACATCCGTGCGGGTTAGATTCTTTTCAGCCCAAATCAGCAGGGCTGCTACATGGTGACACTTGGCCCTCCCGACAGCACAAGAGCAAGTACTTGCCTTTACCTCCTGTTCCTCAACATGTACCTGAGTGAAAACAACTTAGCTAGCTAACCCTCATCAAACCCTAAGACAGCTAAAGGACAATCAACAACTCACAGCCTGTGTTTATACTTCCAACCCTAAATTCACTAACCCAGGGGTGCTCACACTTTTTCAGCTCGCGAGCTACTTTTAAAATAACCAAGTCACAAAGATCTACCCACTACAAAAAAAAACATGATATATATATATATATATATATATATATATCATGTTTTTTTTTGTAGTGGGTAGATCTTTGTGACTTGGTCATTTTAAAAGTAGCTCCTACTTTGAATATATTGAATGAAACTTGACTGACGTCAGACTTCACGGCAGTGCTTGCGGCCGTCTTGTGTAACTTATGGATGCTGCAGCTAAAACTGAGTGACAATGAGTCAGGCCGCTCGCTATCTCGTTGCAGCAATTTTAAACAATGAGGACATGATAAACACACTGGCGAATGCGTGCTAAAATCCTCCCAATACGCTGCCTCTTCTTCTGACGAAGAAATTCGCTCCCCTTTTAACCGTGGCAGACCAACTACAACGGAACAGGAAGCTGCTTATCGGGCCAACCTTAACATAACCCTCCACCTCACAGGAGTGCCCCACAACAGCCCCTATGTACAATGTCCGCCCGTGCACAAGAATGGTTAGCTTGATATAGTTTTCTGGTGATTTAACGAAGGTAAAACACAGTGAATGGCCGTGCGTAACGGCACTGCGCTCTGACGCGGCACTTCTCCGGGACTGGAGAAGCTGCTGCGGCTACACGGATTTCGTGGACTGAAGGAGAAGCTTTTGTTTAGATACAATATGAATCACCCACATTCATAGACCAATGCAGGCATAATATTTAGTTTAGTATTGAACGTATTTGATGATCGGCAACACAACACAATCGGTGCGTTGATGCGTAATGCGTTGATCACTGTCTATTGCGCATATGCGGTTCACTGTGATTGCCTCCCGACAGGCTTACTTGTATGTCAATCAAGCGATGGGATGGATTCTAGCCTATAGAAAAAAATAAATAGTTTTTTTTATATTTTTTATGTCATGCGATCGACCAGTAGTAGCTTGGCGATCGACTGGTCGATCGCGATCGACGTAATGAGCACCCCTGCACTAACCTGTCTAGCTTTTCTATAAGACATTTCCAGTGTGTTCTACCGTAATTTACATGAACAAAACATGTAAAGTTGTATGTTACGCTGTTATGCTGAAAACAACTAAGCTAGATAACCCTCACCAAACCCCAACATGGCTAAAAGACAGTCAGCAACGCCCCGTGTTGACATTAGGTAGGTGCTAGCTATTCTCACCTCAACATCGTAGTTTTTTTTTTTTCTGAGAGGCCTGCACTTTCCCTACTATACTTCCACCTGACATTGATACCGATATTACTCTATTTGAGTTATACGAGTTGAGGCCCTTTTTGACAGACGTTAGAAAGTCAGCAAAGTAGGCTGTCACTGTATAGAATGTGACCGGTTCCTCAGCTGTAGCCATTGTTGTTTGGACACGGAAGTGACTTCTAACGGTTCCTGACGTCACACTAGCCATCCCCATATAGCCTCGATGTGCACTATGTAGCCTCGATGTGCACTATGTAGCCTCTATGTGCACTATATAGCATCCTTAGTCACTGTGTAGTCTCTATGTGCTCTATGTAGCCTCTATGTGCACTATGTAGTCTTTACGTGCAGTGTGTGCATATGAGCACAGAATCACAGAACACAGAAAGAGGCACCCACTTTCTGTGTCCCCAAAGCTGTTATTAGCGTGTCTTGCTAAATGCAGTGTGGCCGCGGACGATAGTGTGAGTGTGAGTCTGACACTCTCTTTCTCTTCGCTCGCTCGACGTAGAAACACGTCCACCAGCAAACATACGGCATGACACGCAAACAGCGTATGTGTGACACACACACACACTGTCTTGCATCTTCTTTCTGCACATTGTTGTCTCTCTCTCTGTCTCTCTCTCTCTTTCTCTCTCTCTCTCTCTCTGTCTCTCTCTCTCTCTCTCTCTCTCTCTCTCTCTCTCTCTCTCTCTCTCTCTCTCTCTCTCTCTCTCTCTCTCTCTCTCTCTCTCTCTCTCTCTCTCTCTCTCTGACAGACAAACAATCACACATACATCGGAGTGGCATCGAACGGTTTGCCACAACAAGAAAACATTTCTTAATTGTGGGTCTGGTGCGGTGAGGTGAGGGAGAGGTTGCGATGCAGGGGAGGGAACATCTGTCCCCCAGATGTCTTCATCGCTGACAGCGTGTGAATGATGCAGCCCGCCGGCCCGTTTGATGAGGCGTGGCCACGGCTCGGGGAGAAATCTCAAGCACAGGGAGCCGACGTGCTCGCCGATAATGCATATGTATCTTCTGCAGTCAGCCTCTGCACTGTTATTACTTCAAAATGTTGTCAACGGCGATGCACGGAGATTGGTGTCACACACACACACACACACACACACACACATCAGACTTATCAAACTTATCAAATCCTTGCTGGCCTAAACATTGCACAGGGAGTAAGTGAGTTGATTGGCTGGGGGGGCCCTGGGGCCGTCGCCTGTACCACTTCTATCTGGAGCCGGCCCTGCAGTGGGGTGGGGTCATGTCAGCCAGAGGTCGAGGAGCGGCAGCGGTGCTGCTCGCCTGGCCGGGACCCGCCGGGCAAAGCGTCTATTTTCTGCTGCTTTGACGTCCATATTGTTCCCCTTCGGCGTGGATGCTGTCTGATGTCAATCCCCCCGCCGTCGCCTCCCCCGCCTCCTCCCTTATGATGGGGACAGTGAGCCTGGCGAGAGCAAGAGGAGTTGGTGGTGGTGGTGGATGCTGCTCTCAGATTGTTGAGACTTTGAATGGCTCTTTTGGTGTGTGTGTGTGTGTGTGTGTGCGTGTGTGTGTGTGTGTGTGCGTGTGTCCGTGTGTGCGCGTGTGTGTGTGTGTGCATGCGTGTGTGCATGCGTGTGTGTGTGTGTGCATGTGTGTGTGTGTGTGTGTGTGTGTGTGTGTGTGGGGGTGGGGGGTGTTTTTTGATGAAATTTTTCTTGAAGTGTCCTGACCTCAAGCAAAACAATATGGTTGAATTGCATTTTGTCCATAGAAAACCTTTCAGTCGCCATCCACATATTCAAAACGCTGTCCCCACCGGAGCTGTGAAATCTGTCCATTATCCAGGGGCAGGCGTCTGCGCTGTGCACTGTATTAATTCATAGCATCGTAAAAACCCGCCGTTGGGCCGTTAATGGCCAGTGACATTACATAAGTGTCTCCCAGCCATTTACCTGTAATGTCTCCCAGAATAAACCCACAGCTCTCCCCCTGCACTGGCAATGAAATGGAAGATGAGCCTTTTCACCAGCATGGAAAAGACTGGAGAGACGCCACAAAATGTTTATATATACGATGTTGTGTATCATATGTTTGAGTAGGCCTATTCAATCTTGAAAATGTTAACTTTATGTTTTTGTGGGTTTTGAAGTGGCATAATTGTGACATAATTGGACTCATGAATCTGGACGTTTTTGTTATGACAGACATCAAAGTCCACGTTAAATCAAGCACAATAACGACTATTATAATATTATACTAGTATGGGGCCAATTTGCCCCTTCTTTGGCCACTATTTCACACAGACTGTAGCAAAACCTGTGGTTCTGCTCAAACCATTGTTGGGGGACAACTGTACGCAAATACTTCATGTGTTAGCCGCCTATCATTGTCAACAAGGGGTCCAACCTCTCTCCCAAAGCCCGGCACAAATAACTACTCAGGAAACGACAAAGGCTTAATTGCCATGCATCACCACGCGGCGCTGTTAGCTTGTGTACAGACTAAATATAAATCTGCACTCTAAATGTGGCAGTTTGGCAGGGGACTGGGTCCATTTTCAAACCAATTTTCCAACCAAAACCCGCTCTTGGGATCTCATCCTTTCCCCCAACCCCTTAGTGTCATGGTTCGATCATCAGAATGACGTTGACATTAAATATATGTAAACTGCAGCCCTCTTGATATATCGTTTCCTCCAGATGGCTAGCTGGCTACAAGCTATGACACCATCTTACTTCTAGTTCTGAGACAGAATTAGCCCATCTAATTTTAGTAAGCAAAAAAATAAAATATCGATATTAGCTAGCTAGCTCACAGAAAAGTGAGAAACACCAGATGTAGTGCAATAAAAAAACTAATCTGCAAACATTTGAATTCCAAGATGGCGTAATTAGCATGGTTTCTCTGATCAATATTTTACATTTTAGCGGTTCAGCGACATTTTAGCGACCACAAAATCCTGTCCCACAGAGCAGTCAGCGTTAGCTAGCACGGGGTCCAGCACCACCTTATTCCACCTCCACATCGAGCTGATAAGCCATCGCTATTCCTGCCCTGTCACCACGTCTGGGGGGGAAACCAAACAAGGGACACAACGGGACGTGTCACAGACACACACAGAGTGGCACCAAAAGAAACCCAATAACCACCACTCAGCGCTGACTGACGTCCCCGCTCTGCACTCGAGTGATGGCGCCGTGGGCCGCTGGCGGCGCCGAACACGTGACAGGCAGCGCTCGACGCGGCCTCATCGCTCCTCACCCCCGGGGCCGCACTCGGGAGCGACTGCCTCCGCGATTATTACGTAAGGTTTGAGGAGCTTCTGACAGCCTCGTATTGACATGAGCGCATACGTTGGAGAACGTAGGGTTGGGTGGGCTGGAGGCCGTTCATGACACGGTGTGTTTGGATCAACATCTGTTTTGTGTTGAGTTTCTTGGTTCTCGCTGCGATCTAGCTTTGACTCCCTTAACACCCTTCATCATCACGAGATGATCATGTTTTTCAAGAATATTTGGAGCGAAATTAATCTGAAACCTGTCAGAATGCCTGCTGGCAGGTTAGTGGCTCCTTTGCTGTCCAAACATTGACCCAGTAAAAGATGTGTACGACCTGAAAGCAATGTGGGTGACCTGCTTTAGAAACATGACCTTACAGGTTGACATCATGATGTCATTACAGCTAGGGTCGAGACCGCAGAAAGAGAGAAAGAAAATGGCAATTGACTCTCCAAAGCACTTTCACCACTGAGTCAGTCTTGTGTTAAAGCCAAGCCTTTCATTCCTTCTGAGAATGTGAGGCTGCCTGCCCGGTGCCCACTAAGACAACATCAACCACGGTTGTCAAATCTTTGTTGTCACCTCTTTTGAGCGTTTGAGCGTTTGAGCGTGGCGTTCCCCCCGCGATGCTGTTTCTCTCTGTTCCCAGCGCTTGTTGTTGGTGTGTAATCAGTCCAACTCAATTCACAGAGCGCACCATCGCCTAGTTTACTTACTAATGCTTGCAGTGCCTCACTGAAGTGACGAGATGTGTAGGTAAACAACATAAAGCCTTTTATTTATTTATTTTTAAATCAAGCCTCTTTGTGCGTTGACTTGAAAGGAAAATTGGTTTTGTTCTTGAATTCAGTGCATCGCTGCGCAGATAACACCCTTGAAACAAACATCAAAAGGTATTTTCTTTATTTATTTTTTTGCTTTAACTGGTGGATGCCTCTGAAATTTTAGTGAGGCAAATAGTGTGGCCTACTTCCAAATACGGCCTTGTCCATTTTACAAAATGGAGTCACTTGATTGTTCTTTTTTCTTTCAGGCCATGTTGAGCACAAAAAACACTTAGTGATTTTTTTTAATGTAAGTATTGAATATAAGCATACTATTGTTGTCTGTATTGAAGTGGTCTGTTTTGCAACTTGCCATTGTATCTGTCCAGTAGGGCAGTGAATGGGATTATTGTGCAATCAACTAAAATTACTCTTAAATGATCAAGCCTAATTAGCATAAAGTACATTTTGTTATTACAAAATAAATATGTATTACTTAAAGTATGGCACTTATAGCATTTATGTTCCGACTATATGTACTGTTATATTAGTAACAAATTTAAAATAATTGATTAAGGAAAGGCGAAAATCACAATGTACTTTCTAATATATTTCTTTATTTTCTTTAGTCAAAATACATAGGAAACAGTTACAATGAATGATATTTGAAGTATTTGCTGGAATTATACAAAAGGTTATCACAAACTGTACACCTCTTAACTGTGGTGCAGGTCAAATATTGAATTCATCGGCTTTGTTGTCATTTTTGATCAATGTACACTCAACCAATATGCAAATTAAACCAAAAGCACCACACTCCCAAGGTTCACTTGAACGTCTCAGACATGATTTGTTCTTCACAAGTATCACACAGGGTGCATAATACGAACACAAGCTGTAGAAAATATCACCACACAATATAAATGACACCGTCATATAGAAGAAGTATACCGTTACCTTTGTTTTCATTTCATCTTTATATACAAACGCTTCACAACAATATGTACATGTAAACACAACGTTTGGTAAAAATTCTGATAACTCATACTATATTCACTAAATACATTGTTTTCCCTCTCGTTGAACATTTCTTTATGGGTACATGCATGCTACATGTAAAAATAGTCACATTTTACTATTAGAGCAGTGCACAGAAAATAATCTTCATTATTCTCATGTGCACGTTAGATAACAGTACATAGCCTTCTTGTATTTGCTATGTTGGCATTGTATCAGTTCATTATTACTCACATGTCAATGTTAATGCAATGACCAGAAAACAACAAAATGGCTCAATGCAATGTAAAAATATAAAGACACTATGTAAAAAACTATGTCGAAGTTGAAATGTTGAGCAATTGCTTTCCAATATCTAGGAAATGTCAGAGAGTGTTTTGCTATAGTTTAATTACCTGACTATTAATTGCAAAGTAGAAATCTAATTCAAGGGTACCTTATCCAATTAGGTCCAAATGCTCTGAGGATATTTTCCAATGAAAGTACTATACTCTATATTTAGTTTGTAATGTTCATCACTAAATCCCTGCTTCAATAATATTTTGTGCAAGATCCATTATCCATTCAAGGGGTTGATTTGTGTATGCTGCTGAATCATAGTGGAACATTCAATTTAGGAAAATGTAGACAATTACAGAAATAATTTCTGCCGGTATGGCTGCCTGTTGACTAATTACCTTTCAACAGAAATCCTAAATCCAAAA
This sequence comes from Urophycis tenuis, assembly GCA_036785325.1. Lineage (NCBI taxonomy): Eukaryota > Metazoa > Chordata > Actinopteri > Gadiformes > Phycidae > Urophycis > Urophycis tenuis. The sequence goes on along the minus strand of JAXIVH010000043.1, from coordinate 2,756,440 downwards.
CCCTTGTTTCTGCATTCAGGCTCTGGATCAAGGCAAAGCCTACTGCTGCCAACATGTAATATGTGGGCGATGGCCTTTATCAACGCCTTCAATCCTGTAGGGGGATGTTTTGTTATTGGAACTGTCACCCTCGGCTGTAACTCTAGAGAATACTGCTTCGTATGCGCAGTTCCGCGGATTTCCGCGGAAAAATCAAGGAACCTGATTGAACCCCAGCTACGGAAACTTGTAAATCACTCAGCGTGGGTTGGTCCCCTTTCTGTAGGATGGTGTCAGCTCAACACGCGTCCTGTACATGTGACAGTATCAGGACACTCAGTGCCATGCGTTTCCAGTGCCTCTAAAGCACGACAGAAGGTACGGCACGTCGAACTGTACCGAGACGGCTCTCGACAGGATCAATCACTGGTCGATCCGGACGCATCTTCTCGATGCCTGGACATGTATTGATGGACGCACGTTTTCCAGATGTTTCTACGAGGGCCGTGGACCGGGGATAACAACGCCTTTGTTGCTACATGTGCTGGCTACAGTTCCTCCGACAGCGGAGGACTCTGTTCTGCAGTGTGGTGGTGGACGACGGCTGTGTGGACAGCGGAGGACTCTGCTCTGCAGTGTGGTGGTGGACGACGGCTGTGTGGACAGCGGAGGACTCTGCTCTGCAGTGTGGTGGTGGACGACGGCTGTGTGGACAGCGGAGGACTCTGTTCTGCAGTGTGGTGGTGGACGACGGCTGTGTGGACAGCGGAGGACTCTGTTCTGCAGTGTGGTGGTGGACGACGGCTGTGTGGACAGCGGAGGACTCTGCTCTGCAGTGTGGTGGTGGACGACGGCTGTGTGGACAGCGGAGGACTCTGCTCTGCAGTGTGGTGGTGGACGACGGCTGTGTGGACAGCGGAGGACTCTGTTCTGCAGTGTGGTGGTGGACGACGGCTGTGTGGACAGCGGAGGACTCTGCTCTGCAGTGTGGTGGTGGACGACGGCTGTGTGGACAGCGGAGGACTCTGCTCTGCAGTGTGGTGGTGGACGACGGCTGTGTGGACAGCGGAGGACTCTGTTCTGCAGTGTGGTGGTGGACGACGGCTGTGTGGACAGCGGAGGACTCTGTTCTGCAGTGTGGTGGTGGACGACGGCTGTGTGGACAGCGGAGGACTCTGCTCTGCAGTGTGGTGGTGGACGACGGCTGTGTGGACAGCGGAGGACTCTGTTCTGCAGTGTGGTGGTGGACGACGGCTGTGTGGACAGCGGAGGACTCTGCTCTGCAGTGTGGTGGTGGACGACGGCTGTGTGCCTGACGTCGCGGGGCAGATATATAACTAACAGGAGTGCGGGGCTCACATGCTCACATGAGTAACGTTGATGGTCCCATTCGATGAGCCGTCATCGTCAATATTGTCCCGTTTCAGACTGAAATAAGCCGGCCTCAAGAACTGTACAGCGAGGCCAGAAGCCGTCTGATTTGAATCAGAGGAATTGTTTAATCGGCTCTTAAAGTGATGGGGTCGACGCCAGGGCTTGGCAGATACGAGACGTGATATCAGAAGTTTGAGGGAATGCGTTTCACCGCGTGGCGGTTCAACTTCAAGTGTCCGGGAAAGCGACCCACGGCCACGTTCACCATGACGACAGTGAGCACGGGACAATCACTCTCATGAAATGCGATTCGTGTCGTTTAAGTGCTGTGCATAGTCTGGTCCTGTAGAGCACTTCCAACAGGTCTGCTGAAACACACACCGCGTTACGTATGGTTTTTAAGTACATGTCAACCGTGACCCAAAGACACGCCAAACCCACAAGCAGCGTGTCTCTGTTCAAAGTCTACTCTTGCGTTCTGCTTCTCCCATCGATATCAAGCGGCAGCAGCACGACTGTGGCGGAGTGCCCACAAACCTCCTGGCGCCGGTGGCGACACCCTGAGCAGCACCCACACCCTGGGCCTGCCCCTCAGGGTGTGGTAGGGGGCTTGGGCGATGGGCAGGACCCCTGGCTCTCAAAGCTGGATGCTCTTCCAGGCCACTGCAAGACACAAGAGAACCCCACAGACCATGGTGATGGTGGCCGAAGAAAGTGTGTGTGTGTGTGTGTGTGCGTGTGTGTGTGTGTGTGTGTGTGTGTGTGTGTGTGTGTGTGTGTGTGTCTGTGTGTGTGTGTGTGGGTGTGGGTGTGTGTGTGTGTGTGTGCTTGTGTGTGTGTGTGCACGTGTGTGTGTGTGTGTGTGTGGTGTTGTTATTTCTAATCTTAATTATTCAAACATTGTACCAAATATTGCATTTATTCATCTCAGCATGTCTGAAATGTTATTTACTCTCATAAAACAGGCAGAATTTTGCATTTAATATCCAGGGTTAAGCAGGGAGTCAAAAGAGTCACACAAAGCCTGAGCTGGAGTCAGAAGCTGTTGGAGTTTCCCTGGACTACAATTGTGATGATTACTACAGTGAGGACAAACGCTTGACGTTGGGGTTTATTTGCTGTTCAAAATTACAGTTTATTGTATTGAGCTGTGTAGCTCATTTCATAATACCAACAAATCAAAAGACACAAGAGTCAATTTGTAGGGAGAGACTGCCACTATTTACTTTCATTACCAAGAACAAATGAATGCATTCATTGCATTCATTGTTTTGATTACCCCATCAATTTAACATGTCCTAAACAATGGCAAACGGCCAGACTCAATTCTACAAAGTGCCAGACAACCTATTGATTACATAATATTGTCAAACCAATCAAATCTCTGCTATTAGCCTCTTAACTACCACCCCCGGCTGCTGCCTGGCTAAAGGACACGTCTGGGGTCGCTTTGACACCTGAGCCGCTGGGTCCGTTTTAATCGAACCCTGGGGTGGTTCCCCCGACAGAGAACGTGTTGTTTGGAACACTCCGGGTCAGGCTCTGGTGTGGACCAAACAAGCTCTGGACTCTGGTCCTCTAGGACATGGGGCGTCTGTTTCGGTTCACTTTGGGTGTGAATCCGACCCAACTATAGTAAGCCAACCCCACAGCCGCGCGGTGTGGGTGTACACTGCTGCAGCGAACTGAAGTGAATAATCCTATTCAGCCGCGTCCAGGAGAACCTCTCCTGGATTAAAGTGATGGGCGGTCGGACGAGGCGCAATCAGGAGGTGAAAGCTCTTCAGCAATCGCATGCGGAAACGCTGACGTTTATAAATTATTCAGCGGCTGGCTGTTGAAAATGGAGGTTACATATTTTATCTGTAGGAACACCAAAACTAAATTAAAAGTACAAGGGCTGCGCAAAGTTGTGATTGCCCCCGGATGTTCTGACCAACGGGCCGGCGGCCGGCTCCACCGCCATGACAAAGTTACGTTGGATTTACAGTAGAGGATGGATACCCAACCCGAGCCCCACGGGACCCGATGTACCGGGTCGGGTTGGGACAAATATTTAGAAATGATGCTCGGGTTCAGGTTGGGGCTTGTCACATCTGTGCAATTTAAAATCTAAAATTTGCTAAATCAACGCGTTAACCTGCGCATGTTGCGCTCATCTGTTTGGTGACATTTCCAAATGCCTTGCAGTTGCTCAATAAAGGCGAGGCTTTCATAAACACAGACGTAAATGTCTCATTAGTATGAAAAAAAGCTTGATGCCTGTCGGGCTCGGGTCGGGTTCGGACAGAAAATTCCATCCCGATCCGCACTCTAGTTTACGACTACAGAGCGCCCCCGGTGGCGGCTGAGTGAACTGCGGCCTGTGCAGACTGTGAGGGGGGTGTGTGAGGGCTCGGGGTCCCTACCTCTCCCAGGGCGTGCCAGTGGGTGATGGGTTTGCGGGGGTAGGCCAGCATCTCGTTCCAGTGGTCCCGGCCCAGGCCGTGGGCGTCGGGTCCCGTGTAGCACACGCCAATCACCTCGTTGTGGCCCACCCTGGTGCAAACACACACACACACACACGCACACACGCACACAAACACACGCACACGAACACACACACACACACACACACGCACATAAACCAACACACGTGTGCACGCACACACACACACACGCACATAAACCAACACACACTTGAATGTAAAAGTGAAGGCTTTCAGAAATTATACGGGAGAGGTCTCCATGATTTTCGTACTTTTGTGTTAAAAAACACATCTGTATGCATCAGCAGGAAGATGAAAAGTGAGGAGACGCTTAAATTGGGAGCCCAAACTACTCATTGCCCTCCATCACCCCTCTGTTATCGCTCTCGCTCCGTGCCGTTTCCTGGCTTTTAATGAAACCATCTTATTTATGCAAAACCCACTCTCTAAAAAATAATCAGTGGCACAGCTGCTAAATCCCCAACGCTGCGTTCAAGTCAAGTCACGCCAAACTCGTCCTTGGTTTCCATCAAATACACATTTTCCAAGCAGTACAACAAAAAATGGTCGATCCACAGTAGTGTACAGTGTTATTTAGTAACCAAAATAAATAAAGGTACTGCAAACACGACCGCCAACGCCCTCGCTAAACAGCCCGGGCTGTTTGGAGTCCACGCCGACAGCTCCACGTGTCTTGGCTCCCCCCCTGTGTCCTCTGACTACCTGCAGGAGTCCTTGAACACGATGCCTCCGCTGTAAACACTCAGACTAATAGGACCCGCCAGTATTATGGGATGGTTTTGGGGGGGGCGGTTTATCACTGCAGCCGAAAACGCTTGTTTATTTTTGCAGCCGCTTTTTTCTCAAAAAAATTGCACTGCGATTTTTGATTGCATTCATTCTTGCATTCATTGATTCTAATTATTTCGGTTCTATTTTTTTTTGTTGTGTTAAAGTCAAGGCAATTACTGAAAATCACAGAAATTATGCTATTCAACGATAAATATCATTCACTCGAGTCAAGTGTTATCTGTGCAGCAAAAAAAAAATTATTCGGAAATCGAGGCGCGGATTTGAACGGCGATGATGGCTTAAACTCGCGGGGAGTGAGTGGCAGAGTGGCGCCCGCAAACGTTGGCCACTCTGAAAGGTGGTGGTTCACCGCGCGGTCGCGTGTTATGGCAGCGGTGGCGGCGGTCGGCGCTCGGCGCTCCCTCACCGGTCGTAGTCCATGACGATGATGGACAGGCTGACCTGCTCCACGTTCTCGGGGGGGATGTCGAAGATGATGGCCTCGTTGTACACGGGGTTCAGCGTGCTCTTCTTCGTGGTGGTTTTCCTCTTCTTCAGCCGCCGCCCGTCGCATATCAGGGACACCTTCACGTACGGGTCTGCACACACGCCGAGCACACACCAAACACACGCACACACACACGCCAAACATGCACACACACACACACACACACAGCGTCATTATCTTTTCTGTGTCTGAAGCTCTGAGAAACCAGACAGCAAACACAAATTGCAGCCTTTTCTATTCTTCAAAGATGGTCCGATAGCAATAAAGCTGTAAATGTGTAGTTGCAGTTTTAGGAAGCATATTGTGCGTAACCAACTGTGTGTGTGTGTGTGTGTGTGTGTGTGTGTGTGTGTATCTGTGTGTGTGTGTGTGTGTGTGTGTGTGTGTGTGTATCTGTGTGTGTGTGTGTGTTACCCGAGGAGCCTGTGATGTCCATGGCTTTCAGGTTCCTGCACTTGATGACGGTGAGGGTCATTCGGCCAGCGGTGGGCAGGTAGCACAGAGAGAACATGATCTCACCCAGGTCCACGCTCTCCTGCAGGGGGGTGAGAGAGGGGGGGGGGAGAGAGGGGGGGGGGAGAGAGGGGGGGGGAGAGGGAGTGCCACAATCTGTTCAGCACACTCCTCCCGCTGGCAGGAGACTGAGGTCTCTCATGACCAAACCTTCCCCCACACACTTGTCCGCACACACACACACACACACACACACACACACACACACACACATGCATACACACACACACACACACACACCCACTCTCTTTGATTTGTGTTTTGGATTTCTTCGGTTTTCTATCCAATATTCATCTGCGGTTGTATTTCGTTTTTGCGCATCTTGGACGTTTTTCCACAAACCACAAAGAAAATCCACTGTGCAAATTTAAATCAATAGAAAATAGAGAGACAGTGTTCTGCCTTGAGAGCTGCTCGACAGAATGAGTGCCCCCTCCTCACGTGCCTTTTGTTGTTTTTGATGATGAAGCTAACCCTGTGTTGTACACAACCTGAGTTGTTCTCATTGTGTAAAATCCCAGCCTGTCCATATGCTGCAATGTGGCCCTGCGCTGAAATAGTTACAACTCATTGCACAGCACCACATGCAGTAATGGAGGGCCATCAAAGTTGTTGGATATCAACACAATGACGATTCAAGTCACCATAGAGTCTTGTTTTATTAAAAAAACATTTGTCGCTTTTTCGCTCTTCAGAGCGATGAGATAAAGATTGATAGGCTCAAGGCTATCCCACAAATGTTCTGTCTGACTCAATTCATTACGCTCAGAATCAGAATGGTAGAAAATCTCAATGTGAGTTCTCTGTAAATGTGATTAAACATCGAAACCCCAAGCTGTTGGAAATGGCACTCAGCTTTTTGTGCTACTGTTAGGCCGTCACATATTTCCAACTAACTACAACAAAGGGGACGACTGCAATGAAAACACACTCATACAAAAGGTCCCTTAAGAGTTCAGCTTATGTGAAAAGCCGCAAAAATATAAGCCAGAAAGACTTTGACGATTGATTCTGGAATTGATTAGATGGCTGTGTTCTCGTGTATTGCATTTGATGGACCGTCGTTCACTAGCCCTAGAAGATAGCAGAAAATACAGCGAATGCATGGCTGTCAGCAAGCTCTCTGTACCGACATACCTTCAGAGAGGAACTTTCACCCACGCCTTAGCTCTACCTTCCCCCTGAAGGAGCTGCCGGGGACCCCAGCCCACGTACCAACCTCAGAGTGGGTTGTTTGCTTTTGATTGCAATTAAGTAAGGGAATCGTCCTGACCTGAAGCCCCAATCAGCCTAATGGAAGTGGACACCGCAGCTGATTCCAGTGTCATTAAAACGACACTAGTGCCCTGCAGTTTATTGGGCGATACACTAAGGGAAGAGCACCTAACACACAGGAAGTGATGCAGCTTGAGAACAGGGCCTGGTCTAGCAGGAGAAGGATTCAAGTCATTCATTAAAAGTGTGTCTGAATAGTTGGATGTCAAATTGGGGAACAACATATTAGCGAGGGAACTACTAGGTGATTATCACTGCTGGAACCAACCCATGGATAAATGACCTTCAACTTAACACCTTAGAGCAGCAATCTTTAGGTGAAGACGTCCTTCCTCATGGAGGAGCAGCCAGCGACTCCCGTCCACCCTATCACACCCGGTCGAGTGGCCGCGCCGTTGGAGAGCCGTTCCACGGTCAACGTGCCAATTTCAATTTAATTTTAAGTACATCGGGGGCCTTTAACTCCTCATGCCCATCGACTCAGTGCTGAACAAACCGCGGTACTCCAGCTAAGTACTTAATTGATCAAGCCGAGCAAGCCGGTTAGCATGCGGCGCCTATCAATGTGGTGTGAATAGGTAGAAGCTTTTGGTAGAGGCGTGATTACAGTCATTACGCTCTGCGCGGCTGTGCTTGGTGCCGTAAGGACCCGGCAGATAAGGAGCCTGAAGCCCGAACCGGGTTGACAATTGGTGTTGCGCGGCATAGCGCGCCGCGGGATAATTGCGGGATAGGGTTGAATCCTTGGAGGAGGAAAAAAAAAAAAAATGCGTTGATGTTTCAAAGGGGAGTACATTTGGTGACACAAGTGCAGTGTAAATGAAGGAAAAGGAAGGTTCTGTGTTGGGGATCGAGAACACAGGAGGTACTTTGGGACATTTTGAATTCAGTGCAACTTTTGTCCGCACGATCAAAGTTGCACTGAATTCCTTTGGCGTCACTTGCAAATAATATATATGGTTGAGATGACTTTGCTGTTGTTTTTATATCCTTAGGTAATAATCAAGCATGCATTGCCAATAGTGCATGCTAGTAGGCCTATATGAAAGCTTGCAGGATTTGAAGTAGTTATACATACAGATATTTAACATTTGGTGACTTTTTGGCTACTACAATTGTGCAATTAAGTACCAATCTAATTTCATATAATCCAATGTTAACTAGTTCAGATTCATCCCAGCTCGAAGCATTGTGTTTTCACGTTTCGTGTTGACAAAACCAGTGGGTATTCCAAGCCATATTAATTGGGTTTAGTTTCATGACATTTTGGCTGAAGTTAGCACTACCTTACCTACCTTACCTTCACCTGTGTCACTCTACTTGGTGTGTGGCCTCAGGGACGCCTATCCTGTGTTACTGTAAGCTACTTTAAGACGTCAGCGTGTGCAAAACAGCACAGCACCCGTGGGTGTTGTAGCTCATAGACCGATTCCCACGAGCAATGCAATTACGCAACGCATCTCCAAACTCCACACCCGTGTTGCTATATTTGGGCCTGGGCTCGCTCGAGCCACTGCATTGCACCCTGCGTCGCCCTCACACCTCAACGACATACAACCACCACGCCAGTGGGAAGGCCACAGGCCCCACGTCGCGGGGGGAGGCTCATGAGCAATTATCGGGAATTTGTTAGAAACGGCGCAGCCATCCGTCAGCTGTCGGGGAGGGAAGACGCCTCGTTTCCGATCGATCTGGGCACGTCTTCCCTGATTAGGCTGCTTGTCAAGCACAGCTACGCGACATGCAAAAACCTCTCAATGGCGGAGGGGACGTTTGTGTTTTTCAGGATGCTTCCTGTGTCTAAATGTTGCTCTGTACTCTCTACTGTATTCATGACTCGTACCCGCAGCCAGCGCCTTTTGAGTGTGAGGTGCGCAGTGGCTGCGGCGGGGGGCGGAGCTCCTTACCGTGGTGGCGGCGTGTATGTCCTTCCACACCACGGCCTCGCGCGACAGGTCGGACAGCTCGAACAGGTTGTCCACCACCACCTCGCCGATCATGTCGTGGCTGGTGAAGCGGTCGAAGTCGTACACGCTGAAGTGCAGCTTGCGCGCGCACAGCTCGTCGTACGCCACGGCGAAGCCGAACGCCTCGTCGAACAGCGGGTTGAGGTTCTTGCGGTGGACGCGCGTCTGGAACTTCTTCTTGCGGTCGGGCAGCAGGTACATCTTGACGTAGGGGTCGGAGGTGCCGGTGAAGTCCTTGGCGGGCAGGTCCAGCGCCTTCAGGATGCGCACCACCAGACACTGCTCCTCGTGGTCGTAGCGCAGCGAGAAGCTCAGCTTGCCGCAGGCCTCGGCGGGCGGGCGCGCCTCGCCGTCCTGCGAGTCCACCGACTTCTGCTTGTAGAGCTCGGGCTTGATGCGGCCGATGCTGACGGCGGAGGACTGGCGCACGGGGAGGGCCTCCATGCTGAAGTCCATGCTGGTCACATTCATCTGGCGCGGCAGGTGGCGGCGGAAGGAGTTGTGTCTGTCAGGGCGGGGGGAGAGGTGAGCATGAGTCAGCGGCGCCACAGTCACCATTTTGTTGTCAACGCGGTGCTTTTTTGGTGGACGAGCAGCCCAGAGAATTTCAAGCGAATTTGGCGAGTGGCGAGTGGACGATGTGCGACGTTGGGGTCCTGTTAATAGTAAACGCAATGAGATTATTTTGACGCCACCAGTACTTGAAAATCTCAGGCTGCTGCTGCATCAAACAAACGGTGTTGTACCGTTTTAAACACCATTCTCAACACATTTATATATGGTTCCTACGGTTACATTGTTCTTCATCCTAGCCTAATATGCTCGCTTCTTTCTGGCTGTGGTGAGATGTGAAATAAGTGTTCCGCACATCAGAGTTCAATTACCTGAAAGCAGACAGATTTCTTGGAAATTGACAATTACTTAAAGTTTCAGAGGCTCATTTGTACGACCCAATGGAGTTGAACCTCTGTTGAAAGCCTTGGCTGGGGCTGTTGTAACCTAGCAACTGCAACATGTTTGACAGTTGGACAATCACAGCAATCTGAGGGCCGGTGCAAAATGGCGGAAATAATAATAGGAAACATCTCAAGCAAAAATAAATGGCTGCAAAAAGAAATATGTACACAGCGCTGAACTGTCTGTGAAAATGGTTTCCCTCAAATGTGTACCCGCTGAAGGGAAACTGAAAGACGTAACCTTTTACAATCCACCAAATAATTAGCATCATGTGCACTCGCCGTCCTAATGGATAAATAAATGTCCTTGTGCGTGCACACAATCACCAAATCATGTCTCATAAAGAAAACACAGGAAGGCCCTGAGAGATAAGGTCGTGTCAGAACAACATCATACAGCAAATTCAAGAAGAGCATCCGAGACCTGAGGGTGAACATTACTCCAAATACCTGAAGACCATGCCAAACCAGGTACCCAAGGTCTACCTTAGGCCTCCAAGTTCAGCATGTCTACTACTATTACTGCTATCATTCATTCCCCACATTTAATTCAACATTATATGAGAACTTTATTTATTTGATCTTATTTGTCTTTATTTGCGATGTCCTGGCGTATTTTTTGGCTGTTGGACCACCTGAATCTCTCTTCAGGGGTCTCTAAAGCAGTGGCTACATATCTCGGTTACAGCGTCAGGTCTGGCCAATCCTGGGGTTGCCATTTCACCACCCTGCTGCATATCGATCAGGCGCCCGGGAGCCGGCTTTGTAGTCCTAACAACTCCTAACAAAGTGAGATGTCAGCGGACTGCTTTAGTCTCCCCCCCCCCCCCCCCCCCCAGTGCACAAAGGATTGCGGGAGGTAAAATGAGCCATTGAATAAGCATTGTTGTTAACGGCACCTTCCATCCTCGTTACTCCGAGTGGAGTGGAAAAGTACCAGCTGCGTGTTTGCGTGCGTGCGTTGTGCGTGCGTTGTGCGTGTGTGTGCGCGTGCGCCATGGCGATGGCGTGCGCGGCCATCGGCACTCCCGGTGGGAGTGTGTGCGTGTGTGTGTGCGCTTCCCATTGTCCACGGGACTCACTATAATGCTATTACTATGTCTAATTATCAGGGCTAATGACACACCGAGTGCAGATAATGGCCTCCACTTGGCTACAGTGCGTGGCGTGCTCCACTGGGCCCCTCTGGACACACGCCCCCCCCCCCCCCCCCCCCCCCCCCCCCCCCGCCGGGCCTCTGGGGTTAACTGGACCGGTGCTCCTTTAAACACAAGTCTCAGAGAAATCAAGGAGATGCTAGAGCTGATTGTTTAATTACCTAGCGTTGCCATGGCAGCAAGATGGGCGCACAGGCACAGACACGCGCTTTGTATCTGTGTGTGTGTGTGTGTGCGTGTGTGTGTGCGTGCGTGCGTGTGCGTGCGTGTGTGTGTGCGTGTGTGTGTGCGTGCGTGTGTGCGTGTGTGTGTGTGTGCGTGTGTGCATGCATGTGTGTGTGTGTGTGTGCGTGTGCGTGTGTGTGTGCGTGTGCACAGAAGGCACTCGCAGTGCCTTCGTCCGCTGCGAATGCACACGGGTGCGCAGATATACGCACACACACTTTTACACACGCAAATGTAAAAGCACACAGTCACACACACACACACACTGTCACCCGTACACACCACACACGTGAGTGCACAGAGACACACACACACACACACACACACACAAACACACAAGGCAAGCACGAGCCCCAGCCCCCCCCCCCCCCCCCCCCGCCAGCGATTACACATGCCAGCACCCTCGTTGATTTGCCTGCAGGAGGTCACGTGACACATCCCACCAAGGTCATTGGTCTCCGTGACACCCGCCCCCTCCCCCCCTGCCCCCCCCCCCCCCGAGAGCCGACGCCCCCCTCGAGGCTACAGGCTGCAGTGTTGTGACAGCGCTGGGGTTACATAAGCCACCAGGGGTCATGGTTCATGAGGGGCCCCGGGGGGCCGGCGCCCATTCAGACAGCTGAACGCTGAAGGCTGAGTGCCAGCGGGGGGGCCCCGCGGGACCCTGGACTGCACACGCCGGCGCACGGCCGCGGCGATGAAGACGGTGTCGGCCTCCTAGGATGAAGGTGCAACCTTCCGTCATTCTCATCGCAAGGGCTGCTCAAACACACGCCGCCAAACTCCCACCCACCCACCGCTCCCTTAAAATACGGGAGCATCGATTAGCGATAGCGTTGCGGAGCTGCGGCATGACATCATCTCCACAGGTCACCGCGCGCCTTTTCTGTGTGTGTGCGTTGCATCATGAAATACAGCGCTGATGTCACCCGCCTCCCGTCGGCCCTCTCACTGCCACCCCCCCCCCCCCCCCCCCCCCCCGAACCATGGCCGGCGCTGCCCTGGGTGATGTCACCCCGTGGGGGGGCCACATCGCCTGACAGATGGCCGGCAGGACCGCGGTCACGGCGACAGCTACTCAGCAGGGTGGTGAGGCCGGCGCTGAGGCGCGGTTTCAGCGGGATGTGTGACGTTGTTATTTTTGCAAACATTCTATGCTGCAATATCGCAATCTAGACTTTTTCCTGTTTGGATTGAATGCTGCGAGGGGATTGGCCACCGCCTCGCAGTTATTCAGGTAGGTGCTGTGATTGGTCGGAGACGTTAAGATGTCCCCAGTGTAGGGTATGGTAAAGTACGGTAGGCTACGGTAGGCTACCTGTTCGAGGAGGTAGATTTGTGGTCTGTCCGGATCAGTCAGTACGTTTACATGCAGCAAGAAATTCGAATTTCTGATCGGATCAGATGATGACATGCGTAAAGGGCTGTCCACACCGGCGCGGAAAGCGGATTTGCGAAAAAGCGGAAAGCGAAAATGCGAAAAATGCGAAAAGCGGAAAAAGTGTCCACACCAGCGAAGCGAAATTGCGGATCGATTTTTCAGATTTTCCGCGTTCTATTCCGCTCTACTCCGACTATCATTATGCGAGCGCGAGTCCAAAAAGTAGTTAGAAACGAAGATGGATAGCTCTAGCAGCGATGAGGAGCTTATGCTTTTATGTCTTTCAGCTGACGTTAATATCGATTAAGGGAAACAAACCATCTCTCCCCAGTTCGGCCGCGATTCGAGCCCAAATGTTGTCTTTCAGCTCCGTGTCCATATAATGTCGCCTACTTGTCATACAATGCAATTTTTATCTAGTGTTTAGTAGCTCTACTGCTATTTAGGTTTTCTGTGAGCTCCTTCGAGGTGTCAGTGTTGCTGATGTCACAGTAGAGCACAGCCAAGTCGTTGTCCGATTGGTCGCACCCTCTTTTTCGCTTGTGAAATTCGCTGTCAAAACAGACAGATTTGTTTTGTTTTTTCCGCAGCGGATTTTCGCTTTTAGGTGTGCACAGAGTAATTAGAATACGTGCGTTTGTTAATTTGCGAATTTCGCTGCGAATATTCATTGCGAAATTCCGCTCCGGTGTGGACGGGCCTTAAGACCGGATCACTTGTCCGAGTATACATGCCGTTCAGTGAATCGGATTAACAGCCGGAGCATGGGCTGACTCCGGACGCTATGTGGCGCTGTGCATGCGCAGAATGGCGCTGTGCATGCGCAGAATGCAAAATCAGATTCAGATCCGATTGCTGAGTATACATGCCGTTAAAAGTCTGACTATGAACGAATTATCTAGGTGTTGTTATCCGATTTTGAGATGTCCGAAGTAGGTCGGATTAAGGTGTTTACATGCACTTTAAAAGTCCGAACGATGTCTTATGCGATTAGAAATTCGAATTTCTTGCTGCATGTAAACGTACTGAGAGTAGGGTAAGGTAGGGCTACCTGTCTGAGGAGGTAGGTTCGTGGTCTGTCTGGATCAGTGTAGGGTAGGGTAGGTCTACCTGGAGGAGGAGGTGGGCTCGGTGGTCTGTCTGGATCAGTGTATGGTAAGGTAGGTCTACCTGGAGGAGGAGGTGGGCTCTGTGGTCTGTCTGGATCAGTGTATGGTAGGGTAGGTCTACCTGGAGGAGGAGGTGGGCTCGGTGGTCTGTCTGGATCAGTGTATGGTAGGGTAGGTCTACCTGGAGGAGGAGGTGGGCTCAGTGGTCTGTCTGGATCAGTGTATGGTAGGGTAGGTCTACCTGGAGGAGGAGGTGGGCTCGGTGGTCTGTCTGGATCAGTGTATGGTAGGGTAGGTCTACCTGGAGGAGGAGGTGGGCTCGGTGGTCTGTCTGGATCAGTGTATGGTAGGTAGGTCTACCTGGAGGAGGAGGTGGGCTCGGTGGTCTGTCTGGATCAGTGTATGGTAAGGTAGGTCTACCTGGAGGAGGAGGTGGGCTCGGTGGTCTGCCTCTGGATCTTGGCCTGCTGGCTGAGCTTGTCCCGCAGGGCGGTCTGCACCTCCGCCGGGATGTCCGGCGACGTCTGGCTGATCTTCATGGCCGCCTCCTGGAGCTTCACCTTCACCTCCCGCGTCGGCCGCTTGTCCTTCTTCTCCGGCTTCTCCTCCCTGGCCTCGCCCACGCTCACGGCGTGGGGCTGCGGCGGCGGCGGCAGCGGTGGCGGGGGGGGCGGGGCCTCAGGCAGGCCGGCACGGGGCGCGGCGCGGAGGCCATTGCTGTCAGTGTGGGCAGACAGAGCCTTGCTCCTCCATATGGGCCAGCACAGCTTCCAAAACACAAACAGAGAGACTACCAACAGGGAAAGGCCACAGAAACCCACCACCACAGCCAGAAGACTAATGGAGATGTCTACAAAGTGTTCAGGAGGAGACGGAGACAGAGGGGGGGGGGGGGTACAAGAGAGAGAGCGGTGTGACATGGAAAAAGAGAGAGAGAGAGAGAGAGAGAGAGAGAGAGGGGGGGGGGAGGGGGGGTCAAGCAAGCAGCACAAGGACAAAGTAAGACAGACACACGTGCAAGAGAGGAAAAAAGAAGAGAGAGAGAGAGCGAGCTGTAAGAAAGATGAGGCCGTGTATGCAGCACTTTATTGCGCCAGGCAGCACGTGGCGTTACATGTCTCAGTGGAGGAGAGGCATACATCTCTCGAGGAAATCGATTTCGGAGTGGAATTGCAGACAGCGGATAACGCGCGTTACGCATTGAACGGATATAGTATAGACAATGCAGTAAAGTGAACAACAAACGAAAAATACACGGTTTGATTTCAGAAGCATGGGTTGTCTTACTGTAAATACAACAGGTTTGAATTCAAATAATAGAAGAAATACACGTTTAAAACTACTGAGCCAGTCAGCCTGACACCGCAGCCAGTCTCCACAGAAACGTGGAAACCGCGGCCACTTGTTGCGGGGTTTGAACAGCAGACTCTACTTCGCAGCTGCTGCTCGCCAAAACGCAGTACGCATTGCTACATCGATTCAACAAAAGTGTATTTTATTCGTCACCTTTAGACGTTAAACAAATAAAAAGAAGATAAAGATTTGCCGCGTTAAACACCGATAACGAAACTGAATTTACACTGGAAAAAGTCACAGTCCATCCGTGTTGACGCGCGCACCTGTTACACTCCACTTAACCCAGAAAAGAAAGTTTGTACAGCGATATGAATGAAAAAAAAATACTTATAATGTTTTTTTCGATTTACCTGCATGTCCTTTACCTGGTAAATTGCTCTCCAGCGGGAATATGTCGGAGCATTTCTCCCGGTCAACGTGTCCCGCGAGGCAAAGTTCCGTCACGATTTGGAGGGCCTTTTGGCACAAGCTGACGGTGTCCTCCGTGCGCATCCCCATGTCTCTCCTGTTAAGCCATTGCACGGTGGAGGACGAGGATCCGGATGGACGGCGATTCATCTGGACAGCTTTATGCGCGGCGCTGCGCAGCAGCCCCTGCGCGCCAGTAACCAGAAGAGTGCACGGAGCTCAGCGCGTCCAACATCTTCACTGCGCAACCACAGCGAGTGTGTCTGGGTCCGCGGGGCGCGCTGCTTGCGTCTGAACAGTAGGTGGCCCTTTTCTTTTTTTTTTTTTTTTTTTTTTTTTTTTTTGCACTTCTCGCTCCAATCGGAGTGGACTACACGTCCGATCTGTCAGAAAGACACTTTGTTTTACGTAAGATTTCTGGCTGACACCTGCTTGCATGCGCAATAGCTATTTCTAGTGTACCCTATAGCTATTCCATTGAAATAGCCAATTAAGTACTATGGAATTGAAAAAGCTTTCTGGTTTACATGTTTGTTTGGTTTTTTTTAACTTAGTTTTGAAGGGAAAAATTCCTGAAGTTTAGGATGCGTAATCATCACCGCTTGTTAACTCGTGCACACCAAAGCAATATCAACTGTTTGGACTGTCTGCTGCGGTGGCATCTCTTATCCCCGCGTCCTGTCGAACCACGCGCCCACTCAAAGACATCTGTTGCTTGACGCGCGCTCTTTATATTACCTCTCAGACATCTGCGAAGAGCAGACGGATAAATCCGGTTACATGCTTCCCCGAGAGTAGCTCCCCACCACCACCTCACCAACACTTTTTCATCTTGTTCTCCTGACAATTCAGAGACGGATGCGCGGAGACA
>JAXIVH010000043.1:2717987-2735487 GCA_036785325.1 Urophycis tenuis | reverse complement strand
AGGCTGTGTATAATAACACACAAACACTATACAAGTGTATTTCAGCGGTGTGACAAAATACCAGCAATCACAAAATACAGCAATCACTAAAATGTCAGCTATTCAAATGCACTGAAGTACATTTGCTAAAGGCCATTTGCAATCATCGCCTTTTGTATTGTATAAGCCCCTCGGTTTCACCTACACAATGTCCGAACAAATGTCCCCCTTTTCCTGTTGTCCAAACAATAACTAAACTAAACGTCTGGTCGTTTGAAATCACCGTGTGGCATTGTAACACTGGATAGGGCCTTTAGGTTCTTAAAACCAGGCTGGTTATTCCCAAGACACCCTCACCCACCCTGCCTCCCTCCCTCCTCCCTCCCCTCCCTCCCTCCCCTCCCTCCCTCCCTCAGGTGGAGGCAGATTGATGGAATGGACACATGGACATATTCAACCTCCCCCCCCACTGTCACCTGCACCTTGGGGATGAAATGCCATTCAGAGAGAGAGACATACAGAGCGAGAGAGAGAGAGAGAGAGAGAGAGAGAGAGAGAGACAGAGAGACAGAGAGAGAGAGGTAGAGAGAGAGACAGAGGGAGAGAGACAGAGGGAGGGAGAGAGGGAGAGAGAGCACCAGAGAGACATACAGAGAGAGTGAGAGCAAGAGAGAGAGACATACAGAGCGAGAGAGACAGAGAGCGAGACAGACAGAGAGTGAGACAGACAGAGAGAGAGAGAGAGAGAGACAGAGGGAGTGACAGAAGGAGGAAGAGAGGACAGAGAGCGAGACAGAGGGAGGGCGAGAGAGAGAGAGAGTGCCAGAGAGACAGACAGAGAGAGAGAGAGAGAGAGCGAGCACAAGAGAGAGAGAGAGAGACCCCAGTGGGCGGCCCGGTCCCTCGGTGGCTAACGCTATATTAGCATGCAGCCGGGAGGCTGCGCGGCGCCGCGGCCGAGGCGCCAGATAAGCGAGGCGGGGAGGCGAGCTTGGCGAGAGTGGGCCGCCGGTGGGAGGAGCCGTGGGGGGACAGAGACACGCCTCCTGTGATGGCGTGGGGAGCGGTCCCCCCGGGTTGAGACACCACAGCCCGAGGTCGTCCATGCCAGGCGCCAGGCGCCATGTTGTTCACGCCTTCAAATATATTCATTTTAGAATAATATTAATTATAATAATAATAATAATGATAAATGAAATAAAAAAAATAAAAATAGATGCACTGTCAAGAAACCTCCTCAGGGTAAGGTAAAAATGGCGGCGTGTTAAGAGTGAGGGAGGAGGACATTTTAAGTCAGTCGTGGTGGATTGCTGCAGAAAGGAAACACGGCCGACTGTTTGACTGCCTCTGAAAGGTCAAGCTGCTGTGTTCTGATATTTACATAAGGGGGGATTCTACGCTGGCAGGACCGCGCTCTGCTCCCCCTGGATAACATTACATGCACTGTTTTCCTTTCAGGCTGGGCCTCTCTTCTCCCTTGGTGACTCAATGTCTCTCTCTCTCTCTGTCTCTCTCGCTCCCTCCTACCCCTCGCTATCTATCTCTCTTTTTCATTCTCTCTCAATGTCTCTCGATCTCTCTCTCTCTCTTCATTTTCCCTTTCTCTCTCAATGTCTCTCGATCTCTCTCTCTCTCTCATTTTCCCTTTCTCTCTCAATGTCCTCTCTTTCTATGTGTCTCTCGCTCTTCCCATTCTATCTCACTGTCTCTCTCTCTTTCATCCCCCATCAATCTCTCTCGCTCTCTCTCTCCCTTGCGCTCTCAATGCCTCTCTCTTTCTCCCATGTGTCTCTCTCCCTCCCTTTCTCTCTCGATGTCTCTCTCTCACACCACTCATGTCTCTCTCACTGCCCGACTCCCTCTCTCTATCTCATAGTTGCAGATGAATGGGAAATATCAGTTCAGAGCAGCCCTGGTTGTTTTTCGTAACTCTGAGGGGAGGGGGGGGGGGGATAGTCTCACGTTAGTCAGAAACTGCTGAGGAGACACTTTAGGCCTTTTTTTGCCATGGTTTAACATTTCTGTTGCGCTGTAGGTGTTGGCAGGGTGAGTTAGCTTGTTGACATGAAATATGAATGGCTGTTGCTATAAGTTTATGATGTTTCCGTTGCTATAACTTGGAAATATTACCAGAATTTTTCTTCATTTTCTGTTTCGAAAATAGTCCTGGAAATGTGTATTTCAGTCTCTCACCAAAGGGGTGTCTGTCATAAAAAACGTAGACCTTTGACACCATTAAATCTCCCATCGTGGTTTTTCCCACTTAATACTCGGCTATCTCGCTTTACCTGACGTTAATCCTTGACGGTGAAGACGCCCAAAATCCCCCGACACGCTGTCCTAAACTCTGTCTCCCCCTGCAGGCCGTTCCTGGTACTGCCGCGCTGATGGAGTGGATCAGGGTGGCGGTGGCCCACACGGCACACAGACGGAGCTTCTCCGTGGACAGCGACGACGTCGCCAGGCCGCCCGGCTGCTACTGCCCGGGGTGGACTGTGAGCCACGACAGCTGAAGTAAGGGGAAGGATAGTCCTCTCTCATTGAAGTAGATATATATATAATATATTATGATATATTATAATACTCATTAAAGCGCTCAGCTGCCGTGTTGATAGCCGTCTGTCTCTTTCGATTTTTATTTTAATAGTTTATTTGTTTTTTTAGATATTTTTAGGAGCTGCTAGTGCCATTTTGAAGGAACTTGAAACAGACATTTGTAAAAAAAAAAAAGGTCTGTCTGGGCTGGGCTTTTTCAGCCAACATCAAACCCTTCCTCACACGCCGACATCAAAAGTCCAAATCAAAAGCTAACTTTGCAGCGTCGACCCCTCCCAGCCCTCATAGCCCAGACCCCCCGAGTCAGTGAGCAGAGCAGACCCCGGGAGAGAGAGGAGAGAGAGAGAGGAGAGAGGAGCGAGAGAGAGAGAGAGAGAGAGAGAGAGAGAGAGAGAGAGAGCGAGAGAGAGAGAGAGAGAGAGAGAGAGAGAGAGGAGAGAGAGAGAGAGAGAAGAGAGTGAGACAGGGCGGGAGCGGCGCCGTGACCTTGACGCACGCGTCTTTTGATTCCCGTAATGGAAAATTAATATTGAGGCGCGGCCGGGCGCTCTGCACACACCCCTCAGGGCGGAGCGGACGCTTTGAAGAGCCGAGGAGGATTTCAATTAATACCCCCCCCCCCAGAGTGTTTAGTGGGAATGTGGCGTACACCTGCATATCGAGTCCCCCTTCCAGACTCACCCTCAGAATAGCTCTGGTGTAATCAAAAGTAATGGATCATTTGCCCCCCCACCCACCCACCCACACCACCACCACCACCCACACCACCACCACCACCCACACCACCACCACCCACCCACACCACAACCACCACCACCACCCACACCACCACCTGTGCTGTGGCCCCCGGGGGGCCCCCCCCGGGCAGCGCCGCATGTCCCCAGTGCTCGGTGAGCGCGCTCGCCGCTGCCCAGTGACCCGCTGCTGGCCGCTGTGTCTGATTGGCTGAGACGGGCCCGTCCCCCGCGGGGAGGGCGGGGGGGGGGGCTGCAGGAGTCTGTCCAGCTGGCCGAGCAGTGGTCACAACCAGGTGGGCCGGAGCAGCAGGGAGCGGGCGGTCCGACGGGGAGGGAGCGACACGCCACGCGGTACCAGCACGGCCGCAGCACCGCCGCTGCTGGCGTGCAGCTTCATTTAAATGACTTTTGGTGCGCCCAGTTCTTATTATCTATCTCTCCCCGGCTCTGAAAGACGGCCGCTCCCCCACAAGCCTCTGGGGCTCTCGACAGGGAACATGACTGGGACGAAGGAGAGGAGGACAAATGATAACCAGGGTCTAAAAGCGGGGTGACAATAATGAGTCCAGTTCCCAGGGCTCAAGTGGGTTTCGCAGTTTCATCCATCCATCCATTCATCCATTCATCTATTCATCCGTGTCCGCAGGGCCGACGACTGTTTTCTGCGCCACCAGGAAGCTGGACGCGGCGTCCACCGAGGCCAAGTTCCTGCAGGACCTGGGCTTCCGGATGCTGAACTGCGGCCGGACGGACCTGGTGAAGCAGGCGGTCAACCTGCTGGGGCCCGACGGCATCAACAGCATGAGCGAGCAGGTGGGTCGGTGACAGACACACAACCACGCAAACGCACAACCCCGCAGACGCACAACCCCGCAGATGCACAACCCCGCAGACGCACAACCCTGCAGTCGCACAACTACGCAGACACACAACCAAACAGACGCACAGCTCCGCAGACGCACAACTCCCGCAGTCGCACAACTACGCAAACGCGCAACCGTGTAAACGCACAACCGTGCAAACGCACAACCACGCAGACACACAACCCCGAAGTCGCACAACCACACAGACGCACAACCGTGCAAACGCACAACCACGCAGACGCACAATCACGCAGATACACAACCGTGCAAACGCACAATCCTGCAGACGCACAACCACACAGACAAACAACCCCGTAGTCGCACAACTATGCAGACACACAACCACGCAGACGTGCAACCGTGTAAACGCACAACCATGCAGATACACAACCCCGCAGTCGCACAACCACACAGACGCACAACCGTGCAGAGGCACAACCCTGCAGACGCACAACCGTGCAGACGCACAACCATGCAGACGCACAACCCCGCAGACGCACAACCACGCAGACGCACAACAGTGCAAACGCGCGAAGCACCGCATACCGACACAATTCCGGAAACGCAGAAGTGTAGACAGTGGATGCACACACACACACACACACGCTGAAATAAACATGCACACACATACACCCACACGTGTACAGAGACCGGCACATACACACACAAAGTACACATAAACACACACACACACACACACACACACACACACACACACAAAGGCAAAGTGGAGAACAGTTTGCATCTGTGGAATTAGTGTGCTTCTATTACCTATTACCTAGCAACGCAATCACACACACGCACACACCTACACAGGCACGCACACACACCACACACACACACACACACACACACACACACACACACACTCCCCCCACACACCTGGCACAGCCTGTTCCAAAGACCAACACCAACCAATCCCATTTCTGTGTTTTGATGCGTTTGTGTGTTTGCTCCTCTTACCACGTTATTGTAAATATACAAGTGGGCGTCACAACAATTTGTGTGCAGTTATTAAAGAGTGGGTAAAAGAAAAAGTTGAGGTACAAGTACTCGGCAGCCATTCGGAGTAGCTGAGTCAATAAAGCAGAGTGCCATGCAGTGTCTTAACATTAGTTCACCTTCACAAGTGTTGGCTGATCTCTGTGTGCTCAGCTCTGGGCGTCTTGTCAAGTCTGCTTCGTGGTGCTGAGAACTCTGTGAGAACTCTGTGAGAACTCTGTGAGAACTCTGTGAAAACTCTCTGGCTCCATCCAAAGTAAGTTACCATGAAGACATTCGGCTTTACTTTGGACTATTTTGTAATTCAGCAATAATAACAATAAGATTAATAACAATAATAGTAATACATTTGATGTAAAAGTGCCTTCCTGGGACTGAGGGACACAACGTCACAGAGTGATGTCTGTGAATCACTGCTCATTGAGTCCACGTTCAATAACCACTGAGGCCGTGGAGTGAAACAAAGTCAGCAGACTAGGAGTGACGTAGACTAGGAGTGATGCAGACGAGGAGAGATGCAGGCGAGGAGTGCTACTCTTGGCCAGGGAGCCGAGTGAGGCGCTGAAGCCGTCGGAGCTGGGGTGTCGGGTGGGAGGAGGGGAGCAGGGAGGTGGGGGGGTGGGGGGTGCGGGGTAGGACCCTGGCACCCCAAAGCCTTGGCGTGGCCCCCAAACTGGCGTCCCCCCCGAGAGGGATGGCCAGGAGTCTGGAGTGAGAGGCTGGGAGGCAGGAGTGAGAGGATGGGAGGCTGGAGTGAGAGGATGGGAGGCTGGAGTGAGATGGCCAGGAGGCAGGAGTGAGAGGCTGGGAAGAGAACCAGCGTTTCAGGAGACGCTCTCTAGCGGTGAGCGGGGGACGGGGGTTAGGAGGCGCCTTGCTCAAAGGCACTTGGAGGCAGGCCACGCACATTGGGTGCAGGGACGGGGGGGGTGGGGGCCCAGGTGATCAATCGAATGCAGCCAATCCGATCAAACACACACAACAAAAAAAACACCCTGCAGAAATCGGTTGGGTTTTTTTTGCGTAAATCCCCCGATGCCTCGTCCTCTGAAGTGCTTCCAAAGTGCACCTGTGTGTTGTGATGATGAAGGTAGCACACTCCGCGGCGAAGAGGCTCCCGGGCCCTAAATACGAGGGTAATGTGTTACGGGCTTTGGTGAGCATGGCATGAGGACTCTCGTCCGCCCGTCGTCCCGGTAACCGGCAGAGGAAGAGACAGGCCGCCCGCTCAGCCAACCGTCCCCAAAGAACGCCGTTTGGTTTGCGTATTAACGAGGTAAACGGCCCCCCCGGGGAGCCCGTGGAACGCCACAGAAGTCATAACAAAGACACACGGCGGGGGGGGGTCTGTCGCCACAGTCCTGATTCATGGCGGGTTTTAACGGCGCCCGGCTCCCATTGGCCGTCTCCCGCATTCATCTCCGTTGACCTTTTCCGTTTACTTATTAATCGCGGGCGGAAGTGTCAGGGAAGAGGATGGGCGCAGAGTGCCGCAGCGGGACCGTTGTCTGGAAGAGGGCTGTTGGTGCGTTACGAGCCGCTCGTAAAACCAGGCTGGCCCTCCAGGGCTCCGAGGAGTGCTCAACCATTTAGTGTTGTTACCAATGTGAGGCTGAGAACCACCACTTAGCCGTTTTTTCAGCCACGGTTCGTTCGGAAGGCGCTAGCTTGTGGACGTGCGATGTCGCTCTATGTGTCTGTATCTCGAACGCCCGTCGGTCCTCGTTCCGATTTCTTTCGCTATTGCGATTTGGATTTGGATTGCACGCGTCACGCGCTTCGGACAGAAGGTCGTCGGCTGGGAGACTCTGTGGAAAGCCGGTGTCTGCGCAGCTTTCATGTCTCCGTGTGTCGAGGTGAACGTTGGGGGGGAACGTGACGCTATTCCGCCGGTTAGCGGTTAGCTAGCTGCGCGGCGCCTTCCCTCCTCCGACATGCAGCTCTGCTGCCGTCTCCAGCCTTCCTGCGGCGTGGTGTGTGTGTGTGTATATATGTGATGGTGTTTCTTAATGGTGTGTGCGTGCGATGGTGTGTGTGTGTGGGATGGTGTTTGAGTGTGATGGTGTAATGGTGTGTGTGTGATGGTATGTGTGTGGGTAATGGTGTATGTGTGTGTGATAGTGTAATGGTGTGTGTGTGTGTGTGTGTATGTGTGTGTGATGGTGTGTGTGATGGTATTTGTGTGTGTAATGGTGTGTGTGTGTGTGTGTGTGTGTGTAATGGTATTTGTGTGTGTAATGGTGTGCGTGTGTGTGTGATGGTATTTGTGTGTGTAATGGTGTGTGTGTGTGTGTGATGGTATTTGTGTGTGTAATGGTGTGTGCGTGTGTGTGCGTGTGTGTGTGTGTGTGTGTGTGTGTGTGCGTGCGCGCCCATGGGCCTGTCACACGCGAGGCGCCGCTGTTTACCTACGTTGCCATGGCGGTGAGGTAAGACGTGGCATGAGCAGGGCGTCAGAAGCCCCCCCCGCGGTGAGGCCCTCACAGAGCTGCTAATCAGGCTCCAGTGTTCATCAGTCATCAGGATAACGGGGACAGCAGAGGGCTGGAGTTCCATTCACCTTCGCACCGATCCACCATCGTCTACGGCCCGAGTGAGGCCCTGACGAAGGCCTGCTTTACAGCGTTGCTGTGTCATCTTTACTCTCTAAATGTGTTAACGAGGCAATGGCAATAATTAGAGTTGCGCTTTGTGTTGTAAGTGGATAAGTGGATAGAACTACAAGTATGCTATGTGGCTTTTAAAATTGAACCTCTCCATCTACCTGTTCTATTTCTCGGTATCTTCATGTCTGCCATCTGTATATCTATATATATGTAGTACCTGTCTACCTATACATCTGTCTATCTCTGTTTATCTACCCACATCTTTCCATCTTTCCATCTATCCATCATTAGTTTCCCCATCTCCTGGGGAACTCTGACTTCTACTTGCAGCAAGGCTGACCTAAATCCTGCCTCCTCTTCCTCCCTCTGATCTATCTCCATCATCACCCCTCACTCTATTTAAAGGACTGACCCCCCCCTCTCTCTCCTCCTCTCCTCCTCTCCTCCCTCCAGGGGATGACCCCCCTCATGTACGCCTGTGTGCGCGGCGATGAGGCCATGGTTCAGATGCTGCTGGACGCCGGCGCCGACATCAACAGCGAGGTCAGTGCCGCCGGGCTACGCCGTCGCCATGGCGACGCCGCGCCGTTTGTGGCTAGCTAGCCGTGTTAGCTTCCCGTGGTCTTAAGCGCCACTCGGCGGGATTCAAGTCTGACCGGTCACATTTGTAATTCTTACTTGTGAAATTGTGAGTCTGGCTTGTAAAATGACACATATTGTATGCAAATGACAAGTATTTGTTAGAACATACAGGCCTACATCCTCACCACAGAGAAATCATTTGTATAAATGTATAACCTCGACGTGTTCTCATCACATTTGTCACCGTGTTGTCTTGTTGTTTGTCGGTGATAACTTGATAACCGCAACTGTGATTTGTCTCTGTGCTGCCTCTCTCCTTCTGCTGCTCTTTGTGATTTCCTTTGCTCGTGTTCCTCTGTGTGTTTTCGCGTTATCTCCTCGGTGCGCTTCAGACATGAACTGACGTGGTGTCGATGATATCGCCTGGCGGTTTCCATCCGGGGCGTTGGTGTTGTTTTGGCGCGACGTTAGCAACCAGCCCCACAGCGTCTGCTCCACATGCAGTGGCGTTCACGTCTTCACCTCATTCCTCAGCATTTTATCGTCTCATTGTTATCAAGATGTGACATTGTGGTCACAGCCAGCCTCGATTTTTTTCCGTTGAAGTTGAGAAGTGCTGTTTGTCTGCTTGACAAAGCATTTAGCTTCCCACTGCCATCTTGTAATAATCTTATATATTTTGCTATGCTGCCACAGTACATTTCCTGTAATATTTTTCTGTCGGGCTCCCGGATGAAAGGCAGTTATATTTAATGACTGGTACATAATTAATAATTGAGTGGGGAAACCTTATTACTAAATGAGCCTGAAAACACTATTATTCCCATTAGTAAGATATGGTGGCACTTTCAATTTATTATGACTTTACTTACGGCTATACCCTGGTCATAGGCATAATTATTGAAACATTATGAATTCTACAACCCCCCCGCTGCCCTGGTGAGGGCCACGTGACAGTATGTTGTGTTACTGTAAGCTCTCCTTCTCAGTTTATCATCTGGTCCTGAGTCACCTCGTCCTGTCATGTGTTCTGCCATGATGTCTGCCTTTTGTTTTCTCTGTGCTCTCGCTCTCTCCTCTCTCTCTCTCTCTCTCTCTCTCTCTCTCTCTCTCTCTCTCTCTCTCTCTCTCTCTCTCTCTCTCTCTCTCTCTCTCTCTCTCTCTCTCTCTCTCTCTCTCTCTCTCTCTCTCTCTCTCTCTCTCTCTCTCTCTCTCTCTCTCTCTCTCTCTCTCTCTGTCTCTTGATGAACCACACACACACACACACACACACACACGTTGAGTCAGTATTTTGGAGGTAAGACAGACGAGTGTCCAGGAGGGTTCACACCAGGGTGTGTGTTTTAGCGCGGCTGGTGGCAGCGTAGCCGAACGGCGCGTCCGTTACCAAAGAATCGCCGTTCTCGCGTGCGGCGTCCGATCGGACAAAATAACTCCTTTCCTCTCCCCCCTGCGTCCTCCTCCTCCTTTTGCATCTAAACCTCCCCTTGCTCTCCCTTTTCCCTATAATGCTTCACCGGCTCCTCAAACCGCCCGAGTTGTGCTAAACGGTAACGGCTAACGTATCTCTCCCCCCTCCCCCTGTCTCCCTCCCTCAATCTGACCTTTGACCTGTGACCTCCCAGGTGCCCAGCACAGTAAACAAGCACCCCTCAGTTTACCCCGACACACGCCAAGGGACGCCACTCACTTTCGCCGTGTTGCACGGACACGTCCCTGTCGTGCAGGTAGTGCTCTCTCCGTCACCTGTAACCTTTGACCTCCGTCACCTGTAACCTTTGACCTCCGTTCACCTAACAACCCCCCCCCCCCCCCCCCACCCTACCCCTCCCACTGTAGAGACACCCTTGGACCACGCTAACAATGATGATATATATTGTGGACATGACAGTGAAAAATGTGTGAACAAGGTTCTATACGAGGGAAGATGTTGCCGTGGCTAGACTCCCAGCCAAAAGGTTCTGGGTTCGATTCCCTCTGCCCCACCCGGAGTCATCCATAACCAGGACGGCCCGGCCCCTACTGCAGCACCTGCTCCCCAGAAACCTCCATAAAAAAAAAGCGTCCTCTCAATAATTCTAAATAGTGTAATATCTCCTTTTTGTGCTCGGTGCATACCAGTTCGCAGTCTGTTCTGTAATTATCGAAAAAGAAATGGTTTGGAAATGATGAGTTTGGAGAGAGTTAGTGGTTTGCTGAGCCGCATTGGGTCACAAAGCTCAACTCGGTGCTGAATTATGTATGCTGCCAAGATGTGTGTTATGATTCCTTCTGTCAACTGCATCACCCTTTAATCCTGCGTCTAAAACTCCCAGAGCAGCAATTTAGGAGACCAAAGCCACCCTTGATTCGTTAGCGACGGCAGATGTTTTATATCATCAATAAATTATACATTTCGCTGAAAGCCAAAATATTGTAGTCTATGATCTTGTCAATGATTAGTCTGACGTAAGCACGGTCACCCAAGGCTGTGACTCCAGAAAGCAGCCAGTCTGTAGGAGGGGAGGAGGAAAAGACAAACCACCGGTCTCCTTTTCCCCAACTCTGGAAAGGATAGCTTAGCGACACTCCGGGTCCATGACCAACTGCCCCAGTACGATTACACACAACCCTCCCCTCCAATACGCAAAGACCACAAACCAGCATGAACCCGCAGTAAGTACCGATGAGCGAATCACCTGTCCAACGCCGTAAATCCCAGGCTTGACTTAAACGCATCGCGGCAGGCCTGCTAGTAGAATACAGATTCTGCTGCTGCTCAACTCTAATGAAGGTGTATCTGTCTACATTCCAACCCGCCCCTCCCCCCCCCCGGCCACCCATACATCGCCACCACCTGTTACCTCCACCTACTCCTCCACCCTCCACGTCCCCCCTGCTGACACCACAGCTGCTGCTGGACAACAAGGCCAACGTGGAGGGAGCCTTGCAGGACGGGGCGGAGAACTACACAGAGACGCCGCTGCAGCTAGCCGCCGCCGCGGGTACGGAGGAGTGTGTGTGTGTGTGTGTGTGTGTGGGATGCAAATACACCCAACGTTGTGATTACAAATTAAGAGCGCAGACAGCAGGAAGTTTTGGAAGTGGGCTCTGCCTATTTTTGCATGCAGTTGGGAAGAAGCCTTCCTTACTTAAAAGGAAGGCTTAAAGAGGACTTAAATTACCAAACCCTCATAAGCGCAGTCACACAGCTGGGATATGAATGCAAGCTGCCTGCTTCATATGTGCTAGTCTCAGTAATGTCTACAGACTGGTCGTAAAGGGGGCTGTAGACAGCAGGGGCCCCAAAGTAGAAAAGCCAAAGTGCTGGGAAGGTTCTGGTCCGTCTGGGGTCCAGAGAGAGGTTCTGTGAGTGCGTTAGGCTGTATGTGCACAGCAAGTCATTCACGAGTCTACTCTGTGCATATTGCCGTGTTCAGTGTGGTAATGTTCTGGAAAACACAGATGAGTGTTCACTCATCTCATCCTCTGCCGTCACGTTCCTTTTTGATTTCGGCAAAAGAACAGAAACATCGTCATTTAATCCCAAGTCATAGCGCATGGCGTTCGAGTCTCCACCAACACAAAACCCAGACGCGTGTTTCTTCACTGATGAGTCGCCACGCGATCCCCCCCCGCCCCCCCCCCCCCCCCCCCGAGCGGTCCTCAGTCCTCGCCGAGTCAGAGGCAGCTGCGTCGTCACGGCAACGGTTAATGGGTCAGAACACACAGCCGTGGATAATAATGGAGCATTAACAGCCCGCTTATTATCGGGCTAATCTCCCAACTTTTAACCGGCAATAGTGTTGAACGAGGCCACTTCTAATGGAGCCCGGATGAGCGCATTGTGTCCCAGGCGCGCATTTGCGATACAGTGACGTGGAACTACAGACAACAGGCAGAGAGATTAATTATTGTGCAGGATGTTAATGTGCTTTGATATGCACATCGAATGAGGGCCAATTTAGGGATGGGAAAAAAGGTAATTATTTATTATTAATTATCAGGAGCAGAAATGTTCAGATTACACAGTAATACAAGTTCAGAGAAACACAAAAAACAGGCCTTTCTAGACAAGTTCGTTCAGATGAGAAGGTTTGGCTGCTCTTTTTGCGGCGTTGGAGACAGTGTCCACGGATGCGGTCTAGGTGCAGCTCGGTCATGTCTGTTTGACAGCCCCTACGGGAACACAGCAACATCAGTAGCCAGCAACATGGACCACACACACAAGGTCTTCGTAAGTCACAACCTCAGAAACCATCCGGCAGCTCAGCCTTCTACAAAAGCCCCAGACTATGTTCTGCCAATAAAACAACAGAGGCCAGAGAAGCCCTCCAAGACTGAGGGCTCCCAGTCTGACACGCACACACACACACACACACACACACACACACAGAGGAAGTTGTTGCAAGCCAAACCGAAGAGAGTCGCGCCATGTTTCACGTCAAGGAAAAAGGCGACCTTCTTGAGCTTTGTGTGGTTTGTCGGCGAGGGACGGAACATAACACACAACTCAATAGGGGACCCGGTCCACTCAGCGCACCGTGTGGCTGTGAATCGGCCCTGTACTGTGATAGAGGCCATATTAATGCTGACTAAGGCCCGTAAGCCTCTTGTGCCCAGTACATAACATCTTGAGATGTTACGAGGCCCAAAGAGTGTACAAAACAATGGAATCAGAGTTTATGGAATAAAGAGTTTATTGAGCAAGGCACAATCAATCAAATACAGAGACACCGTTCCCACTGCGTTATGTTTTAACACCGCGGGGGGGGGGAAAGCTCAGTGAAAATAATTTGCTAATAAGCCAGACATTAGTTGTTCCCAGATATATTTATTCCCCAGACCTTTGTGAATACAGTCCAATAAAAACACAAGATAGAGATGTAAATCATTCATACAAAGCAATATGAAAACATCGTAAACATTTGAAGTTGCTGCACTGGCCTTCCGAGGACCAAAACATCCAGGAGATACCAAACAGATTCCAGAAGACCCATTTCTTGGACTTCCAGTAATGAGCCAGGAGAAAATGGCAACTAAAAAAAGACCAGACTGTATTAATATAACATAACTTAGGTTTGGCAGCACATTCAAACAAAACAGGAGCAGTAAATGACTCACACTGCAAGTAATTTGGGAGGAATAGTAATTTAGAGAGAAACTACTTGATAGGAGCCCTTACCTCAGTCAGTAGCTCCTAGAAGTGTACTTGGCTCTAGGGGAAACCTTGCAGGTGTGTCTGTGATCAACTTTAATTACAATCCGAGGGCTGGATAATTACCCCCATGTCCAATTTTGTGCTTTTTTTGTTTTTTTTTAATTGTACATTCATTTATACAGGTTAGTCGTACATGTGACACACAAGTACCACAACATAAACAAATTGTAATTTCACCAGAATAAGGCCCCTGGGTTATTTGTGGTCATATTAAAGATACCAAATGCTCCTCTATAGAAGACCAACCTGACCAACGTGTACCAACATGTGGTGATGATTGGCTCCAAAGGCATGGGGTTGCAAAAACAATGGATCTCAATGGCAGCTTACATTTTCAAACTCTGGCCCCTCACTCATCAGAGTGAACGCTGGTATTCGCATCAACAAAGGGAACTCCTCCACGCATGCGAGTTTGTACAGCGATGCAATGCACAAGAGGGCCAGCGCTGCGATTCAGAATCATCTCTGTATTGTAGATATGAGTCGGTGGCTTCCTTTGGAGCACAGTGTCAAGTGTGGTGACGATGGATCACGCAGCAAAGCGACATGAACACACACACACACAGCGCCCCCTGGTGGCTGATGTAGATGTGGCACGTGGATTGCTATGGGAGATTATGTTTTCAACCGTAGTACTCCCCTGTATTGTAGATACACTTGGCAACCACCATTGCCATGGCAACATAATATTCACTTCTGAGGAGAGGTAACACATGGATTTGCTGCCAAGTTTCACGTCTCTAGCATAAACCGGCTCACAGGGAATTGACCGAAGGCAGGCAACTGAAAAGCCTTGGGCCCTGCTACTAATTAAATGATTGCCCATTTTAAACGAGTCGCCGTGAGGGAAGATACAGCTAGAAGCTTCCGGGCCCGAAGAGCCTTACATAAATATATCATTGTTCTTTTTCTTTTTTTTTTAACACACTTTCCATCTGACCTTTACAGTTATGTTTTGACCTTTCAAAGAAAGAAAGAAACTTGTTTTTTACAGAAAAGGTCAGCATGTTATACTGAAGAGGTGGGAATCATATCCAGTTTTTTTCACACGGCGTGAATTAGATTACACATGGTCACGTCGTGTATTGTGATATCACTGTCAGATATGGAAATGTTGGTCCCATTCGCTGCCTATTGAAAGTCCTCTGATCTTTGACATTACAAGAAGGTCACGTGATGCGCAGCTAATCATGTTGTCATTTTGCTTGATGCAAAAATAAAACTGCCCAATGAGGAAATACTTCCAGTAGATCATTACTGCTGCAGGGTGGCATGAACACTGTGTGTGTGTGTGTGTGTGTGTGTGTGTGTGTGTGTGTGTGTGTGTGTGTGTGGTGTGTGTGTGTGTGTGTGTGGGTATGTGTGTGTGTGTGTGTGTGTGCGTTACCTGTGTGTGTGTGTGTGTGTGTGTGTGTGTGTGTGTGTGTGTGTGTGTGTGTGTGTGTGTGTGTTACCTGTGTATGTGTGTGCGTGTGTGTGTGTGTGTGTGTGTGTGTGTGTGTGTGTGTGTGTCTGTCTGTCTGTCTGTCTGTGTTTCAGGGAACTTTGAGCTGGTGAGTGTGTTGCTGGAGCGAGGCGCGGACCCCATGATTGGGACCATGTGTCGGAACGGCATCTCCTCGCCGACCGCCCCGCTGGGAGACATGAACTCATACAGCCTGGCAGCTGCACACGGACACAGGTAGCACACACACACACACACAGGCACGCACACACGCACGCACACACACACACACACACACACACACACACACACACACACACACACACACACACACACACACACGCATACACACACAGGTAAAACACAGACACACACGTAACACACACATACACACACACAAACGCACACACAGGTAACAAACACACACACACACAGGTAACACACACATACACACATAGGTAGCAGACACATACACACACACAGGTAGCACATACATACACACACACACACACACACACACACATACACACACACACACACATATACACAGCGGTGACAGATACACAGGTATATGCTCACATAGGCCTCCATAGTGCAGAGCATGTGTATGCACCCGTGAGCTGCTTGCATATCAAACACAAACACACAAACCCATTCATGCACTGCACATACATGACATATAAAAGACACACACACACACACACACAAACACACACACACACACACACACACTTGCGTACCAACGTGCACCTGCAGCCCTGTGACTCAACCCAAGACCCCCCTCTCCTCCGTCACCGCGGCCCCACACACCGCTGACCCATCCACACAACAGCCCCCCCAGGTTATCCACCTTCAAGATACCCCCCCCCCCCACCCCCACCACCCCCCCTCCCCACCCCCACCACCACCACCACCACCACCCCCACCACCACCACCACCACCCCCACCCCCGCTCCACCCAGTCTGAGTCAGCCCCGACGTCATTCCCCGGGTGAAAAATACACACACACAGCGAAGCGCGTCTCCATTAATGTCCGCGGGGGGTTTAAGGGCAAGCATAGAAGAGGAAGAACACCACAGCGCCACCATGTTGGTTATTAGGAATATAATGTAATAATATAATGTAATAATATAATGTAATAATATAATGTAATAATATAATGTAATAATATAATGTAATAATATAATGTAATAATATAATGTCCATGACCCTCCGGGCCTGCCTGGCGTGGGCTGGCGGGCGGGGGGCTGCGGCCCGGGGGGCTGGCGTCTGAGTTCATGGGCGGTGTATGTAGATGGGGGGTCAGTTGTCCAGGGGGCGGGCCGGGCCAATCGGTGGAGGGCAGAACATGACGTGTAATCACAACCGGATTGAGGATACAGGATCGTACACCCTCTGTTTTACATGGTGTGTACATGACGTCACGCTCTGTTAGATAGAAGTTCACGTGTTTCAAATTCATGCTTGTAATAAATAGAACATGACATTCACATCCTGGCTAATTGATTCGCTAGATGATATTAAATTAACTATCAATCAAATATGATTACTTATCCATAGAATACATAAAGTAATACATTGATTTTTATTATGTAATTTTTGATAATTTTGTATCATTAATATGATATTATTATATTATTAAATAAAATGTAGTCAATGATATACAGTATGTTCAAGTGGACCTCATGTACCAGATGTTGATGTTGAGAGAACCGCATCAGTGATGTGATGCGTGTGCTCCAGAGGAGCACAGAGGAAACACACCGCGATGACAGATCAACCACAGATGAAAGGTCGACTTCAAAGCAGCGCCCTTTGACCCGTTGGAACAAAAGGGAAAGGTGTGGGGGGGGGGGGGGATGAAAGGCTGTGGCAGGACACAGGAGGCCTGACCTCTGCAGAAGAAAGCTGTTGAGAAGGAAGAGTGTTATGTTCCAACGTGATGCTGGAGGCCTCTCTGGCTGGTGTTACCCCCGGCTCCTTATCTAGTGCTAGTAAGATGCTCTTGGATCAGCTGGAATCAGCCAGCCTCCCCCCCTGAAACCATGGAAACAAGCCTCGCACTTGATACTCGTTCTCCCGGGCTGAATGCTTTGGACCAGTTGTTTACTGTTCAGCCGTGCCATCAATGGGCAGCGTTATCCGAGCGGAGGCAGGGGCTGAACCCAATCACCAGGATCAACACTCAAAACCCCGGCCAATAAGAATCCCAAAAGACACAGATAACCACGCTGGCAGCGGCTGTACACACAGGGAACACAAAGAGAGACAGAACCAACAAGAGCACTGAGATATCAAGCTGCACAGACCGGGGGGGGGGGGAATTGGAATCCCGTGGAGTGCAGTGGGGGAACAGAACCAGAAATCGACCCAGGTGGAGAAGGGTCTTTCCCCAAACGCGGGGGGGGAACTCGGGGGAACACAAGCAGAAGCAGAAGTGAAGCCACGGCAGCCGTGTGAGAGTGTGCTCTGCAGTCCGGGAGGACAACGGTTCTGGATAATCACTGTAGCTCAAGGAGCCGAAACAGCA
>JAXIVH010000043.1:2700833-2717787 GCA_036785325.1 Urophycis tenuis | reverse complement strand
TCTGTGGTGTCGCCTGCAGACCCTCACTTCCTCAATAACAAGGAGATGTCCGACGTCACCTTCCTGGTGGAGGGGAAACCCTTCTATGCGCACAAAGTGCTGCTGTTTACAGCCTCGGCCAGGTAAGTCTGCTGCACACATCATTCAGCACAAGGACAAAGAGAGCCGTCTCATTAAACGCTCTGTTTGTATCAAAGTGATCACTGCAGACCTTTACGGCTGAACGTAATGTTGTGATGATGATGGCACGTTTGCGCTGGGAGACTGTGAACTTTTCAACCCGCCGTCGTGGAGAAATCGTCCCCCGCGACGCGTCTCTTTCTGCCCGGTCCACTCAAATGACGACGGGCTGAGTCACGTTAACCTTTCTCCTCTGGAAAGTGCCAGAATGTCACAGTTGGCCCGAGACCTACGGCCTTCCACCGCAATGCGCCTGGCGGTGACATACAGATACGCCACATGCATTACACTCTTTAAAATGCACTCTTTAAATTCTGTTCCTACCCAGGTTCAAGTCTCTGCTCCAGAACCGCCCGGCTGCAGAGAACACCTGCATCGAGATCAGCCATGTCAAGTACAACATCTTCCATGTGAGAACAACCAGGAGCCGTCCCACTCTGACCTTCTTGTTGGAGAACAATCCTTCTCATGCACGCCAGACATGCTCGTAGTAGGATGCGAATGCGTTCGCTCCCACTGCATGTTTGCAGTTATTTTCCGACCTACCACATAAAGACAAGACGGCAGTGGCTCAGTGGGAAAAGTGGGTGGACAAGCGTAGGGTCGGCGGTTCGATCCCCTCGATCCCCACTTCCAAACTGTCTGCATGTCGAAGTGTCCTTGAGCAAGACACTGAACCCCACCTTGCTCCCCAGGCTGCTGAACCTAGCAGCCCACTGCTCCTATGTACCATAGGATGGTCAAATGCAGAGAACAAAGAACCCTTTGCACCAACTACAATTGGACTTATTAATATGAGGTTTTGAGCCTGTCCACTGTAGCCTGTACTGCAGTTTTAAGATCAGACACAATTAGTGTGATTTAATGTATGCTGTTTATGGCTTCTTTTGTTTTGTTTTGTCCTTTTTCCCTGTCTGTATCCCTCTTTTGCCATTATATGTTGTTCTGCTGGCTGCACCACAAATTGCCCCCCCTGGGGGGATACTAAAGTTTACTGACTAACTAACTATCTAAAAAATACTGACATAACCAACAAAGACCGAAAGGTCCTCTCTTCTAGAAGGAATGGTGTGAAGACACGTGAGCTACCTGGTGCTTGACAGGTGGAGCACCTCTCTGAGTGTTAACCCGCCGTTGGTTGTGTGTTGCAGCTGGTCATGAAGTATCTGTACTACGGCGGGCACGAAACCCTGCACATCCGAAACACGGAGATAATGGAGGTGAGTGTCAGGAGAGGTCACGCCCGGAGGCCGCGCCCCCCCCCCCCCCCCCCCCCCCCCTGGCGGTCCTGGTACCCTCTCATCCACGCCTCTGTTGTCTTGTCTGCCGCTTCCGTTCCAGCTCCTGTCTGCGGCCAAGTTCTTCCAACTGGAGGCGCTGCAGCGGCACTGTGAGATCATCTGCTCCAAGAACATCACCACGGAAACCTGCGTCGACCTCTACAAACACGCCAAGGTGCCCAACCGCACGCCGAGAGACACGCGTCATGGCGGCCCCTACCGCGAGCTGTGCACACGCTTTATTCAGCGTTGTTGTTGTTGTTGTTGTTTTTGTTGGTCACCCTGAACAGCGAAAAAACAGCCCCGTGTATACTCAGCCAAAATGGGGGGGAGCTTTTAAAATTGGCTTTTGCCTTTTCCAGTGATTTAAGTCTAAAGTTAAAAGGTGGGACGTGTTCAATTTGCACTGCTTTTGACAGAGTGACTACGTGAAGGAGGAAATGAAATATTCATGTTTATATTCCATTTTAATGCCCTCTCTGTTATATTATACGCTGGGAAAGAAGATGGAAAAAAAAAGGCAGAAGCGTTCTTCCACATCTCCCCCCGATGTGTTAATTAAACCGAACAGTTTGGTCTCCGCGGGACGCTAAATTCATTTGAATTGTTTATTGCAATTAGGATCATGGGGAATCATCATCCAATCCCATCCCCCCCCCCCCCCGAACCATCCCTAATCATCTGAGATCCCTTTTGAGCCTTTAATTGCAACACCGGCACAATAGCAACAAACAAAACCTGACTTCATTTAACTCCTGCTCCTCCCTCCCTCCCTCCTCCCTCCCTCCCTCCCCCCCTGTCAGTTCCTGGGCGCGGTGGAGCTGACGTCGTTCATCGAGGGCTTCTTCCTGAAGAACATGGTGCTGCTGATGGAGATGGACCCCTTCAAGCAGCTGCTGTACGAGCTGTCGGTGCCCGTCCAGCAGCTGGCCATGGCGTCCGCCGCCACCGCCGGCGCCGCGGCGGAGAGCCCCGCCTCCAGCCCGGGCGTGTGCTCCGACATCCTCCTGGAGCTGGAGAAGACGCTGACCGTGCGCATCCGCTCCATCCACCTGTCTGCCTCCAAGGCTCTGTGGTTTGACCCCGGGGCCCCGCCCCCAGCCTCCGCCCTGCCCCGCCCCCGTACCCCGACCCGCCCCCGTACCCCCACCCGCGGTCCACAACCCCGCAGCAGCCACCCCCCCCCCGCCACCCGGCTGCGACCACAGACCACGCTACCCACACACACACACACACACACAATAAACACTTCCACCGATAACATGCAATTATCTTGGCCTCTCCTCTGTGTGTTCCCTTCCTGCCCACCTTGACCATCCCCCCCCCCCCCCCCCCCCCACCTCTGTCAGGACACTAGAACAGGAAGTGTCGGGGGGAGGTAGCAGGCCGCGCCATCTGTGGGTCCTCATGAGGTCCATCCTATCGCTGATGAGGCAATCGGGAATATATACGGACGCTGCCATTGGCTGGCGCAACTCTACAAGGCTTTTCAATGGCGGTCTCTCGTCTCAACCTCCTGGGAACGTACAGCGCCTGGAACGTCCATTTACCGTGGCCACGGTCCTTGAAACACCGTCAACGTGTGACTGTTGAACTCAGCATTGCCACAGCCGCCGGGCAAGGCAGGAGTGAAACACCAACGGTCGTGAAGGAAAGAACTGACTTCTCCTGGACAGCCCTGCGAACTTGAAACATACAACTGTATCTCACATCCAATAAGTGCATGAAAACACCCCCGACGCCGGCTCGAGGAAACTGTAACACGGGCCCAGCTCAGCTCCCAGCTGAGGTTAGCTCTTTGTGCTGCTCGGCGCTGTTTGAAGACAATAACAAAGCTTCAGTGTATCAGACAAACTGAAGGCTTCCGCGGCCACACCGTGTCCACCAGAGCGTCCACGTGGTGGA
This sequence comes from Urophycis tenuis, assembly GCA_036785325.1. Lineage (NCBI taxonomy): Eukaryota > Metazoa > Chordata > Actinopteri > Gadiformes > Phycidae > Urophycis > Urophycis tenuis. Next base: position 2,714,422 of record JAXIVH010000043.1, on the reverse strand, counting down.
CACAACCAGAGATGTCAACTGAAGCCATCGGGATTTGAGGAGGGAACACTCCCCCCCCCCAGGTCACATGCGTCATCGCATTCTGTCATGTTTTTTGGTAACTGACACACACACACACACCCTGTGTGTTTCACCTGTGTTTTTTCTACTCTGTGTGTGTATGTGCATGTGTGTATGTGTGTGTATGTGTGTATGTGTATGTACGTGTCTGTGTGTGTGTGTGTGTATGTGTGTGTGTATGTACGTGTACGTGTGTGTGTGTGTGTGTGTGTGTGTGTGTGTGTGTGTGTGTGTGTATATGTGTGTGCGTGTGTGTGTGTGTGTGTATGTGTGTGCGTGCGTGTGTGTGTGTGTGTGCAGGGGAGGGGCCCGACCCGAGATTCCCCGGTGACTTTTGTGATTCGGGAAGAAGAACAAAACAAAAACAAACAAAAACCCCCCCACACATGCACGAAACGCTTGAAAAGATCACAGCGGCAAGCCAGACCTTTTCCAAGCCGGGACCACCAGGCTGTGGCGCTCCCTCTCTGGACACGTTTATGCATGAAGCCCCGCCCCCCTCCTCCCGCCCCGCCCCTCCCCTCCCCAATCTCGCCGTCGGCCGAGGCTATATCGCTAGTTCATGTAGCGAAACTCGAGCGAGGCCGCCCTGCCTGTCTCTCCGTGGGGGACACACGAGAGGGGGGGGGGGGGGGGGTCTCTATGGCGACGGGGAGGGAAACACAAGCTTATTTCACGAGCGTTCAGACAGATGTAAATAAGTCCCAGAAGTCATGGCGTGCGTTTTAGTTTGGTTTTCTAAAAAAAAAAGGACAATGTACAGCGGGTTTTTTTTTTTTTGTTGCTCTGATGAACTCCCACCTCCTGGCTTGGCCGAAGACACCACAGTCTTGTTGAATGTAACCCCACCCCCCCCCCACCCCCCCCCCGGAGCGAGCCTCCTGCTCTCTGCGTTCTCCTTGTTTCTCGTTTATGCAAAAGGGCATGTTTGTTTCTGTCCGTCTGTCTGTCTGTGAAGCACTTGCTTTCTACAACTACAAAAAAAAAACAACTAACCGGTAGAGCTGAATTAGGGTATTGTTCTAAATCGTGTTAAAGTAGCAGAGAGATGTTAACCTTTTTACTACTGTTAAAAGACCATTCTGGATTTTTTTTTGTTTTTTTTTGTTTTTTTTTTTCCATTCAGCTTCCCTGTAATGAAAGATATCATGACACATTCTTCCGACCTCCTGTAAATGATCCTTCATCCAAAGGCACTTATTTCTGTTGTAATGGGAGTGCAGACCAGCCTCAGTCCTAGAGTTACAGCCCAATATGTTAAATGCTCCACAGAATTCTCGCTAAATGTACTTTAGTGCTTCAACCAAAAATAACTCAAAAGCATACATTACAAACTTTCACTTTTTACTCCCGGAAGTAATTCAATAATTATGGGTCAAATATGAATTCTCAATAATGATTATTAAAAAAAATGCTTAAGTTAGAGTCCATGAAGTGTTTATACTCTATGGTGCTTGTCTTGATGGTAGATGATGCTTATTGTGTAACAGGTGTGGTGACACGAATACAGCAGCCAAATGACAGGATGATTGTAGCAAACATACGATGACTTCAACATTGTACTTTGGGCCAATTTACTGATTAGGTGGGGAAACGTGGTGCAGCTAACAGGCCCGGGATACATCTGTAAATACTTACAGAAGATGAATTATATGAACCTACTTTATTTTCTTACCTACATACATAGCACTATACAGTTTATTTTACATTTTCAGATATTTTGTTTTACAAAAGTTTAAAAAAAAGATATATAAAAATATGGAAATAGCCTATTTCCATATTTACATTGTAATGCTAGATGTGGTACATATAGTATAATAAGAGATACAATATATATATATATATATATATATATATATATATATATATATATATATATATATATATATATATATATATATATATATATATGTGAACTAGATGCCCTATATAAGAAAATATGATATTTTTGGATTATTTTAAAAAATGCATAGATTAGCTAGCCTTATTTCAAAGTTTTACTCAAAAGTTAAGGATAGTATATTTTATCTTGTGCACATGTACCACCTATCATAGCTTTACATGAACCCGCCATTCATGCACCCTGAGTCACTCAGTGGATACGGCCCTTATCCACGGCGAGCTATACAGGCACCTTTAGTCCCCATCAACAAGGTCGACCACCTTACTGTCGTGCCTCGAAACACAGTCAAACGCAGTAGAGGTGGGATGCCAAACTATTCCCCCCCCCCCAGAGTTTGTGTTGAACTGCACACGGCTCTCTACAGTTCCTGTTACGTTCCTTGTTTTTTTCTCTCTCCCATGACTGCCCCTTTGTTAGTCCACGTTAACACGGTAACACGGTAACAAAACGAGGGTCATGGAGACATGTCTTGCGCTGTTGAGCTGTGCCTCTCACTGAGCTGTGTGGCCCGCGTGTGGGTCCTGTGTCCAGGGTGTTGTGAGGCTGAGCGCTGGGCAGCAGCATGGCTCCTCCTTCACGTTGTCCCCTTTTGAAGAACGCTGCGGCCTCGTGCGCCACATCACTTCTTCTTTCCGCGAGGGAAAACAAAACGTCTCCGAGCGTCGCCTGCGTTGTCTGTTGCCCCCCCCGTAGTCGAAACACACATCTCCTCAACGCACTCAGTACATGCATGCAATACTTAACCAACAGTAGGAATCCAGGAGGTCACTTTTTTGCAATTTTACCTTTGATGAAAACATGTATATTGTACTATAAATATATATATATACAGTATATATATATATATATATGAAAAAAATCAGAGAACTAAATGATACATGGTGTTGATAGCAGGGATGTGGTCTAGAGTATAACAACTTAATGAAGGTGTGTTACAGTGGTGGTACAGGCAGTACCACTGTTCCATGACATGCTTTGGTGTAGAGCCAATAAAACGATGATAATGATGAACTTTACACCGTCTGGGTTGGTTCTTTGGCTGAAGAATGCACTTCTCCACCGTCAAATACACGCAAACACAGAGTTTCCAATATGTAGGCCTGTTTGGATTCTCAATGGACTACAATTCTTTGTACAATTTCTACTATAATTCTACAAAACTTTGAACAGGCTAAAAACATTTCCCAAGGTCAAAAAAACTAATTTTGCATTATGATATATATATCGTATGGCGTCTGCGTTTGTTCTGTATTTGTATTTAGTTTAGGGACATGGCATCGTTTTCAAGTACAGCAGTACGTTGACGATCGGGAAATGGCTGTATGTAGTTTTCATATTTCGCGTTGATTGCTCCTTTTATGTCTTTGTGAATGTGATATCTACAGTGTCATACAAGCCCACTTAGCTTCATCACACAACAGTTACATCAGTTGGATTTCCAACTGCATCTAAAGAAGGATGAAGTGAATGTGTGTTTAATGAGCTCCACATAAGCATACAGAATAATTCAAAAGAAAAAATGATAACGATTCACACATACAAAGAGACACGAGGGGGATCAAATATCTGAAGTCACAATGTCTGAAGATGAAAGGTAAAGCCAAGCTTTATACCAACGCAAAAAGTTTCAAGGATGGAGTTTGAAATGTAGGAATTAGTCGGATTTGTAATACAAATGTGTAACAAAGACAAACCTAAAACATCAAAACAATTCACACTCAAAGCCCAGAGAAAAGCTCTTACAATGCTGCATCCTGTAGCATTATCTGCAAACCCACACAGGGATTATGGATTTAGCGTGATTGACGGACGTTCCTTTGACAGAACCAGGGTTGTAAACGTAATGGCAGCATACCCATTACCAATCTTTCCCACCATTCCTCATGTAGAATCCTCAGCGGCTCTCGGTCTAACTAATGCATGTAAGCTTTAAGGTCCTTGCTGCCCTGTTCCCAGGTGTGGAAGCTACCTTCACAACCCTCACAACCTGCTGTGGAGGGTTGGCCATGAGAAACATCCCTGCCTCTTCAGCTGACCCATTTCTACAGGCCACGGCGAGTCTCCCATTTAAATAGTTCTACGGTCTGCGTTCCGCGAGTATGTCAAGTCTACCACAGTTTCGCATTGCGCTTCCTGCTGAATCTCCACATTGATTGCTCCATCTCCACTGTGCAGCACACAGTGCTGTTTCTCACTGTGGAAGGCTCCACAGGAAGAGTCACCGGTCCACCGATCACTTCAGTGCATCCTAACAGAGCATCCTGTCACATAAGTGTTTTAGCGAGAGTTTGTCTTCATTTACGTGTCACGCGGGTCGTGACACGTAAATGAGGGAGGTGCGCGGCTACAAACGTGTGAAGGTTGTGATTGGTCGGACGGTCGTGTGGTCGGCCACGCCTTCAGTGACTCTGAGGCGGGTCAGCTGCTCCGATTGGTTGCCCGGCTCCACATCGCTCCCTCGCCGTGATGCTGCTGGTGCTCACAGAACGGGGGATCAAGGGAAAAGGTTTTGGAAGGCAGCCGTGGTTTGTTTTGGCAGCCAGAGTGGCCAGGGTATAAAAAATGAGAGGAGTTGAGTTGTACATATCCTTACAGCAGAACATTGGCAAGGCGCTCATCTTTGTAGCACACGGCGCAAAAGCACCGGGGAGGAATTTAGTCTGGTTTAATAGCTACGGCTCCTGTGGTTTCGTGTGTTTTAGAGCGACTAATAAAAATCATGACAATTCTTTCATTGAAAGAAGGAAATGAAACAATAACTCCCTTGATGGAACTTCCTCCACGAGAGAACCAAGAGTTAAGCTCTTCAATACATTACAGGTATGACACCACACGCTGTGTGTGTGTGTGTGTGTGTGTGTGTGTGTGTGTGTGTGTGTGTGTGTGTGTGTGTGGAGCTCCGTCTGGCCAGCGGTGGACGTTGATGGCCGTGTTGGAGAGAGGGCTAAGCTTCTCGTACACTTAAAGCACAGCTAGGGGGCAGCGTTGTTTGGCAGGACGGGCAGTGTAAAGAATCACAGCAAACCACAACCATTCGTGGTTTTTTTCAGCATGCACTGCTTTGCAGACTTTCAAACGGACTTGTAATCATTACAATGTGGGTCTTATATGCAAATGAACAATGTTTGATGTGTTCATTTCATTTGCATATACGACCCACATTGTATTGATACAAAGCCAGTTGAAACTCGGCAAAGTAGTCCTGAAATCATAATACTGATCCACAGCGACGGTACAAGCTTAAAAAAGTATCACAAAGTTGGCATGGATCTGGTATGGTTCTCCTGATTAGTTTCATATGAACGCAGTTCATTCATATTTCAATACATGCATATTTCATGAAGCTGAGGGGTCGTCTGAATTTCATAGGCATAGAGATTATGGGTATAATGTACTGAGGAAGAAACTGCGACATTCAATTTGTCTCCATCGCTTGCTGCACAGTTGAGGTATTGAAGCCAATTTGGTCTCCAAATGTAATTTTTCCCCAAACGCTTTACTGCCCCCTGTAGGTTAAATCCCGTCAAGACAGAAGACGTCGCTCTGCCGACCATTAGCGATGGGTTTCCTCACCTGCTCAGCCGCTTTGGATCCAAGCTGTCGTCTTAATGAACGGCGGGGCTCCCAGTGTGTGCAGCCTGGTCCAGTCTCACTGTGGTCTGCTCGACATGCATTCATTATTCAGGTCATGGGCGGCAAGGAAGTTTACTCTAGCCTATATAAATATCAGGGTATTGGGGATTTAGAATAGATTTAGAATTTCGTAGATATTTTTCTGCATTCTGCTGCATTTAAGGGTGACCTGGTGTAGATCCTAAATTTATTCTATACATTGTATATTTTTTAAGTCTAGACGGTAGAATACTAGATTTGAGGTCGAAACGATAGGGTGGGATAAGGCAAGTTTTGGGTGGGCTTGAGCCCACCTAAAACAAGTCTAGCTTCACCACTGATCAAAATCAAATATCAATGTCAAAATTGAAATATACATTCAACGATATGGTGATTTGGAATGCATTAATACAGTGCTATTAGTATGCATCAGTCCATCTCTCCCACAATGAAGTCATCAGCTAGATTACCCACCAGAGTAGGACCTACAGCGTGTTAGGTTTGTATATCAAAATATTTTTTTTAAAGTGTGATTTTGTTCATAATAATAACAGCCATATAAACACGTGTTGAACTGCAAAACTACATAGACATTCGAAACTTTCAAACGAACTTTTTTTTAAATCATTGGATTGTATTAATTTGGGCTGAGAAACGATTAATTTCTAACTAACACATGTGTAATTCACCCTTTCCATAAGTCGCCCTCTCGGATGCGGTGCAACAGGTAAATAGAGCAGCCCCCTCACGTGTGCGGTGCATGTTGCGTGTGTGTGTACTGTGTCTGCAGGCAGCGCCGTACGGAGAACTACATCCGGTTGCTCTGCGCACTCACAGCAGCGTAATCGAGCCGCCCTTCCTCCCCGCCCAACTTGCACCGCAGGGTCGGGCGGAGAGTGACACACAACGATTCTAAGTAAAGATACATATCATCTCCTTTTGCCCTTTCTGAATATCAAGATGCAAAGCCCGTGTCCGGTGGAAAACGGTAAGGTGATACGAACCCAAAAGATAGCAAATGTCTTTGGCAATCAAGTTTCTGTAAGATTGTGTGCGCCCGTTTTCCAACATGGCGTACCCCGCTCTGAGACCGTAGCACGGCGCTAGCAGGGAGCTAGCCCGCTAGCCCCGATGGCTAGCGGGCTAGCTAACCCATGAGCTAACCTGTCACACCGACTTCATCGCAACTCGTCTATAGCTGCTTCGTTAATCTTGGTCACAACTTAGTTAGTTATAAGTCTGAGACATGATCGCTCGGTGCATGCTAGCAGACACAACATGTATGATAATGTATACTAATTTAGTATATCAAATACAATATGAAGATAGTTCAAATGCGGTGTTTGGTAACGCTGAAGAGGACATGTTCGGGATCCTCCGTTGCACCGCGAATGCAATGTATTTATTAGCTACATAAACTAAGATGTTTCTCTGCCGTTGCCATTAGTCTGGACTCTAGCTCCCTCATATGCATAACTGAGACCCATTCAAAAGTTATTTTGATTCTGAATATACGTCACACTGCCGCTACAGCTTGCACACCAGAGTGCATCATGGGAGGGTTGGCAATGCGCCATATTGAGAGTACATTAACTTGAGATATTTGTAGTACTATAAAATCCTAACTCAACTGAAACCATAACGCCTTTTTTGCCACCTCTCGCATGATTAACGCAGTTGCCGTTTCAAACACAATAATGTCATCCCATAAGAACATTGGCCAAATGACCAAAAACAACCACTAACATTCCAATCCTCTGTGCTTAAAAAATGGAGGCGGCCATTGTAGTGCACAAGCCCCGCAGCCCAAAGGTTTGAATTGTCTTCATATGTTCTTCTTCCAGAGGGCCACCTACTGCTGCCTTCCCTGCGGCTCTTCGTGCCTCCCTTACGGCTGGTGTCAGCGGCCATGTGGCAGGTGGTCCAGAGGGGGAATGTGCAGGACTACGGGATGCTGGAAGAGTTCATCAGCACCGTCACTGAGATTGTTCCTGAGCTTCTGAATCCAGACCAGAAAGCCCAGCTCCTCTTGGGCCTCAGAGCAAGGGTACGAGAATGAAAATCAAATAATCACACAGACAGACAGATAGAAAAAAATACTTTAATAATCACTGAAGGAAATTGCATTCTTACTCCAGTTGAATGGTAAAATGGTAAAGGGAAAGGAAAAACAGTATAGAAGTATGTAACAGTGAAATAAATAAATATATACATAAATAAACCTTGGCATACACTATAAAATAAATAGCATACACAATGTGCATACATACAGTAAGTTGAAATTTGAAATATAAAGGTCAGTGAATGTCCTAGTTATAAAGTGATAGTGACCACTTAAAGAGGAGGTGGCCGACTCTCAGAGGGAGGTGTTGTACAGTTTGATGACCACAGGCAGGAATGATTTCCTTTGTCGCTCTGCGGCGCATCTCGGTGAGAGGAGTCTTCTGCTGAAGGTGCTCCTCCGCTGGTCCAGTGTGGCATAGAGAGGGTGTGAGGCATTGTCCAAGATAGACCATAGCCTGGACAGCATCCTCCTTTCTGCAACAGTCATCATGGTGTCCAGCTCCTCCCCCATGACGTCACCGGCCCTTTTGAGTCCATTAAGTCTGTTGGTGTCCGTGACCCTCATCCCACTGCCCCAGCATGAGACAGCGAAGAAGATTGCACTGGCAACAACAGACATAGAACATCCTCAGCATCATCCTGCAGATGTTGAAGGACCTTAGCCTCCTCGAGAAAAAGAGTCGGCTTTGGCCCTTCTTGTAGACAGCCTCTATGTTTCTTTCTGTGTTTCATCACCAGGTTTGTTAGTTTTCAAGAAAAAAAAACAATATGTTTATATCACTGCTATAACCATCAGGTGGTTCTTGACCTATGCCGGGCAGACCAGAACACAGAAAGAGAGACTGTAGAAATGCACCTGGAAAGGATCAAGACCATAATATCCACATGGACAGCACAGGTGGGGCTCCACAATGTTTTATCTGTCATCGTGTAAGGCTTGTACATCCCAGTGCATTATGGGAGTTTTTGTTAGCGATATTCTGCCATATTGAGATGACTCAAGAGGGAGTTGTAGTACCATTAAATCCTAAATCCTCGTAAATATGTGCTTAAACTTGGCAAGTGAAGACAAAGTGATGTATTTTATTGTGCACTTTAATATGGCAGATGGTCAAGGTTTCTCTTTGTCTTTCTTTTCAAGCCATATTTCGCAGATGTGCAGTTCCCTGAGTCCAACTTCGTGAATCAAATCGAATCTTTATTAAAGGATCCCGAAGAGAAGGAAAAATTCTTCCAGGTTTTTAAAATTAATTCTATATATAGATGAATTGTTTTGTTATGAAAATTGTTGTTGATAGAAGAACGTCAAGCTATGATCACGATGGATTTGTTCCAGGAGGATTTCCCGTTGGACTTTGGTCCGGACTATGACGCTGCATTGCAGATGCTCGTGTTAGACTTCCTCACCAGACTGGAGAGGTTGCTGCCAGTACCAGACCTTCAGCATGTAGGTACCACAACGACTCCACGTCCAAAACACCTGACCGCACACACACATTGACCCTCTTGGGATTGTCCAGCATACAGCAAGGCCTGGAGGTGATGATTGGTGGTGTGCAGTAACTTGAGCACTTTAGAGCTAATTCAATAAGCTTTAGTGTATGTAATACTGAGATTGTACCACATAGTATTTAGCTTCGAACACGGACTGTACCATACAGTATTTAGCTCAGAACGTGGACTGTACCATATGTTATTTAACTCAGAACACTCACTGCATACAGCGTTTAGCTCGGCTTCAGAACAAGTCCTGCACTGCTGTAATCACAGTGGCTGGCCGCTCCTTCCCGTGTCCTCTGTGTCAGACTGCCTCCCTGCTGGACGCCGTGCCGTCTGCCCTTGAGGAGTGTCTCCAGTCGGTCCCCGACCCACTTCAGCTGAGAACGGTCCTCCAGTACCACACCACGCTCGGCCATTCGGACTTGGAAGGTACGTGCCTTGTGAAGATTTTTACGTAGATATGTTTGCTGAGTCAAATTAATGTTTTCAAGATTGTCACTTTGCTTCCAGTCTTTAGTTGTTGACTATATTCAATCACAGTTGGGATATCAGGGAACGAACGCGGCACCTTTTAGTTAGGAGGTCACACTACACCGGTACATAACGATGATCGTTTGTCGTCCCCCATGTTCCAGATGAATCCCAGTCCCTTCCCTCGTCCTTCGGGAACTGCATCCTGTCCTCCCTGTCGCTGCCCCAGCTGGAGAAGCTGGTGATCGACGGCGAGCAGTTCAACCTGCAGGCGCCGTCGGAGCCGCTGCACGGCTGCGTGACGGTGCAGCTGGAGGGCGAGACGGTCACACTGCTGGACTACATCCACATCCAGCAGCAGCAGCAGCAGCAGCAGCAGCTGCCGCCGGCACAGGCACCCGACAACCAGGAGCCCGCTGAGGCCCAGCCCCCAGACGCCGGCGAGGGACAGGTCCCCGCCGAAGAGGACCACAACGACCAAGAGGACCAAGGGGACCACAACGACCAAGAGGACCAAGGGGACCTAGAGGACCAAGGGGACCTAGAGGACCAAGGGGACCTAGAGGACCCCGACCCCCTGAAGCCGGCCTCCTTCCAGCCACTGAAGCAGAGCAAGAGGCTGCAGCTGAAGAGGAGGGCTCTGAGCGAGCAGAAGGACTGCCACTCGCCCACGAGGAAGCGCACGCGGAGGAAGTACCCCAACAACAAGACGTGCCCCATCTGCAACAAGAACTTCCTGCGCGCCACGGCCATGCGGCGCCACCTGGAGATCCACTCCGACAACCGCCAGCTCAAGTACAAGTGCCCCAACTGCGAGAAGCGCTTCCGGGACCAGTACGACATGACGCGCCACAACATGCGCGTTCACGAGCGGGACGGGGAGTTCGAAGACGAGGCCGAGGAGGAAGAGGAGGAGGAGGAGGAGGCGGGCGGGGCCGCCGCCGCCACCGCGGCCACCGCCGGAGACCCGGGCCCTTCGGACGCCCAGGAGAGCAAACACTGCTCGCTCTGCGGCAAGTACTTTGCCCGGCGGGTGGACATGGACCGGCACATCAAGTCCCACTCGGAGGACCGGCCCTACCGGTGCCCCTACTGCGAGAAGTGCTTCAAGCACCCGTACGTCCTGAAGCGCCACCAGAAGGAGATCTGCAAGAGCCGGGACCTGAAGCGGGCCGGCTGGGCTGAGGACGGCGCCGGGGAGCCGGGCGCCGCCGACCCCCTCGGCCCCACGGCGGCGCCGGCGGCAGGGGAGGCGCCGGCCGACGGCAAGCTGTGCCCCGTCTGCAGCCGCACGCTGCCCTGCACGGCGGACATCGCCAAGCACCTGCGCTCGCACACGGAGGAGCGGCCGTACGTGTGTGTGGGCTGCGAGAAGGGCTTCAAGTACAAGGACACACTGAAGAAGCACCAGCTCATCCACGGCCACGAGGGCACGCGCGAGGAGCAGTGCAAGTCGCTGGAGGAGATCCTGGCGCAGGTGGAGCGGCAGAGCAGGGAGGGCGCCGCGGCCGCGGAGGAGGCAGCGGCGGCGGCGGCGGCTGCGGCGGGAGCAGCCCCGGCGGCCATCTTGGAGCCGAGGAGCACGCGGTCCCCAAAGGCGTGTCCGGTGTGCGCGCGGGTGTTCGACAACGTGAAGAACCTCAACAAGCACATGCAGTGTCACACCGAGGAGCGGCCGTACCACTGCGTCCACTGCAAGCGGCGCTTCAAGCACATGCACAGCCTGAAGAGGCACCAGATCTACGCCATCTGCCACAAGAAGATCATGAGGCTCTCCGCCATGAAGAAGGAGCCCAAGGCGGCGGGGCCGGCCGAGGACGGCCCCCAGGGGGCGCCGCTGAAGATCCCCGTGTGGTGCTCCAACTGCGGCCAGCACTTCGAGTACCCGTCGGCGCTGAAGGAGCACCAGGAGAACGTGTGCAAGGTGGAGTTCAAGGAGGTGATGCAGTGCGAGGACTGCGGCAAGGAGTTCAAGAGCGTGACGCTGCTGAAGGTGCACCAGCGGATCCACGCGCCGCTCTACTGCAAGGAGTGCGGCAAGATCCTGGCCTCGGAGCCGGCCTTCGAGCGGCACAAGCTCATGCACAAGCCCATCGGCTGCACCATGTGCGACAAGACGTTCACGCTGCTGCGGCGCCTGCGCGAGCACTACGAGAAGCAGCACAACTTCACCGGGCCCTACCCGTGCACGCAGTGCGACAAGAGCTTCGCGCAGCTGCCCTACCTGGCGGTGCACGAGCGCGTGCACAGCGGCGAGTTCCCGTACGCGTGCACGGTGTGCCCGGAGAAGTTCCGCTCGTCCAACTGCCTGACGGTGCACCAGCGCAAGCACACGGGCGAGAAGCCCTTCCTGTGCTGGCAGTGCGGCAAGCGCTACCGCTCGGCGTCGGAGCTCACCGTGCACATGGGCACGCACTCGGAGGCGCGGCCCTGGGCGTGCGCGCAGTGCGACGCAGCGTACCGCACCAAGCTGCAGCTCACCAACCACGTGGAGCAGGTGCACATCGGCGTGCGCTACCCGTGCGACACGTGCGGCAAGCAGTTCATGAAGGAGATCTCGCTCAAGCGCCACGAGCTGATCCACACGGGCGAGCGGCCGCACCAGTGCACCGACTGCGGCAAGACGTTCCTGACGGCCAACGAGCTGCGGCTGCACACGCGCTACCACACGGGCGAGCGGCCCTACAAGTGCGACCTGTGCGGCAAGGCCTTCATCCAGTCGGGCTACCTGAAGTCGCACATGCGCATCCACACGGGCGAGAAGCCCTTCAAGTGCGACGTCTGCGAGAAGGGCTTCCGCCTGTCGTACCACATGAAGAAGCACCGGCGCACGCACTCGGGCAAGCCCAAGAGCCACGCCTGCCAGGAGTGCGGCCTGGCGTTCACGCACAAGAAGTCCCTGTATGAGCACACGTTCACGCACGAGCCCAAGATGGTGGCCTTCACTCAGGAAGTCAGGATCGAGTTCCAGTAGATACGGCAGGGAGGGGGGGGGGGGGTATGCTACGTCGCTTGGGGATAGCGCCATGTCATTGGGGTTTCTTAGGTTTATTTTTGATTACTTTCGAAAGATGGGAGAATTATGTGAAGGCTGTTGGGACAGAATAAAAGGTGGGATAAAGTATTAAGTTTTGTTTAATTTATTTTTATGGGGGGGGGGGGGTGGGGTTCAGGGGGATGTTCTGTGGGGGGGTTATTTCAGTTAGCGCCGCTGTGCTATGCTAGCTGTGTATGCAAGTGAATTACTGTTTTGCTCTGGCTTTGTACCATGAAGCTGACGGGATCTCTGTCAGGTGTACATATTTGAATACAGCAAAGTATTTTTGGTTTACCTAGCAAATAAATGAATCTTAAAATCAAAACACTGACCTTGATTCGTTTTGCTTTGTGTTCTTTTTGTACAACAAATATCAATGTGACGAGATGCATTTTGGTCATTTGGACACAAGAGGGCAGCACGGTTATAATTTTGAGGACGAGGGGCGGACTGCACAGAGGATAACTATTGCAGTCGCCTTGCCTTTATACCCCGGTCGTAGCCTCCCTACAGGTGAGTGTTTATAGCACTGTGCAATCCACGGGCCTATAGGAAAAATACTTAAAACAAACGCAAAATCCTCTTTTACCATTTCCATGGTTCCTCACCAGACACTCCGACCGCCCCCCCCCCCAAAAGGCGCACCCAGCGCACACGTGCGGTCACGTGTCACCTGATTGTAAACACATCTCGGCGGCGCGCCGGAGGGTGCCAGGCCAGCCTCAAACCGGCGGCGGGAGGCGCGGCCCCGTTCAGGGAAACCGCGCTCTCCTCTCCGAAATCAGAAGGCCGGTGGGCTGAGTCAGAGGCTATCCAGAACTGTTGGGAGAGTGGATCACTTTTTAAACCCAAAAGCGTATTGATTTATATGTGTAATTGCTTCAGTGTGTCCTGGATTATTGTGCGCAACAGCCACCGCCGACCCTGACTCCTTTCTCTCCC
>JAXIVH010000043.1:2643040-2695633 GCA_036785325.1 Urophycis tenuis | reverse complement strand
AAGAACAACATCTCCCAGCCTTCCAATGTCCCGACTTGTTCTGTAAAAACGTCTGACGCAATTATTCAACTTGTCTTTCTGTTTTTTTGTTTTTTTTTCTTTGTTAATTTTGGTCATGTGTTGTTGTCTCTCCCAAAAATGGCTCGGCAAGAGAAGGACACTTCCAGCTCACCGTTCAAAGCAACCTTCAAGGATCAAAGCGTCCGTTTGTGTTACCGCGCTTTTACGGCCTTCTGTAGAAAAACGTTTTAAAATACTGACAAATTGTTCACCGTTCCTGCTGAATAAACCACTTGTCACCATCACCAGAGGTGCGTTTGTTTTCCTTCACGCAGCAGACGGCTGACACGCGCGCGCTTCGCTCTGCTAGCGCCGCGGCTAGCTGGGCTACACGCTTACACACTGGCTGCGTTTCAAACTCACAGTGAGATCAGAGGAATGAGCAGGCGAGGCAGCAGGTAGGCCCCCTGCAGGGCAGACATCCGGAGGTAGGACCGGGGAGCCTTATAGCGGCTCTGCCAGTCATTCCTGCCGTTACTCTTCTGGACGGGGAAACGTTTCCTCCTGAGACACTGATCCAGACTCATAAACACAACACCACCGCGTGAGGACACGTGTGCTGCCAATCCGGCCGGGACTCGCTTGTGTGTGTGTGCGTGTGTGTGTGCGTGCATGTGTGTGCGTGTGTGTGCATGCTTGTGTGTGTGTGTTTATGTGTGTGTGTGTGTGCATGTGTGTGTGTGTGTGTTTCTCAGCCAGAGGGGTTGAGCGCCACCAAAGGGGGGGGATCGGAGCCGCGTCCGGGGAGAGCCACGCAGCCGCCGCCGCCGCGGTTAGCGTCCTCATGAAAGATGCTAACGGCATGAGGTGCGGAGAGCTAACGCTCAGGCGGCTGTCAGCACTTCCTCTCCGTCCTAACGAATGTATGGCACGACGCTGAAACCCTCCGCAACAATAAATTAGAGCAGCTGGCGAGCGTTCCGCCGCTGTCCAGGAGCCGGGGGGGGGGGGGGGGGGGGGGGGGGGGGGGGGCCGGGGTCTGGGGGATGAGAAGCAGAAATAGTTGGAAATGACCGGGTTTGGCCGCGCACGTGTTATTTCATCCATCCTGGATGACTAATACAGGATCAATTATCTAAGTGCGAACGGTCCAGTTGCTGTGTGCAAGCTTGCAAGATTTAAGAGTTGAAATAAATCAGCGACATGTCATTCCAAGAAACTGCACGGCGCGGAGCAGCGCAGGCAGGGATGTGTGCAACCAAACCACAACAGCAATTATCAACGCAAACAGGGATGTGCTGCGCAGCCGAAATCATTCCTTAAACACCAACCTTGGGACACATTACCAAAAAACGCTCCCTCTGATTCGGTCCTCTGGGTTCGGGGTTGGGAGGGGGGGGGGGGGGGGATAGCTAATTAGAGATTATGCCGTGCCACGGTGGATTAACATTTGCAGCGTGACCGTGTTTGAATAACCTCCGCTTGAGAACACAATCCTCCCTGGTTCTCATTGATCTCGCTCCGTGCGCTCTGGGCTTTCAGTGCATCTGAGGACACGGCTTCGCTGGACCGGGCTCTGAAATATAATCTTTCTACACTCTTCAACTCCCCCCCCCCCCCCACCCCCTCTCTCCCCCCGCCACCGCCGCCCCCAACTTGTGCACACAATTGTCTTTTGAATGACCTTGTGGTTTGTTTTACTACACGCACCAATTTTTACTACGTATTCTCCCTGGTTTGGTTTGGAGGCCGGCGAGCCGAGGGGCTCCAGAAGGAGCTGTGATTCTGTTACCTGCTGTAAAGCGTACAGCCATAGAGGGATGATCTACGGCTGCACTGGATTCTGCCTCGGCGCGGCGATTAGGCCGACTGGCGCGGATCAAAACAAAACAGACTGCGGTACGAATCGGCTCCGGCTTTCAGATTAGGCAAAGCAAGAAAAAAAAGGGCCCGAGAGTGGATCTACCGAATGCCACTCACCGATGAAACAACAATTACACACAAAATGCAATTGTGAGATTCAACCTTAGGTTGAAATGCTCAGTTGAACGCAGTGTCGAAGCCAATTGGGTTAGAATCGCCTTCCTCACCAATTTTGGTTGACAGTGGAAATTCACAGAGCCTTGATTATAGCAGGAGCTAGTGTTGGCTCAGCTGTCTGCTTTAAGAACCCATGATGTCAGAGCCTTATTTTCCTTGGAGAGGCTCTCATCTGCTGCATTGTTCCTGGAAACCATGGTTTTCTCTCTGGGCAACATAAAAAGAGACCTGCCTAAACTGTCCCCCTCCTCCAACCTCCTCCCATCCACCCCCAACGCTACACCACAGACACCACCACCACCCACCCCCCCCCCCCCCCCCCCCCCCCGGGAAACACACCTGAACCCCCGCATTAACGTTAGCATGGCGCGCGGCTCTCAGAGGCCATGACGTTTGGCCGCTCCCAGAAAGCCCCTGTGTGGCACCGCGACACACAGGCAATCTGCTAATCCGTTTTGTGTTCCCACCGTTTTCTCATCTTCTCTGGTCTTCCCGTCCTCCCCTCGCGGTCCTCAGGCGTGAGAGAGAGAGAGAGAGAGAGAGCTTTAAAAGTGTGAAAGTTTTGGCGGTACACAAGTACACAATGTACTGGCTGTTAGGGGGATTCAGCACGCCACTGCCAATAAAAATGCCATGCCGCCTTGCACTTCTGAGAGCTTTCTTGCACTGAGCAGGGGGAGAAAAAAGAAGAGAAAAGGGGGAAATAAAAAAAAAAACCTAAAACAAAATATACAGCCTCTCATACGGACAGGTATGCGACCAGTGCATTGAAACGGCTAAATAAATGATTTACGGAGCCTTTGTTCACTGACCACTTACGAGAGGCAGGATCAGGGAAAGAACACAGGACAATCTGCACGGGGGAGACGACTTTCCCACGGAGAAGTCACTTGTGATTAGCATCACTTGTGCCGAGATTGCAATGGTGATCCTCTATCAGACGCTGCTGCAGAAATCATGAAAGTATTCAGTGTAATGTGGACATCTGGTCTTCATAAGTTTGTTTTCTTTTACCGTTTTTGCCTTTGGCCCCTGGTGTACATGTTATTTGTAACAGATGAGGGTGTTCACTGTTTACTAGAACATCAGAGGAGAGCTCCGGCGAGGACAGAGGGTCCCAGAGGCACCAGGTACGGGGGGAGTGGAGATTGGTGGCCATCATAAGAGCCGGCCATCGCCGGAGATCTGAAGACCAGAGCTGCAGATGGTGGCAACGCACATACATGGAGTCAGACCCAGAGATATAGAAGGGCCTGAGATTTGAGGAATAATTCATCAGAAAGACAAGAGAACAGGGAAAGGGGACGATGGCTAGAGAGAGAGAGAGAGAGAGAGAGAGAGAGTGGACGGGGAAGAGGGATAGAAAAACCAGGGGGGAGGCAAGAGGGGGAAAGAGCTATGGAGACTCTAGAGATGGGAGGGGAGGCGAGAGCGAAAGCGAGCACGCGCGAGAGAGAGAGAGTTATAGCAACAGAACTCAAAGATCACAAGTTCAGTTGTACTTCTCCTGGAAGAGAGGTGCCTCTGTGGACAAGTCCAGTCCTTCAGTAGAAGCCCACGTCCTCCAACAAAAATACTTACAAAGTAAAAGCCCCACTGCTCCAAGTAAAATCACTTCAGTTGGGGCTCAATAGCCATTGTCTGGTCCTCTATTGTTGCTCTACCACTCCAGATCACTGAAGTTAAAGATGCAGTGTGCAAAACGTAGTGCCTCTAGCAGAACAGACTATAGTACTATTATACTATGCATTAGTGTCCTAGAAGCCTCTCTCGGACACAGAGACAGGGCTCCCCACATCCAGCAGCATTATCCTGAAGGGTCAAAGACACGCCTCACTGAGCGAGTGAAGCAAGCATACTCCAGCATAAGTCCTTTCCTCCAGATACCCTATGTATTTAGAGGAGTCAATTATGATGGTATCTCAAACACCTTTCCCATCGAATTCACGGGTCACCAATTCAGGAGTACTCAGGTGAACCCCCGATGTGTGCAGTCAACCCTGAGGTATCATCGCTCCCGATGCAGGGCCTAAACTGACAACGCCATCAAGCAAAGCAATCGTTGTAAGTTACCTTGGAAAATGGCGTGGATTGAATGACACGGAATGCTAAATGTACCACCCTCCCTGGACCTACCCGGTACCTTCCCCCGTACAAACCCCACATCATTGGGGATCTTCTCCACAATCTTCTCCACAACAACTCCAACAACACAGTCTTTCACTGACGTCGCCATGATCGCCATCGACCAATCGCGTCATCCAAAGCTCCAACCGGAGGTCCGAATGGAGTCTCTTTCTGAAGGACCTTCGGCAGAAGCAGCGTCACTCGCCGTGCGGGGATTATGACTGGATGCTTTTCAAAAGGCTCTGATCCCTATTCATCTAGTGTCCATTTATTTTATTACCCCCGCTAACCTGACCGCCGCTGGCCCCGGCCCCCTCCCCCTGCCTCATTCATTCATTCATTTCAGTCGCTGTACTTTGACCCCCCCCCCCCCCCCCCAACCCTTAGGACTCCCTTTAGAGGACCTTAATGTCCCCGCCTCCTCTCCGCAGGATGCCAACGTCCTTTGGACGCCGTTCCCTTCTTGAAGAGGCCCCTTCTCCCAAACAGGAGTAATTAGACTATTTACCTTCGTTCCGCAGTACGCAACGCACAAAAGGCCGGCGCCGACACCCAGCTGCTTGACAACATTTCCATCTGACCTCCGACCCCTGCCACCGGCCACCATTCTCTTGTGCCCGCCTGTTTCAGCGCCATCATCGCCCCTCAGCGGGGGGTCACCCACCTCATTTCCTTGATCTGGACCCTGGGGGGTTGAAAACACAGTCACCTCAATGACACCAGTCGGTATATAAGGAAGGGCGCGCTGGTACGCTGGCATCAGTCCATCCGAGCGTCGGTGGCCACTCTACGTGTCTACGCAACCCCGTTCGTGAGACTTCAGGACGCCATGACCTCCTCCCCGCTCTCGGCGCTGTTCGCCCTGCTGCTGTTCTCCGGGATCCACGGCAACCCCCCGGCCGCGGCCGCCGCCATGTCTGCAGCGGCGGGTAACTTTGAGGACGGCCGGGCGGACATGGAGGGCCTGAACGCTGTCTCGGTGGAGGACGACGTGGGGGTCAAGCTAAGTGCGGCCGGCGGCGGCGGCGGCGGCAGCCTGGGCAGAGCTCTGACCCGCAGAGGGTTCACTCTGGACAACAGACTGGAGGACGGGAGCCCCAGGATCATCATCGTATCAGTAAGTGTGAGGGTCATATGACACCATCAAGACAACCTCCTCTGATTGGTTAAAGGTCAACGATGGAAACGGAAAGGCAATTGGTTTTTGCAGACGCAATTAATCTTAACTGGGGGCTGCAGACTTGAATTGACAGGTTATGGCGTGAGGTCAGTGAGAAGATGCAGTTAACATTCTGCGTTAACACTTTTTATCCTGGTTAGAATACAGCAAAGTGTTGTAATCTCAGTATGTTCTCCAGAGCCGGAAAATGAGGTAAAAATAAAAAATTAAACCAGAGATTTAAGAGATTCAGTCTCTCCCCCTTTTAGCTGTTCTGGGACGTGTTCCAGGATGTCAAACAGTCCAAAGTGTTGTGTAACTGAATATTGTCCTGACCTTGCTGGTTTTATTTACAGTATTAGACACAGAGAAACCTTTCTGTCCGGAACTGATTCACACGGCCGCTTTCAGAGAACCAACGGGCTCCACCGGGCCGTGCGACCCGCAAAGCAATGTCATTCCAGCTCGCGGTTCCATCGATTCGCGTGTTCCCAAATCTTTGACCCGGCGTCCCCGAACGAATCCCGCCGTCTGTTCCGCAGGACACGGGCTTCAGAGGGCATCGGGCACACAGCCTGGACCCGGCGCTGTCCCGCAGTCTGCCCCTGCTGACCGACCAGAACCCTGACCGCGCCCCCCGGGACCTGGTGGTGAAAGTGGACCGGCGAGAGGCCGACATCGGCCGTGAGTATCAGCCTCGCACGCCGCTCATCATGTCGACGCCTGCTGGCGTGCAGCGCAGTGCAGCGTTTCCAATTTCCCAGACACCTGCACATCAACGCACACAGGCACAACATGAGAAGTCAGAGAGGCTCAATAGCTTGGACATTTTGTAGTCATTTGAAAGCCGAGCGCTGCAAGGTCCTGGGTACTTTGAGCTTGCTAATGCTTGCTTATTTGTGTGACTTCAGTGTGTCTGATCACCCTTCCTCCCCCCTCCACACCAACACAGTGCTGCGGTGTATGATCGGACGAGTCTACCGACCCTGCTGGCAGCAGTGACCTGCTGCAGCGCTTTCTTCTGCTTCCCACCAGCTGTCAACCAAATAGGAGAAGAAAAAATACTGAACAAAAAGTTTAAAAAAAAAAAATGAACAAAAAGAAAAAAAAAAATGATGCCATGTGTCGAAATGAAATGTAACGCACTGAAAAAGATGGATGACAACACACGATATGTAAAATACAAAATAAATGTTTATTAAAAACAAGTCTGCAACGTATTTACACTTGATTGTGGAATTCCCAACAAGGTTTCCCTAATGCGGTCCTCCAGAGCCTTCATTGATAAAATACATTTGAAGAGGAAAACAAGGATTTATTCGCAGCATATGTCTTGGAGTGACATAAAAACTGCAGACTGCCATTACCCAATAATCTGTTAGCAAACAGATGTACGGGAGATTTAAAACACAGATTGGAAGACCTCCAGATTGCACAATAGATGGCTAATGCCCCTAGAACGTTTGCACGTGGGCACTTAAGGCAACGCCGGAATCGCCCTTAACGAGCGCATTGACGCGGGCTGGACGAGGGCGCAGGCTCCGCCACGTAAATCAGCTCCCTTGTACTTGGCGTAATCGCCCGCGGTCATCGTGGTCACGTCATCGCTGAAATGCATTACAGGGGGGAGAGAGAGAGAGAGAGAGAGAGAGAGAGAGAGAGCGAGGAGCACATCTCCTCCAGATCTACACTCTGAAGAACCCGGTCAGCGTGCCCTGGCCCGCGATGAGCCTCCTCTTGCTGCTCGGACCCTTGGGGCCGCTCTTGGCGGGCGCTCTGCCGGGGGCCGCCGGAGCCCTCTTCGCCGGAGGCCGGTTCTCCGCGTCACCGCGCTGGTTCTCCGTGTCCGCCTGCTTCCTCTTGGTGCCCGCCGCGGCCTTCCCAGGGGCCCCGGCGCCGTTGGGGCGGCGCTGGCGTGGCTGCAGGGCGGGTGCGGTGGGCGGCGCTGACGGGTCACACGGTGCTGATGAGGAGAAAGACATTGTTGAGTTGTGTTGTTTTTAAAAATCACATCAAGTCACAAGGGGGAAGTGAGTTAACGTGAGGCTGAGAACAATAAGAGAAAACAATGTTTGGGGTCAAGAGAGCCCGGTCGGGGGGGGAGGAGAGGAGAGGAGAGGAGAGGGGGAGAGAGGGAGAGGCTGTGAAGAAACGTCTGATGTAAGAGGCTCCTAAAGAGCGCTGCGAATGTTTGTTCTGTGAAACCGTAGTTCAACATCTGTCACTGGGACACACAAGAGGGAAGGAGAAAATGGGTACAGTCTCCCCCCCCGCCCTCCACCCACCCACACGTTTCGTTTTCTTAGTACAGCTGTGGAAGTGTGCAGCTTTTATAGCGAGGCCGGCAGACATGGGGTCCCAGCGGGGCTTCTCTGGACTGGGGGCACTGAGGGGGGGGGAGGGGAGTGGAAAGGGGAAGTTTGCATCTCCGGCTGCGTTGCGTCAGCGCCAGTGACTGGGTCGTGCACCAAAACAACCTAGAGTCACGGCCCGCGGGCCGCCGGCACCTGGGTGTCCAGGGAGGGGAGGGGACAGGTTGAGAGGTTGGGTTGGAGGTTTACCTGGAGGGCCAGCGTTGGGGGCGGACCCCGGTCCCTCCTCTGAGAGGACCGCCGCCGCCCGCATGGGACCCGGGTGGACGCAGGTGGGCAGCTGGCTGCTGCTGGGGAAGTCCAGGGCGCGGTTCAGCGGGGGCTCCCCGTCCCGGTAGGTGCAGGCGAACTGCGAGCAGGGGCCGGCGGGCCGGACCTGGAAGCGGCGGTGGAGCGCGTCTCAACGTTATCGATGGGCGCGGTTGCCGTGGACAGCTACATCGTGGGGTCCCCCGGACCACAGGGGGGGGTCCAGCGGGGGAGGTTCCACACATTTTGAAAAAGAACATCCAAGGGAACCGTAAACCCACCACCCCACAGACCGGGGTCCATAAACAGAGCTGCATTCAGCGGGGGCTGCCCTGGGCGGCGCTGTAATTGCTAATAAAAGCCTAATGCGGTCCAGAGGTGGTAACAGTAGGTAGGCCCCGTCGGAGGACTGAGCTCCTGCCAACATACGACCAACCACCGCCTGGCGAGATCAAACCCCATTATAGCAATGGGGAATGAATCTCTCTCTCCCTCTCTGCACCTCTCCCTCCCCCTCGCTCTACTGGCTGGGAAACCCGTCCTGAGTTGACCCTGGAACACATGCACATGAGTCAGGCACACAGCATGCACACACCTGACGAAAGACATTCCAGACACCACTTCCAATGGCAGGTGTGAACAATTTGTGTCTTTGCTAATATTAGCGCGCACACACGCACACGCACACACAGTGAGGTCAGTCAGCAGGGGTGTTGTAACTCAGATTACGTTATTTCATGTGACTGTTTTTTTTTTTTTTTGTAGTTTTTAAAACAATCAAAAAGTACGACTCGTAAAAACACAACGGCGCGGTGCTGAGATCTCACTTGGCACCGGTCGCTCAGCCGCCCTCCCCCCTTCCTCCCCCGCGTCCTTGCCTCACCCCCTTCAGGGAAGATTCCCCGCACCATAAAAAGCACACGACAAGGACTGCGTGTTCTTCAACACGATGACACCGTCCCATCTGCGCGGCGGTCTGTCTGCAGGCCGCTCGGTACTGAAGCCCACAGTGTGTCTGATGCCATCGCCACAAAGAACAACGACACCGTCACACTGAACACAAGCTTGGGGTTGAGTTGGGCACACGTGACAGATTTATCACACTCGGCACAAGTGTTTGGATGAGTGCGGCCTCCGCGTCGTTTCACGTGGCCAAGCAGCTCGAAGCTCGGACGTGGCTTCTTCTGGGGACGTGATCCCGGGATCACGCATCGAGATCCGTGATCGGGAGCCGCGCGCTTCATCACAAGAGAGTCACCGCATCCCGGTGTCACGCCACACCTGGCGCTGTGTGGCCGTGTGACTCCTACATGTGTGTTACACCGCCTCTCCTCGTTTCCCCCCCCTCGGCTCCCCCCTGTGCTCCACCACTGCACCTCGCTGTAGCCCCACCCCCCCCCCCGCCAAAACAAATAAATCTGTCCCGTGTTCAGCACGGCGCGCCAGACGTCAGCAGCGTGGTGGGGAGATGCGGTCTGACGACAGGAAACAATAGCCCCCCTTTAAAGCCCCCCCCCCCCTCCGGGTGGAGCCGTGACTCTGACGGGCGCTCTTCAAAGCGAGCGGCGCTGTGAAACGCTTCCGGCTGGCCAAGGTCAGGGTCCCGCCGCCCGGGGGGGGGGGGGCCGTCACGCCGGAAGCCCGCCAGAATGTGGGAAGCCGAGAGGACATCTGCTAGCACTATCAGACGCAACACACACAAAACAAACAAAGCACGCACACACACGCACGCACGCACGCACGCACACACAGCATCGCCAGATGTGTTCAGCGTGCGTTTTATCAACGGCGAGGTGGGCTTCAGCGGGGCGGGTGAGTCAGCAGTCACGTGACCGGCGAAGCCATCGTGAAGCAGGGCTGCGGCTCCTTCAGCATCGCCGCCCGCACGTAGCCCCGCATCTGTCCCCATGGCGACCGGCCCGGCTCCTCCCCCTCCCCCCCCCTGTGGCAGGAAGGGGAGAGCGCTCCCTGTAACGGCTGGAGTCGGCCGGCGCCCCGAAGCCCCGGCGCCACGGCGCCCGGCGGTGCTGGGGCGCAGCTGTGCAAACGGGGCCCCGGTGGTGGAAGACCGACCGGTGAGCGGCGAGCGCCGGCTGAGCAAATAAATACTGAATCGAACGCCGCAGAGAAATTACAGGATGTCAAGACGTTCTCAGTGTTTGCACATCTGATTCGATTTGAGCCAAACGGAAGGCCCAGATCTGGACCGATGTGGGGTGGAGAGAGAGAGGTGGGGGGGAAGGGAGGAGCGAGAGGCAGGGGGGAGGGAGGGAGTAGGGAGAGGCAGGGGGGAGGGAGGGAGGAGGGAGAGGCAGGGGGGAGGGAGGGAGGAGAGAGAGGCAGGGGGGAGGGAGGGAGGAGAGAGAGGCAGGGGGGAGGGAGGGAGGAGAGAGAGGTGGGGGGGAGGGAGGGAGGAGAGAGGGGTGGGGGGGTACCTTGGGTTTCAGAAGGCCCTGCCGGCTCTGGACTCTTGTCTTGAGGGGTTTAGGAGAATCTCCTGCCACAGCTTCAGGAGACCTGAGGAGGAGCAGAGAGGAGGTCAGGAGTCTATCCCTTTAAAATAAAGCAAAACACCTCATGTGCATCCCTTTAAAATAAAGCATCTATACGTGAAACACACACACACAGGATGATACAACAAAATGATTTTCATAGGTGATGACTTCTTGCAGTCTGAGAGGAGAGCTGATGACCCTCTTCTTCACTGGGCCCCTTTTCTGTTCAACATTACACCCACGGCGACGGTCTCAGCTCCAAACACCTAGGAGATGAACCTTTGGCCCTCCTGGCAGCAGCTCCTCAACACCAGACACACGGGCCCCTGAAGACCCTTTAAGAAGGATAACTGCAGTGTGACCTGAAGGCCATGCAGCCGTGTGCAGGGGGGGGGGGGAAGCCCACCTGAACAGTGTGAGCATGGCGGCCCCCGCGCCTCCCCCCAGGCCGCTCAGGGGGTCCTGGGCCAGCAGGCGGGCCTTGTTGCGGCAGGGCGGGGCCAGGGCCTCCTGGTCCAGCAGCAGCGTGAGGACCTTGACAGTGTCACGGCCGCCCAGCGCCGTGGCGTGGTTGATGGCGTGCGCCCGGGGCTGAGGGTAGAAGCACGACAGGTCACGTGATGCAACACACACACACACACGCGCGCACACGCGCACGCACGCACACGCACGCACGCACGCACGCACGCACGCACACGGCCCGATGGGGGGCTCAATCCGGCACGCTGGATGAATTTTAAAAGTAAAGAAATGCATAAAAGACACAAACTCTAAATTCTTAACACAATGCGTGTTCTATTGTTGAGTGGGGAACCTGTGTGCTTGGTGTGTGATTAACAAGAGTCGGTGCTCAAGGGATATTATTTAATATAATATTCAGCAGCACTATGAGACTCATCATGGCGAAAATACAACATCTTGTAGAAACCTGAAATCCGAGGTCGTTTATGTTTTGTAAAAGGATATTTTGTTAAATATGAAGATTACCCTAATGTACTCCTAATGAAAAACATGGACTTATTGTTATTTATAGGTAATTCTGCTGTGATTGTAAGCTGTATGTGGCCCCTGAACCAAAATGAGTTTGACACCCCTGGTCTGAAGGGTGCCTTGAGACATTTGAGACCACATCCACAGTATTGGCCGTCTGACTGTTTACACATTCAGCAGACGCCTTCATCCAAAGTGGATTCAGATGCAGTACCCTGGCGGGGCTGATCCCGGAGCCCGTGGCGTCCGCGGCGGCGCCGCCCTGGCGCCGGAGGTGGAGCTGGCCGATCCTCTCCCTCAGGTCGCGGGCCGTGTCCTCGGCGGCGGCGCAGGCCTCGTCCTCGCCGCCGCGCCCCTTCACCAGCGCCGCCCGGATGGCCGCCATCAGCCGGCCGCCACACGCACTGGGGGTCAACACACAGGGCACACGGGGGGCGGGGGGGGGGTCATGCTGGGGTCGCAGCGCCGGGCGCACGGACCGGTTCAACAGGCGACGAGTAGGAGGGACGTTTGAAGGCGGCACGTGAATACAAAAGGATTACAATCAGGGTAATGCTGTGGTGTTGATACTGTGGTGCGGCTCAAGCAAGCTACATTCTGGTTAAGGGGTCCCGAAGGAGAGACGACCAACATATATAATGTGGATGTATTGAACTTCATTTCAACCACCGCTTCACTTCTCACCATGGTGTCTTATGTTCTAACAAGAAAACGATTTGTAACGCGTGCAACTTCTGTTGGTGGAGCCAGGGGTCAAAACATTGGAAGCAGGGGAACACTCTGTACCAAGAGGGAATGATGCTTGTCTGTCTCGATTTTGGACCAGTTAATACATTGTCTCCACCCCCATTTATACCTCTGATAAGACCAAGAGAATGAGCCATTGGGCTCAGGAGATATGGAATAAATAGCTTTACCTCAAAGTCATATCGTCAAAATCCCTGGACCACCGAACCTCTCCTGATAGACACTTTTGTTATGTTGCCAAAGGGCTTAAAACGACATCATCCCAAATAACCTGTACCAGAAGCATGGTGCCATTTCAAAAGCCCAGCAAACGTGACGATAACTCATCTCAAAAGACCAAAGAGTTGAAAGCTAGCGAGGACGGACGGGCTTTTGGCAAATTAAATCGTTATCACGATAACCAAAGTTGAAAGTCTTCAGGGGAAAAAAAAAATTCACTCGAAACAGGTGGGAGTCCACGGCCAAACGGTATCTTGATGGAGCCCACAAACCACAGAGGTAAACAAATCCATCAGCTCGGCAGCTGGACTGGCAGCCAGGATGTGCCTTGGAACTGGCGCCGTGCTCTGAAGAAGAAAGCTCCACTAGTGTCGGCCTATCCGTCTCCCCCCGTGTTGGCGTGTTCCCCCGGGGGGAGGGCATACCGTGTACGGCCCCATGGCGCTCCAACCCTTAATGAGACCGGGTTGTGGCCGCTCCATCAGCCGGTCCCGTCCCCCCCCCCCGCTGAGAGCTACGCACCAGGGGTCCGGTGTCTCGCCCACAATCTCCTCCAGGTTGTCCACAAACTGGACAAAGTCGGAGAGGCCTTTGAGGTGCCTCCTCAGGGGGTCCGACTCGGCCGGCGCGTAGCCCTTGCCCCCGAGCTGGATGGCCCGCACGAACGAGGTCCCGGCCTGCCAGGACACAAAGCAAAACAGACAGAGGAAAGGATGAGGGCTCGCGGGGCGCCAACTCGTCGACGGTCTGGGCATGGGCCTGGTCTGGGCATGGGCCTGGTCTGGGCATGGGCCTGGTCTGGGCATGGGCCTGGTCTGGGCATGGGCCTGGTCTGGGCATGGGCCTGGTCTGGGCATGGGCCTGGTCTGGGCATGGGCCTGGTCTGGGCATGGGCCTGGTCTGGGGATGGGCCTGGTCTGGGGATGGGCCTGGTCTGGGGATGGGCCTGGTCTGGGAATCGGCCTGGTCTGGGAATCGGCCTGGTCTGGGAATCGGCCTGGTCTGGGAATCGGCCTGGTCTGGGCATGGGCCTGGTCTGGGGATGGGCCTGGTCTTGGCATCGGCCTGGTCTTGGCATCGGCCTGGTCTTGGCATCGGCCTGGTCTGGGGATGGGCCTGGTCTAGTCATGGTCCTGGTCTAGGCATGGTCCTGGTCTGGGGATGGTCCTGGTCTGGGGATGGTCCTGGTCTTGGCATCGGCCTGGTCTGGGGATGGGCCTGGTCTGGGGATGGGCCTGGTCTGGGGATGGTCCTGGTCTAGGCATGGGCCTGGTCTGGGGATGGTCCTCAGGAAGGTGTGAGGGACAGTGGTGAGGGTCTCTGAGTTCCTCAGGCGTCTCCTGGCCGCTCCAAGGTCTCCCCAGCGAAGCTTTGATGATGATGATGCTGCTGCTGCTGATTGCGAGTCATGACAAAAGCCAACTGTGAAACGGGACTCCCGGCGTCCCGTGGCCAACTTCTCTTCATGTGCTTACATTTCTTAAGGCCGCGCGCTCTTACGAGACAAACCAGCAGAAGAGCCGGTGTCTCAGAGCGCCTGATTTCCCCCGGCGCTGACCTCTGACCCCAGGGCAGGGGCTGAGCTCAGGAGAACCGTGGACCATCGATGCGGCCGTACACGTGGAACAGAACACCAAAAAGGCACGATGCAGCGATCATGGAGGACAGGAAATGTGCCGACATCCAGTGTGTGTTTCTCCTCAACTTGACACTGGTTACACCAACGCAAGACACGCAAAAAAAAAAAAAAAAACACACACACACACGCGCACACGTCTGTATGTCTACGGTTGGCCGCCGTCGGTTACACTCACTTCTCACTCGCTTGTATAACAACAAATGCACTCTCTTGATAAAACAGAGGCGCAGCCAGGGGCTTAGCGTCTGAGCGTTAGCGTAAACATTCAAAGGAGGAAGAGCTCAAGCTGCTGCGGTGGTGGCGGCGGCGGCGGCGGCCTCCTTACCAGGAACAGAGACGTGTTGGCGCGGCGCGCGGCATGCCGCAGGTCGGTGAACGCCGCTCTCCCCAGCGTGCGGCCGGGGATGTCCAGGACGCGCGCCAGGGCCAGGTCATCCTTTGAGTTCACCAGTAGACTCAAGTAGGAGAGGAAAACCCCCCTCACCTCCGTTTTTATCTGCTGCTGGAAGGGAACGGAGAGCCGTAACTCAACAGACCGCGCCGTTATTAGCCCCCACCCCCCCCCCCGTGGCCAAAGTAAACCGTTTAGCTGGACGGCGGCCGCGGCGCCCATAAATGACCCCGGGGGGCGACAGCCAGCCAGTGCAGCGCCAGCGAGCGGCTAACAGAGTGCATCTCGTGCCCCGTCACCACTGGTGTCTGCCTCTCTAACATCTGCACCATAATTGAAGTGAGGCTGCAGGTTTGACTCAAGTGATATTACTTGGCGTTCCCGTTAATAAGAGCAGAGTGGACCCCGGAGAGGAACTGGCTGTGCTGAAGAGTGGAAAGATTATTTTATGAAAACTTTTTTATTTGCCAGACTGGGGGGGGGGGGGGGCCCAGTCGGTGTTCCTGCTGCTGAAGACCTGGGCCAACATTAGCACTCTGCCATATACACGCTGCAGGGCGGCAGAGCGAGGCCGGTGTCTCAGAGACGTGAGGGACAAGAGATGTGAGGGACAAGAGACGTGAGGGACAAGAGACGTGAGGGACAATAGACGTGAGGGACAAGAGACGTGAGGAACAGGAGACGTGAGGGATAGAGACGTGAGGGACAGAGACGTGAGGGACAAGAGACGTGAGGAACAGGAGACGTGAGGGACAATAGACGTGAGGGACAGAGACGTGAGGGACAGGAGACGTGAGGGACAATAGACGTGAGGAACAGGAGACGTGAGGAACAGGAGACGTGAGGGATAGAGACGTGAGGGACAAGAGACGTGAGGAACAGGAGACGTGAGGGACAATAGACGTGAGGGACAATAGACGTGAGGGACAGGAGACGTGAGGGACAGGAGACGTGAGGGATAGAGACGTGAGGGACAGAGACGTGAGGGACAGGAGACGTGAGGGACAAGAGACGTGAGGGACAAGAGACGTGAGGGACAGGAGACGTGAGGGACAGAGACGTGAGGGACAGAGAGACAAGGGACAATAGACGTGAGGGACAGAGACGTGAGGCGCTGCTCCCGCCTTGAAGAGCACCAGACGCCATGACCTGACGCCGTCGTACAGTCAACGGCGCTTCTCATCATCAGTCAAATAAAGTCTACTCCGACTTCATGTCGGCTGATGGTATTTAACAGAGTAAGACTGAAAACGATCATTATTTACATTTTTTTATAATAACAAATTCATAGGACCCCGCCAGGAATAATGTAAATGTTTTGACATAGTAAGACAAACCCCTGCAATCCTTTTATTCGGAGACTTTGAGACATTGACAAGTGACAAGTGTATTCAGTAGTAGATACATCCATCTGTGATATGATATTGTTACGTTTTTAGATCTTGCTGTCCATCACTTAAACCTCTGGGGCTCAGCAAACAGAAAAGGGTGCTGTAGGTAAGATTTGAGAGCTATAATTTGACTGTCATCTGTTAGAAATACAAAAGTCCTTCCCTGGCCGATGTGAGGGAAATGCTCGGAGAGAACCGTTTTCTTCTGGTCGACTGCTCACCGCCCTCTGCACGAGACAATGTACATTCTGTACTCCCATTGGCTCCTTTCTGCCCGGCCAGGGCATCGCTTCCCTTGCATAAATGGTGTGTTCTCCTCTCTCAATGCTCAAAGCCTTCACACAGCACGTCTAACCTCTAGGGGCCAGCAATCTCACAACTGCAGCCTAGTGTGTGGTTACCCTTTAAACATCGGAGGGGGGAAAGCTTTGCTTACTTACTTTGGAGTAGCTGGACCCGCGCTGACTGGTCGGTGTCGAGGGAACCGCGGCCTCCATTAGCGAAGGGTCATCCTCCTTAGCAGACAGAAACTCAAACAGCTGGACCTTTGCAGGGAAACAATAACACATAGGTGTACTGATGAGATAAGTGGTCCGCTTCCTCGCCAAGACAGCCAGCCAGCTGATCCGTGGACAGCGTAAAGAGAGACAAGGACGTGCACTCAGTCAGGGCCAACTCACCGGGTCGAGGGAATCGCCCGCCGCCGCCGTGTGCACCCCCAGCTGGCTGCACAGAGCGTGCACGTCGACCAGGTCCAGGGTGTTCGAGCGTTTCAGGAAGGACTGGTACTCTTGCAGGATGAGGTCATAGTTCTCCGGGCGAATCACCTCGTTGACGGGCAGGCGAAGTTTGTCCAGCAGCAGGTATCTCCAGGCCACGAGAACGTCACTCAGAGCCACTTCAAACTCTCCCCTGCCCTGTCACGGTGGGAGAAGGAGCAGACAGGCAAGTGGTGATGGATGCTGACAGTGTGAAGTAACACTTAATAGGTCGTCATTACCGTGATGGCGTTTACAGATGAACCAACTCTTAGCTGCAGAACTCAAAGCCTACTCCTCAATTGGACTTGGATGTGTTGTGTTTGGTCGATGCGGTGACGGCATTGTAAGACGTGGATAGGGGTTTGAAGGTGTGTTGAATACCTGTTTGTTAACCTCTGCCATGGCCAACTGGAGAACCATCAACATGCTGTCAGCACTATGGACGGTCACTCTTTCAGACTGTAAAACTTTATGGCATTCTCGCCTGAAGACGTCGATCATTGTCCTTAGACGACCCTCCACGTCCATCGTTCAGATATTACAAAAAACTAACCGGAACAAAACGGGGTTCAATAACAAAGAGGTTAATGTCTTACTCGCAACACAATCAGGGGACTCGACGCGTCTTCGATGGCAGCTGTTTGAAAATTTAAATCGCCTGGGAAATTCACAGCTCTAGCCAATCAGAAGGTTGGAACAAGTCTGAGGTATTTTTACAATCAACTGTTCACAAACAATTATCAATAAAACATCATTTGAATACTTTTTCCAAAGAAATAAACTAAATAGGAATATATATCAGTCGCTATAATTTTAACAGACCTCATATTCGGTGTATGTCTTGATATCATAGTGTGTTTTGCTGACATTCATTTGCAGTTGCCCCCTTCCAGTTGTCCATGAATGGAATGTCCCACTTCCTACCCGGAAGAGATTGAAATATATGAAACGCGCGCGCAGTGTGGGACGCCAACACAATACTCGCTGGTAACGTGAACACCATTATACCCCTTTTATGATTGCAATGAGGATTAATACTTCACTCGTTTCATAACCTTGAGTGTACCTTCATGTGTAAATAAAAATGACTGCATGTATCACACACGTCGGTCTCTGTTTACCTATGAGACACGTCTCGTGTTTGGTTTCGTGGATTGCCTTCTTGAGGGGATGTAAACATATTCCTTGGATTCAAATACAGTTGCTAATACGATCAGCTAGATGCAAATACAGTTGATGGTACAGTTGGTTTTAAATCCTTTGCCCCAGTGCTGTTTGCACAGTGTCCCCGTTTTATGTAGCCAAAGGGAACATTTCAGTGCATGGAATCAGCGAATGACAGCCGCCATATCTGTACTTGTCTACCACCATTTAACGTCCTGCTGCTGACGCCTATCGTGTCCATGCATTCGGTAGAACCCGTCGTACAGCTGAGCGGGTCACAGGATGCAGGAGGACTCCAGCCGGAGCGCCACCTACACGGTGGCGTGTGAGGACTCCGTCCACGTGGTGGAGTTCAGCCCCTTCGACAGTGGAGCCACCGCATCCCTCCTGGCGTACGGAGGAAACCAGTACGTGGTCGTGGGCACCTGTCTCTTTCAGGTATGGATAAGATCAGACTTTATTGACCTCCCCTGGGGAAAATACACACGTTGCAGCAGCATAGAATACAAATGTACAAGATTACATTACGCAGGAGCAACCATAGTGCAGAGATATACTATTTACATGCAGTGGTCTATCGACAAAATGATGGTTATTTACAGCACTTGGCTGTGTAGGTTATATGTGAACAATTGAATATGAATGTCGCACAAGTAGCAAGCAAGTAGCCGAATGATGAGATGAGACCCACCAACATGTTACTAGTCTTTTGGATGAGCCTTGGTCCAATCTGAATAGACGTGAATACAGAGGCTTGGATTGTTGACTTGCTCAAGGGTGCATAGGTGGGCCGCAAACAGTAGGGATTGAGCCCTGTACCTTGTGGGTGGGAGTCAAACACCTAGTCCCACTGAAGTACCCTGCCAACGACTGGCTTCATCTAGATAGCTGATCTTATTGCAGTTGGCTTTGTTCCCACAGTTTCAAAATGAGAGGAGTCATTCCCGTAATGAACCGAAATCATAGGTTTGTATGGTTGTCATGGCATTTGTTATGTTGGTAACAGAATCTGTTGGGCTGGGTTATTAAAAATAATCCTTTATCATAATATAATTACAGTATGAGGTTCGAATTCAATTCCAATAGTCTTCACAGACCAAAATATGTTGCACTTGGCTTGTGTGTGATTTTGTGGAGTGACAGGGTGACGGAGATTAAATATTTCAATATCTAATATCAATAAACTACCCTTTCATATTGGATTGGGAAGTGAGGTTCTTAAACCCCTTACAAAAACTCTAAAACTAGATCTGCAAGTGAAAAAAAGAAAACCGAGCATATTTTCGACTCCCATCTTGGGAATCGCTTGAGCCTCGTCTCCCCCTCCTCCTAATGAGCTCTGACACCAGAGTCGTAACAGGGCATCACGCCGTATTTACATTTACTCATTGAGCAGCTCTTTTATCCAGCGTGAGGCCGGGAGCCATCAAAGCATATAATCAGCCGTTGGCGCGGCGACAGATGCGCGCGCGTCACCAACCAAGTTTCCTAAAGCAACCAGATGGGAGCGCCGAGCTAGCTCGAGGAATCCCAGACGGCGGGGGTGAGAGGGTGGGCGGGTGTGAAGGGGTTTGTTTTGATACAATGCAGCTGAACAGTAGTTTTTGAGTAATCGCCCCTTCGCCGCTGCTCCATTTCCCCATATGAACTCGCTTTCTCCCCCCCCCTCATTTCCCTGCAGGAAGAGGACGCGGAGGTGGAGGGGGTCGATTTCACCGTGCTCCGCGCCTTCCACCTGGACGTCCGCGTCGACGCCATCGCCTGGAGCCCCGAGTCCCACCTGGACCGGCTGCCGGCGATCAGGTCCGACCCACCGCCAGGGGGGGGGGCGTCCAGAAGGGTTTTGTTTGTGTGAAGCCTGCGCTTTCCTTTTCCGTGTCGCCGGTCGACCCGGCCTGGCGGCACCGCCGCCTTTCCCCCCCCCCCCCCAGGGAATGCACTCAGCGGCAGTGGCAGCAGTGTCGGGGGAGGGGAGGGAGCCCACACGCACAACCCGGAGCCGGACCCTCACAGCTTGGACCGCTCAGAACAACAGGTTAACCCGAAGTGACGGCGCCGCGGGCGGTGTTGTCCCTGGCGCGCCCCCCGCCCCCCCTTCCCGTCCGAGCCAGGGCGGCGCTGTTGGACAGCACGGCGTAACGAATGTGTTGGACCCCGACTTCCTCTGTAGCCTTCTAGTGTCTCGCGCCGCCTGCCAAATCATGAGCAACGTTGTTTTTGCGGACGGCCTTGGAGCGCGTGCACATGCATGTGTGTGTGTGTGTGTGTGTGTGCGTCTATGTGTGTCTATGTGTTGGGATTGTTCGAAAGCAAAGACGCCCCCCCCCCCCCTCCTCATTTCTTCCCTCCCCCCTCTAATTGTGATGGCGGCTGGGAAAAGGTTAGCCGGGGTGGCCCTGTTGGAGGTGTTTAAGCCTGCCTCTAATTGAAGAGGAACGCCCGGGGAACGTTCCCTGGCCCCGGGGCGGTCCTGCTGCTGCGGCGGCGGCCTCAGTGGGACGGAGGCGTGACGTACACACGTGTAATTACCCACTCAGGTTCCCAGTCCTCCCTGCGCTTCTGCACGTAACCATGTCTTCCAGGAAAAGCTCTGCGTTCTCACACTGTCCTGAGAGAGGGGGCGGGGGGTGGAAGAAGACGAGAGGTAGAGATGCAGAGGAAGAGGGGGGGGAGATAGGAGTGAGGAACAGAGGTGGGGGTGAAACAGAAGGGGCGTGGGACACTGGAGTGGAGTTGACACACAAAAGGCAGTGGAAGAGTGGGGGAGAGAGAGAGAGGGGGAGAGAGCGAGAGAGGTGGGGGGGGGGGGGGGGGGGGGGGGAAGAGGGAGAGAGTGGAAAGAATGGAAGGGAGAAAAAGACGTTGCCAAGTTTTGAAACAGGCCAGTGTGGTATGTCGAGTCGTCAGGCTCTCTCCCCAGCATGCTCTGTCTCAACATCTTTCCCCCGTCAGTCCACAGAAGCCTAACACAGCTGCCCTCGGCCGGACAGCAGTCCTTTCCACACACACACACACACACACACACTCCAAAAAAACACCCACCACGCCTCGCACGAAGGCCCAACTTGAACTTTCCATGCATTTATCTATATGTTTTGGGGTTTTCGTCTGGCTCGGTTTGTTCATTGATCCCTTCTGTTTATTCTGATGGTTCGTATTTTGATTTGGAATGCACGCTTTGCACGGCGGCGGCAAAAAGTGTAAAAGAAAATGGCTGTCGAGAAAATAATCGTTTAACCGAGTGGTTGAATGGGGATATTGACCTTCTCTGAATGTGTGGAACAATTTCCCAAGCAAACGTAAGAGCTCTCCCCTTTCCTCCCTGGTGGTCGACGCGGCTAAGTGTTAAAATTAATCAAACAGAATTATACTTTTTGTGTGAGGATTATTTGAAATCCATCCTGAAGAACGGCCCGAGGCGGCCGCGCCAAATACGCTTCCTTGCCCCTCGGCTCTGACGTGGCCACTTCTGGTGAAACTGGAATAGGGTTTTTATTTTTTTAATTATTTTTTTTATTCCAACCCAATATAATCTAATCTAGCGGTGCGGTAATAGACTAGAGCGTGTAAGGAGAAAAAAAACGAACCCAAAAAACCCTGTTTTGCGGTGACCTCATGTCAACTCGCCAGCCGTGGAGCCCTGGCGTAGTGGTCCACTGATACGTGTGTGTTTTTCTTGTCATAAGTGAGTTAGTGTAATTGTGTGAATAATTGCCGCCGCTGGTGTATACTACGGCTGATTAAAGGGGAAGGGCCTCTCGCGGGGGCCCCCGCGTGGGACCCGGGACATGAAGCAATGCGCAAATGGCGTGATGAATCTTGTTTTTCCCCCTGTTTATACTAGCGCGCAATTAGAATCTCCCTGGCAACGCTCGGAGCCCTGTCGGAGTCCAAGTTAGCCACACACACACACACACACACTCTCCAAGGCTGTTCTTAGAGAGAATAGTGCAGGAACGTTCATCGATGACTGACTCCTTGGGTTGCGTTTCTGGATTTCTCGGATGTCCTTTGGAGTCGAGTTTAGTTTGGTAATTCTGAATCTCACTTGCACTCTTGTTCTCTCTCTCTCTCTCTCTCTTTGTGGTTTCTCCACCCAGGTTCTGCACAGCTTCTCCGGACCGAAAGCTGCGGCTGTTGTCTTCGGACCTCCAAGACCGGCACGAGGTCAAGGTATGAGAACCAACATCTGGACCCCATCGGCCCTCTCACTCCCATGGCTGCGCTCCTTTCACAGAGCTTCTTAGCATCCGTGGATATGGGAAGCTCAGCAGGTCCGCCCCGCGCCCACGGGCCCAGAGGTTTTTGGAAAGACTTCTGCTGGTCACTGTTCAAATTTGTGTGTGTGTGTGTGTGCTTGTGCACGCTTTCTGTGTGTGTAGGTGATGGAGGGCCACAGCAGCTACATCAATCAGTTGGTGTTTGAGCCGACAGAGGGGAAACAGATTGCCTCTGTCAGTGATGATCACACTTGCAGGTCAGTGTGTGTGTGTGTGTGTGTGTGTGTGTGTCTCATCCTTTAGTATTGCATAACATCCTCCTTGTGTGTTTTCCACATTGATTCCCAGTGTGCAGCGTGCATCGCAGTGTCTGCATGAGCACCCAATCACTCACAATCACAGCCATGTGGCTTTAGTTATTGACGCTAATTGGTTAATTACAGAAATCCAATTACCCCCAATTAGAGACGTTTCCCCCTTCCAGGAGGGTGGGCCCTGTTAACGAGGTCCTGAGGTAACGAGGCAGGCTTTTAAGGGATCAGTGTATTGGTGCCCTGGGGTCAACTCCGGGTCGTCTCTCTTCAATCAACTGGACTGGACGCGCAGACACACCTGTGTCTAGCATTACCGTGAACCAGTTTCAGTTTTCGTGGATGACGTACATTTCACGGATCTACGCTGGTCATCAAGTCGGCGCCCAAACGAGCGCAGTGGATTCTGTTTGAAACCGCGCCACCGGCTCCCATGAGGAATCAATCCTCGTCCGGGCGGAAAAAAAGGAAAAAAAAAAAAAAAAAACCCAAACCGAAAGCGGGCGGATGGTGCTTTTCTTCTGGGGCCTTTTCGGCTAACTTGTTGTCCCGGGCCCCTCCCCTGGGCCAGAGAAAACAGCGCTGCGCTCCATCTGCTGAAAGATTTAAACTCTGTCGTGTTGAGAAAATATGGGACGAGGGAGGCCGGCGCAACAGGAGGAAAGATCAAGTTAACACGGAGCACGGCGGGGCCACACAATCTGAGGGGGGGGGGGGGGGGACGCAGAGTCATGACTTATCGTTGCAGACGGGGCTCAGTGACCACTGCTCTCACACGGGCCGGCCATGGGAATGTGTGTGTGTGTGTGTGCGGTCATGCAAATTCAAAGATGTAAAGTGATAAGATGTAGACGGCCAAGATACGTCATGGATGAGGTGTTTTTTTTTTACAAATACATCTGATGCTTTGGTCCAATATCTAACACTAATATTGCATATTATTTCTGACAAACCACAGTGTGTTGATCCTTCATTGATACTGTGTGTGGGTTTGTGTGTGTGCACGTGCGTGTGTCTGACCCAGTGGGGACTGGTGAGTTGACCGAGTTCGTCCATGAACTCATCCCCTCCGCCTGCATGCATGTGTGTATACACCTGCTGTATACAGTAACTTACAATGTTTATAATCCCTTTAATGCTTTGTGGTGGGTATGGATGTTTATGCAGTGCTGTAACACTAGACCGATGCAATCACCGCATCCCCCCCCCCCCCTCCTGTGTTGTAATCTCCTGACGTGATGGGATTCATATTTTACACGTGCACGAGCGCACGCACATGCATTCATTCAGCACCCATCACAGTCTGAGTTCAGCTGTGGCGAGCGATTCAACTTTAAGATTATTGTTTGGGAAATGGCTCGTTGTGGTCGCGGTGACACAGTTGGGGGGCCTGGCCCACACACACACACACACACACGTCCATCTGCGCATGCACACACACTGAAACCCAATCCCGACCTTGCAGGGCTCCGGCGAGGTCCATTGTTGTTAGAACACTGACGTTCCCGGCCCCCTGGGACCCAGTGTGATTATTGACTCTGCTCAATACAGTAAATCCAATCACACGCTTCTACCGCGCTGCCCCCGCTAGCACGGGAAGCGTGGGGGGTTGGGGGGGGGGGGGTTGACCGTTGACGAACCGTAACGCCGTCGGTTGCTTCCACCCCCGCCCACCCCGTTCTGATGATAAAGCACAGCCTCGCTCGGACGAGCCTTCTCCCCTTTCAGCTCTGTTGTACCTGGAAGCCCGCTGCTGTTGCTCCATGCTAGGCGGCACGCAATTACCGCCCCCCCCACCCCCACCACCATCCCCCCCCAGACCCACGGCCCGCCCCCCCGCGCCCCCCGCCCCCCCCCCCCCCCCCCTCCGCTGGGTCGTCTCACCCCGCTCGGGGGAGGTCATGTTTTGCTGGGGGAGCCGCTGTTCCCCCATCTGAAGGGGCAGTGCGGTGGACCGCGGTTTGGCGAGCGCGCAGCCTGTTAGCGTGCAGCGCGGCTCTGGCTTGGCGAGTGGTCTGAGAGGCTGGAGCAAGTTGTTTTCCTG
Organism: Urophycis tenuis; assembly: GCA_036785325.1. NCBI lineage: Eukaryota > Metazoa > Chordata > Actinopteri > Gadiformes > Phycidae > Urophycis > Urophycis tenuis. The sequence continues at coordinate 2,671,314 of JAXIVH010000043.1, read as the reverse complement.
CTGGTGGTCTTGCCCAGTGTGTGTGTGTGTGTGTGCGCGCGCGCGCGCTATTATGTGTTTAGCTTTTTTTTTCATCTTTCTTCTCAGACTCTCATTTATGCTCCACCATAGAGCGGGAGCCACTGGCTCAACCTACATGTACGGCAGCAGGAGAAGGAAAGAAACGAGAAGGAAGGGGATTCTGGCCAGAAGGAGCTTTCTTTCCCACAAGAGGAGGCAGAAGCCGTAAAGTTTAGTGTTTATTGAGGTTCCGCGGCGAGGCGAAGGGTTAGCACCGAGGACAGCGCTCCCAACGACACACTTGACATTTGCGTGGCCCCCTTGGCGGGCTCTGAGTCGTCTGGGCTTCTTAAAAAACGATCCCTGCGGGTATCGTGCATGAGCTCATTATTCAGCATCATTGTGTGTGTGTGTGTGTGTTGGGAGGGCTCGCTTCAGATGTGGTTAACCAGTGGTCCTGCTCTCTGACGTGCGGTTCTACCTCATCCCTCGGTCTGCTCCGGTACGTGACGTGCGGTGACCGCATGCGCACGGCTCCCCCCCCCCCCCCCCCGGCCACGTGACCCAGTCCTGGGTCAGGGAGCGCCATGTTGTGATGCCGGCCAAAGACTGCTTCATGTCCCTGTAAACACGGGTGTTTACAGGGACATGAGGCAGGATCCGGGGGTTGAGGCTTAAATCTGCGGAAAGTTCTGGGTCTGACCCCAGAGACCAAACGCCTCACCCTACCTGTTCCGTAGGCCGACATGTGGACGTAGAGCGCTAAATACTTGAGCAGAAGCCTGACGACTTGCGCTCGACACAAAAATTGCATCCTTCTGCTCGGGGCATCACTGCTTTGAGTTCTTTATCCTCAATGCTCGTGCTCAATGTGTATAATCCACATGTTCATCACTTTGACGTGCGCCAGAAGAAACACTCATTACATTATACGTATTTTCTTTGCTCTGCTAATCCAAATGTCTGTTTCTAAAGAGTTTGGGACCTGGATGGCAACGAAACCATCAATTTCAGGCTGCGTTCTCCTGGCGTCAGTGTGTGCTGGCATCCAGAAGAGGTATATAAGGTAACTGGAGGTTTATTTATCTTCAAAAAAGGGTTTTGGACAAAGGGCCTTTATGTATGTGCACTTCATTTGTATGATTGTTTTTTGCTAACCGTTTCCTATGGAAACTTGACAAGGAACCTCAGACACTTAACATTGTTGACTTTGAAGGCCATTAAAATATACTCCTTTTTATACTTTTATAATGATTATTATATAAGATACTGTGTTAAGCCCGCACATGAGGGGTTCCAAATATTTTAACAGTAAGTTAACTCGCACAGTAAGTTTAAAAGTTTGTGTAAGGAGTACCTTAGTATTACAACTGTTATTATACTTATTTACTGTTATTATAACTGAATGCACCCTGGTGGGGGACTCTCCACAGCATGTAGACTGTCAGAAATTCAGAAGTCATCTACGGCACGCAAGTACGCCTAGCTAAGTGCAAGACAGCCCGTTAACACAAGCGCCTCGCCCCGTCTGCTCCAGCTAATGGTGGCCGAGAAGAAGGGGACCATCCGCTTCTACGACCTGGTGACCCAGCAGGCCATCCTGTCCCTGGACTGCGGACACTCGCCGCTCATGGCGGCAGACTGGTGCCTCGCCAACACCATCAAGGTCGGCGGCGTGGTGGGCAGCGACTGGCTGATCTGGGACATCACTCGCTCCAGGTGACGTCCGTGCTCTCCGGCAGCGGCTTTCAGGGAAGGATTGGCGTTTTTGAAGGTTTTACTGAAGCCTGGTCTTTGTGCTCCCGCAGTTACCCTCAAGAAAAAAGGCCGGCGCACATCGACAAGGCACGACTTATTAAGTAAGACCTTGGGCTGGCTTCAGAGCTCCTCGTGTTTGTCTGTTTTTTTATTATTGACTTTGCCTAAACATCTGGTTTAGGCAAAGTCAACAAGTGGTTGTCGTTCATGTCAGGTGGTCTCGGGCCAATGAGAACCTGTTTGCAACCACCGGTTGCCCAGGAAAGATCAGCAGTCAGCTACTGATCCACCATCTTGGCCACCCGCAGGTTGGTTGCTTTTAAAGAAAAAGACGGGAACCATATTTCCATGGGGGAGTTTTCTGACATGTCCTGCCTTTTCCTGTTCATTTCCTGTTGCAGCCGGTGACGATTGGATCAGCCACGGTGGGGGCGGGGTTAAGCTGGCACCGGACCCTCCCTCTGTGTGTGATTGGAAGCGACAGGAAGCTCTTATTTTGGATGACTGAAATGTAGCCAATTTCTAGAACATTTAAATAAACTATTTTTGTGATATTTCCTTGGTCAGTTTTGATATTGGTTATAGCCTCAAAGAGCTATTCCTTTATTTATTTCAGTGTTTTTTGGTTTGACTCACTTTAGCACTTTGGGAGACAGGGTTTCTGTGACAGTTCTGCTTTGGTTTCATCCGCGGTTCGTTCAAGAGCTTTGCTAACACCGCTGTGAGTTGACATTCACGTAATAAAAATCTGCTGCGGTCATGTTATGACCTGAGGGGCCAATACATTTGACTTGATTGAGGTCTGAGTGGAGAGAAGGGTGGGAAATGCATGGCATTTGGGTAATGTGTCCGAATTCCACTGACAAATCAAACAAGACGAGGACTTCTTCTACGGAGGAGATGTCTGTTTTTTTGGGTGGCTCTGAATTCATTTGCCACCGGTCCATAATAGAACCAAAGTGGAAAGTGAATAGATTTCTGCCAGAACCTCATAGGGCCCATGGCAAAACAAGGAGTCTTTGTGCTGTCAGGGAATATACCATATGTTGGTAAAACTATCTCCATTACAAAGCACATTTCCTCCCACTAAAGCAAGAAGCCAGAAGGACAAATGGTCATTAATATGAAAGGCTTTTACAGGAGGAGCGGTGGACCGCTAACATATGTTGGCCAGGAACCCATGTTATGTTAACAACGTTAAACAATGTTTTATGCAGTCTGGGTTTTCTACTGGATCGAGTTCTGTAGCCGTGTAGCGGGTTAGCTTCCACCCCCCTCATGTTAAAAAAAAAAAAAAAATTTGATTCGTCAAACGTGTGTTTGTTGGACGGCGCATGTAAACCACCATCCACAAGTTAATGCTAATGCTCTGCTGGTAGCGCTCCCCTCGTGTTTGAACAAGTACAACGTGGTCTGACCTCTTGTGTTTGTTGTGCAGGGAACAAGTTGAGGCCTCGTTGTGGCGGCAGCTGCTGCACGAAACCGGTGAGACACAATCCACTCGAAACGTGCAGAACGACTGGACATTTCCTACGGTTGGACAATTCCTACGGTGTCTCAAAAGAGCGTCGGAGTCTCTGAAGGATCCCGGACTTTCTGGGAAACATAAATAATACATATCTTAATCGACGGTATCCGACAACAATGGCGTAATGCCGCCATCTTGTGGCGTGTGAACAAAGACGTAGATGTGATATTCGGCCTATTGGTTAATTTTATCAGGTTTTGGAGAAGTTAAATTGATTTGAAATTCATTGTTTTTCTTATATTAACCAAATTGAAGATATAGCAAAATCGAACTTTTACCCAAACGGAACGGTGCCTTGTGTTTTCTACTGTGTGGTTTGACAATGTGATAGACTGCTGATTTAAAAAAGAAAAATGTGTGGCGTATTACCCAGAATGATGCAATTATGACGCTCGAATTGAACCATAACGACCAGAGTCCAAAAGAGTAGTAGGCCTACTTGCATGAAAGCACCGACTGGAATAAGGAAGGCCCCGCCCCCTCAACGCGACCCTATCTCTCCAACGCACGGCGCGCACACGCGGCAAACCCAACGACCCCGTGTGCCGGTAGTTCCCCGGTCCCGGGTGTTGTCTGGGACGGTCGCGGTGCGGCTGCACAGTGATGCGGCACGGGGGATTTGTGGCTGGTAGGCACGGCCGAGCTGGAACCACCGGGGCCGGCTGTCCCACGATCACCATGGCTACGTGCGTTTTGTTTCAGACCTCAGTAGATTTGGATCCCCGGCCGCGGTTTTTCATGGGGATTTGTGAACTTGGAGTGTGTTTGGATGTAGAACAAGATACCAAAAAGAATGAAGTGTTTGACTTTGGTTTGGCGAGCGCGGGACCACGTGCGTAGGCCTACGCGTCGTCTGACTGCAGCACAGACGTCAAGCAGTTGATCATTCTTTCACCTCGTCATGCCCTTTCCTCTCTCTCTCTCTCTCTCTCTCTCTCTCTCTCTCTCTCTCTCTCTCTCTCTCTCTCTCTCTCTCTCTCTCTCTCTCTCTCTGTCTTTCCTCTCTCACTGTCCGTCCTCTCTCTCTCTCTGTCTTTCCTCTCTTACTTCTCTTGTCTCTTTCTCCTCTTTCCCCTCTCTCCCCCCCACTCTCTCTTTCCTCTCTCACCCCCTCTCTCCACCACATCTCAGACGGGCTTGGGTGTCCCGCGAGAGGCTAAAAGCAGCAGTGGATTTATTTACTGCGTAATGGAGGGACTTTCTCACAAAGTATGCTTTTACGATTTTTAAATAATTACTCAACTTTGGAGAATCAGCCGTCACATGCCACATATACACTGAGAAACACTTGACGCCAATGTTGTGCGTGCGTGAGTTTGAGGGAGGGATGTGGAGAATCTTCAGTTGCCTCACCTCGTCCTGACCTTGGCACCCGCAAAGCTCTCGGACACAAGAGTAGACAGGCTGGTACGGACAAACAAATGCAACTCAGAGCATGTGACAGAAAAGTCGAAATAAACAAAGCATTGTTAAAGGTGAATACTTATAAGGAGGAATTTATCAAATGAAACGAAGGAAAATGCAAGTAAATGTACTGTCAGATGCTGTAACGACTCACGAGAAAAATGGAGGCTTGCCCAAGTAGCTCAGTACATTATTCTGATAAGACGTTGAAGTTGCAGACAAAATGCAGGAAGATAATCGTGATGCGTGGAACGCAAGTCCCACTAAACCAAACGGACGCCAACAAAAACACAAATACATTTTTAAATAAATACTGAACTTTGAACTTTGAACTATGGAGAATCAGCCATTGCATGTCACATACACTGACAAATACCTCGACACCAATGCGACATTGTGTGTGCGTGCGTGTTGGAGGGTGCATGCGTGTGTGTGTGTATGCGTGTGTGTGTGTGTGTGTGTGTGTGTGTGTGTGTGTGTGTGAACGTGTTGTGACGCAGGTCAGGAGAGCAGGGGGAGGAACTGCTGCCATCAGCACCACTGCCTTCCTGGCCCAGAACATCCCTGTCCTGGCGACCCGGCCTGTTCTAATGTGAGGTCCCCATGACCTCCTGGCCCAGAACATCCCTGTCCTGGCGACCCGGCCTGTTCTAATGTGAGGTCCCCATGACCTGCCGGCCCAGGGCAGCCCCACTTGGGCCTCATTTCTGGCTCGCGCGCTGACCGTCAGAGGGAACATGATACTTAAATAATTCATAATTAGCTCCTTCCCTTTGCTTAATAGCACGTGAAGAGAAAATGGGCTCTCGAATTTTCCAAGTGGAAAAGAGTAAGCTAGAAATATGGCCCGCGGTCCCGGTTGTGTATCGCAGTGTCTCTCGCTCGCTCGCTCGCTCTCTCCCTCGCCCATGCTAGCTCTCCTGTTCCGTGTTTGGCCGTGTTTGTCTCTGCGCGTCGTGTTAGGCCGCCTCGCTTCGGGCCTCTTCATCCATCACAACAACATCTCTCAGCCCTAATCCCTTGTCCTCTGTCAGTGACGCTGAAACCGCATTTCGCTCCGCAGCACATTTTTCAAAAAATGTTTTCTCCCAGGCGCGGCTTTCCAAGAAACCTTGGGCCCTGCCAATTAAAAGAGCCTCGCAGTCGTTTGTCAACACGGCGGCCCGCTCTTGCTTGTTCGAAAGTAAAACTCCCGAGAAGAGCTTGTTGAAAATAAATTATTTATTTAGTTGTGTGTGTGTGATGCGAAGCATGTTGCGCAGTAAGTAAACGGCTCTAGTGCACATTGTAAACACAACTGTCTGTCGCGCACACATTCACACACACACACACACACACACACATGCATGCACACATTCACACACACATACACACACACACATGCATGCACACATTCACACACACATACACATGCATGCACACATTCACACACATATGCATGCACACACACACACACGAGAGCGAGACAGCTATATATGCACTGTGTTTAGTGAAGTGTGAGTCATCTGAATCTGTACAGTGTATTCTCTGAAAACATTGTCACAAAGAGCTCTCCGGGCTTTGGGTCAGCCCAGCTTCTCCAGTGCACTGTTCAGAAGCCTCAGGTCTTCCTTCATCTGGCTCAGTGTGCTCTGGATCTTCTCGGGCCGGTCCAGAACCTCCACACTGCAGGTGAACGGGTCGTAGCGGACAGTGAACGGCCGGCTTATCTTTGCAGAAAACTTCCTGTTGGATGACAATACAGTCAGTGGGACATTTAAAGGAGCCCTATTTTACCACCAGGCATGTGATGCTGATCAGCCTTCACATGCTGTTTCAAAATCTACCTGCTGGTGACATGGGGTTCTCCACCCAGATGGACCATACCATCAACCAGACTGAGGTTTTAATACAAAATGGCCGCCTGCCTCACCTCATCTTGACCTTGGCGTCCTCAAAGCTCTCAGACACAAAGTAGACAGGCTGGTAGGTCTGGTCCTGGTAGGGCTGGACCGACGTCGCCTCGGGTTCAAACGGCCTGCACTCAGGCTCATTCGACAGAGCATACTGCAAGACAGACCAAATCCAACTTTATTGATACAGCCCTATTCAGACAGACAAATGCAACTCAGAGCTTGCGACCAGATACTAGATACTCGGTGGCTATCTGATGTAGGTGGAATATGGAAAGCGGAGGAAAAATGAATGACTTACAACTAGTTCTCCATATGAGGATAATAGCCCGGCACCATATGCCTTCAAAGCGCCATTCTGTTTGCAGAGACCGAACTCCAGGGTAAACCAATACAACTGTAGAGGAGCGGAAAAAGGCAGACGTTACACATAGTACGCAGTACCGTACTTACACCCCTAGGTGGTGACACAGAACCGAAATAGAGTGGCCCCTAACCAATCAACTGTCCCCTTGAGTTTAAAGTCAATGATTCACTGATACTTAGTTGGTTTAGATTAGATTACAAATGTGTACGCTTCTTAACTTTCTTATTTAAATGAAAATAACATTTCAACACAGCGTGCATTCATCAACTCTTCTCAATTAGCTGTGCATGAGTGCATACCGTTGACAGTTTTTCGATGTCCTCATCAGACGCTCCCAGTGAGGCCAGTCCAATCTCCTGCAGAGAGCAGGTTCATGGAATGAGGCTCGACATGCAAACTGAACCCCGGCCGTACACGTCAATACCAATCATCACGACGACGCCTGCAAAACCGCAACAACCACAACTGCAAATATTTCAGAAATGGCTTTGAAAAGTTTACCTGTGAAAACTCTGCAAACTCCTTATCAGCCAGCATGGGAACGTGACCCAGAAGCTCGTGACAACAATCTCTGTCAGATGAAAAAAAAAAGTGTTAGGAAATCGGCGACGCGTTCGGAAAAAAAAGGGGGGGGGCTCCTGTCACCGTGACAACGGGGGGGGGGGGGGGGGGGGGGGGCGGGACTCACGGCTCAGGGGAGTGCATGGGCGTGGAGGCGTGGCGGATGTACTGGGTGCACTGGAACACGCGGAACGCCAGGCTGGCCAGGAAGTCCCTGGCGGACAGCAGGCCCACGGCCGGCCGCAGCTGGAAGCCCGTCTTCTCTGCCAGACGGAGTCATGGGAAAAATGGATGAATAATTTGATCACGTAGCACAATAATATCACTTTATCCTTTCTGAATAAGTATAAACCAAGGCGACAAGTCAACTAAAAAAAATACACCACCCCCGTTAAAAGTGAAGAAACCATTTCACATGGGCTTCCTCCAAGGATATCTGCTGCATGCACACCATTTGTTGGAGGATTCCGGACAAAATATCAGTCAAATCATGTCAGGGACACTTAAGCAGTACTAGAGTAATACAAAGACAAATGTAGTAAAACCACTAGATTAGTACTTGATTAACTTGTCACACATTGTGGCTTTGTTGTGCAATGCACACTTGCACAATCTCATTCATGTTTTCCTCCCTCTCTCAGTCCTTCACTCACTCACTCACTCCACTCACTCTCTCTCTCTCACTCTCACTCTCTCTCCCTCCCCCAGTCTCTCTGTACCTTTGAGGAAAGCTGAGACTTCCCTGAGCTGGGGAATCATGTCCTCTCCGTATCCACACTCCTTTTCCAACTGCTGCAGGGCGTCCAGGAACTGTCTGCAGGCCATGCTGGGATAGATGCTCCTCAACGTGCGGTACACCTCCCTCCTGTTGCAACACATGGGGGTCACATGACACATCGTCCCATATATGCCCACGGTATACAATTCCTCACATCCATTATGCTTGATGTGTGCTGTCGGGCCCGCCATCTCACCATGTGGATAATTCCTCTGTCGTGTATTCCACTGTGGGTAACGGGTCCCCCCTGTGGCCAAAAAGAATCACTGCTATTAGGCCATATTACTATTCACGATTATTATTATTATCTTATAGTTTTACTAAGATTCACTATTGTTACGAGTCATTTTTATTAGGTGGCTAATATTCTAAAATATTACTATTCACTACTTTACTGTATTTTAGTACTATAGTAAACGCTGTTATCCAATGCGACGTAAGAGGGAATGATTGAAGGTTGGTGAAGGTTAGGGACGCTGATGCAGATTCATGGATGTCCACATTTGAGGACATCGGGGATTGAACCCAGTATAGGCTACCTATACAATATGTCCCCAGTTAGTTTACAAATGACCACGTATAAAATAATTCCTTATTGATTTGTTTGAATTATCCCTTAATTGTTCTTAGCAAAGTTAAGTGAAATTGAGTTTAATTTGTAGGTTGACTCACTGTTTGTAGCTGAAGGCGAGTTCAGATAAGTACGCTCTCCGTTTTCTGTATTCTGGATCACTGAATCCCTGCAAAATGGAAATAATTACGCACATCTTAGGGGAAATAGTTGTACGGCTTCATGTTAGTCAGTATAATGAAACACATACTGGGTGCTCCTGGTCGACGTCAGGATCGAACTTGGTTATCAACAAGTTGCATCGGTCCAACTCCTTTATCTTTATGGGAAACCAGGGAACTGTGGCGCAGAGAGGGGACAATGGTGGTTTAAACGGGTTAAAGACCTTCAAGTAGAATTGATGGTGAGGAATACCCTGCGTTAAAGGCGCAGGGGCATCACGACGGAGAACACGTTGCGCCAGCAGCCTACCTTTTTCTTCTGGGAAGGTGCGGATGTCGTCCGCCACCCTTTTGAGGGAGTTTATGAAGACGTCGAGGTCCGAACTGTGGACCTCACACTTGATGAAGAACTCCAGGTCCACCTGCGAGCTGTTCTTCATCTTCCTCGCAGGTCGACTTTCAATGTGGAGAAGTTTAGCCTCAAACGTCTGAGGTGAAACACACCACCATTACTCAACTCACACATTCTGGCACAACAATGCCCCCAAAGGGGGAAACCACACAATGGTTTGTTGATTTGGCTCACCTCGAATATTTTCCCAGTTTTGAAGAATCCCGAGTTCTTCTCGTTGCTGAGGGCGAACACAATATTCAGGACGACCCTGTCGTCTTTTGCCTCGAAGCCGAAGTTTTCTCCGCAGGTGCCCGGAGAGAGGGACGCGCTGCTGCGCTCTTTACGCGCGTCCTCGATCAGACTCTGTTTCCTGCCGCCAAACGGCGCACTCTGCGCCACGCTTTCCGTCTTCATTTGGAAGTGCAGGACCTCTGTCTTCAGTGATTGATCCGACGTGGGCCTGATTGGCGCTGTCTTGCCTGGGAGAGACCGGTGTGGTGTGGAGGGATGTAATGTCGTGCGGCGCCAACTAGGGCTATTTGAAGACGCGCCGTCCACGCGTGGACAGTGGATGTTGCTCGTCATTTGAGGCGTTTATGGAAATCGGTTACGTAATATACCTACGTGATTTATTTTTTTAAGGCTAAAATCTAGCCTGTTGCGACAACAGGCTAGATGTTCTTTTAATAACTAAAACAAGTGCTATATTTAACAGTCTGTAGTTTTAAATAGGACTATGTTGGAAATAAACATGTGTTTGGGCCACTAATAATGGGATGACCCTTATTAATAAGAATCAAATTTGATGTGATAGACGGCACGTTAATCCAATGTCCTGATCAAATATACCCGATATTTGACACTTTCTATTCTATTCTATTCTATTATATATATTACAATCTTTTGAAAGAGGATGCAATTCGGCTATCAATCGGGGTGTAGGCCTAATAGATGTTAAAACAAATAGTACATCGATACAACACCTAAATATGTTTATTTGTTAAATCAATTACACAGCTTTACATGCATTTAACAGATAACAAAATACACGTCGTCAATAATAGAAAGGCTATTTATAGGTTTGACCGAGACAATGAAGAGTTATCCATCTAATAAAATCTAATCTAATTATTTATCACATCGAATATGTAAGGTTATAGAACTATGTCAAATAAGATGGGTTGCTAAAATAGTATAATTGTATAAAATATGATGCAGTGATTTATGAAAGAAAAAAATTATCTTCATAATTATCTTTATGAGTTCATAAGAGTATCTTAATTGGTCATATTTACAGTAATCTCAAAATGTCCATGTTTTACACTAAACAGCTGGCTCATATTTCTTCACAATTATAGCATATTCAATCGACAAATTATAGACCTGTGCCTTTGTCACGACATTCCTCAATGTTTATTGTAGGCCTATGTAATGATGTCTAACGTAAGTAAGGAGAGGGACAATGTTCACTCCAATTTCTTCAGGGCGCTGCACAAAATTCCCATCTCACCTGAAATAAAACAGAATATCACACATTTAGAAATAGAAAAATAATTATTAAGTAGGCCCTAAATAAGGCTGCCCACATAGATAATTTACTGGCTGCATATATATATATTATTTTTTTTATACCAGCACTGTGATTGGGATATTGTGTGTGTGTGTGTGTGTGTGTGTGTGTGTGTGTGTGTGTGTGTGTGTGTGTGTGTGTGTGTGTGTGTGTGTGTGTGTGTGTGTGTGTGTGTGTGTGTGTGTGTGTGTGCGTGCGTGCGTGCGTGCGTGCGTGCGTGTCCTACTGTTGATGTTTTCAGCGAGGTTACGGAGCTGCTGGGTGTTGTCCAGCACTTCGATGCTCTGCGTGTAGGCGTTGTAGCGCACCGTGAAGGGCCTGGGAATAGTAGCGGCGAATTTCCTGTAGGTAGCAGCAGAGAGCACCACTCATACGTTAATCTATTATCTTGTTTACGTTTGATATTGACACTATTAAATTGAATAATACGAATTACATTCATGTACTCACTTTGGGTTAGATAGATTTATTCAAAAATATATATGTTCAGTATGTCATAGAACAATATTCATTAGACCCAAAAGTGCACCTACATACCCCACTACTCGTAGGATCATAAGATGATCCCATAATATATTTCGTTTATTTATATGTTAGTTATAATTATTATTGTACCTGACTCTCTCCTTGGCATCCTCAAAGCTTTCAGCAACAAAGTACACAGGCTGGAATTCAGTGATTGGGTATTTCTGGAGGCTGGTCTTTTCTGGCTCAAATGGGCGAAGCTGAGGCTGGTCAGTCAAAGAGTACTGCATAGCGACAAGAAAGCAGGAGAACACAAACAAACTTGATCTGAGTTGAACTGAGGCATTCAGTCACCAGAAACACTTTGAAATCACGCTGGTAAAAACCACCATCAAACGAGCGAGTGAGTGAGTGAGGGGTAATTGTATTTGACCGTTATGAAATGGTTAATTCAGAGAACATGTAAAGTAAGCTATCCCTCAGTACTGAACGTATGCCTTTATCATAGCTCAAAGGGTTTATGTATTGTCTGTTCATGTATTTCGCATATTTTCGCAGAATAACGATTTTACAAATGACTCAAGATTTGGGTCATTTTGGTCATCGTTTTTTCCACCGTGCTCATGAATTATTGATTTTAGAATGGTGTCCTATATAATTTCCTGTTTGGTCTTGGTTTCCATGGAAGAGCTCTGCTGGTAAACAGGAAGTGCAGTTCGAAATCAGGGCCTCCTAGCATGCCAACAGCAGTCTTAATGTGGCTGTCCAGCAGAGTGGACATCCTCTGCTCTACATCACTTACATCATCTCAGCCCCCTGTCCCCCCCCTCCACCAGCATGACCGTCGTCCCTAACCTACCCACCCAGTTCCCTAGTGATCTACTTACCCACTCACCTTAAGAAATGAGACAGGGGACAAGTGACCTATAAGTCAAGGTGCAGGTTTCGCCCCAGTGACACATTTATGAACCTTGCCCACTGAGGGGCTGAAACCCCCTTGCTGTGGTGCAGCCATTGATACCCAACACCTGTTTGTGTTACGCCTCTAGGTCCAAAGGTTTATGGGCACGGAAAGCTACAGCATCGACCAGAAAGCCTCAACGCTGATCAGACGGATGCAATAAGTTAAGATGAACCAAGTCAAGGTAAGGTAAGATGAATCAAATCCAAGTTAACGAGAGAAAACGAGCGAGAGACGAACCTGCAGCTCTCCAAACGAGGACAGCAGCCCCGCGCCGTAGGCCTTGATCTCAGAGCCCTGTTTGCACAGACCAAACTCCACCGTGAACCAGTACACCTGGGGACGCACACACACACACACACACACACACACACACACACACACACACACAGGGGTAAGGTACAGCTCAGGCAGTGGGGGAGACCACTAGCAGCAGGGTGTAAGGTGTGCACAGCGAGGTGGGTCTCGTGTCGGAGGTACATACGGTGGCAAGCTTCTCAATGAACTCATCGGGGGCGCCCAGAGAAGCGAGTCCAATTTCCTACACGAACAATTGAAACAAAAGCACATGTGTGTCAAAACGCTGTTGCACAAATGGGAGAGAGCGGACGAGGAACGTCCAAAACTTCATTATTACTCACAGCAGACTGATGCTGACCTGACACTAGACTAGCTTTTGAAGGGCTTTCCCTCTCGCCGAAACATTTCACAGCATTGCAACCCAAAAACGAACGCCATCAGCTCTCTCCTCCTCCTGCTATTTTAAAACGTTCTGCGGGGAACTCCTTCCTCCGCGCCTCGACTCAAACCATTTTCACTCCGACTACAAAGCGAAACCCGGCAGCGAGACAAGTGAAAGGTCAGTGTGTACGAGTTGGCGCGTGAAGTGCTGGCGTGTCGACACAGTGTTGTCGTACCTGTGAGAATTGGGCAAAGCTGGGATCGGCAAACAGTGGAACATGTCCCAGGAGCTCGTGGCAAATGTCCCTGAAATAGCAAAAACACGCTGATAGAAACGAGGTTTTGGCTGTAGACACTGTACAGTACCATAGTGGGGTTCAACTTGTGGGTTACGATCCAAAAGTGGGTTCCAGCGGGGAATGGCAGGGTCATCAACAACCATTCTTATAATTAAACAAAAAAAATAAATCTACAATATGTATGCAGGTATTTGCATACAAACCATTGAATGCTTTGGCTGAGGCCTTCATCCAAAGCAATTCACCGCGTTTGTTTCTGGTATGAGGTGGTTCTGGTGAGGTGGGCCGACACGTGGTGAAGGACAACAGGAGAACACTCACGGTTCTGGCGTGTACATGGGCTTGGAGGCGTGGCGGATGTACTGCGTGGAGTGGAAGACACGGAACGCCAGCCCGGCCAGGAAGTCCCGGGAGGACAGCAGGCCGGCGACGGGCCGCAGCCGGAAGCCTGTGCAGGCTGGAGAGCAGAGAGGGGATTAGGTACCGGGATCGATGCCGCAGTCATTCCCAGTGGGAAAAGTTAGGAACGCCCAGTTGTCCCCCTCAGGTCGTCAACGTGTTTTCACATGACTTGCCAACTTGCGACGTCATCTACGCAGAAACATGGCAGACGAAGGTCATTGTTGAAGTTATAATTAATAATGATTCATTAATTAATGATAAGTAATAATTCACGTAGTGCATGTCAACGTTTTGCTCACATGTCATTTGTGAGCAATCGCTGGTACTAGTTGCTGTCCACGTAGATTGACATCAATCGGTAAGAAAAGTTATTCATTAGCATCCACCCTGATAACAATAACAATACAAATCTTGCAAGCTAAAACACCTCGTACTTCTGAACCTGGTAAAGTAAAATACCTAGTATACATGAAATGTGGTAAGCTACTATTGCTAGCTGATCAACTAAAACACCCTGTTAACCAGGTGAGCCACGACGTTCCCTTCCATTGACGTACACTGCAGGAAGCGGGAGATTTCCTCCAGCTGGGGGATGTTGTCCTGCCTGTAGCCGCAGTACTTCTCCAACAGGGGGAACACGCGGTTGTGCTCGCGGCAGGCGTGCGTCGGGTACAGCGTCTTCAGCTCCTTGAAGACGGTTCCCCAGGTAGCCTTCTCGTCCTCTGTGTACTCCACCTTGGGGATCACCTGGCCACTGGGGGGGGAGGGGGGGGGCAAGAGGGAGGAGCTTATAATGACACAACGCCTCCCCTGGTGGCTAATGCTAATCTCGCATAGCATGATCTCGATAGCTTGCGTAAGGTCATGAGGGTTTTTTTTTATGCAGGGTAATTACGCCTCAGAAATCTGAAGGCAGTTATTTGATTGGCTAAAAGTTCCGGTAAGTGAACTACTGATGTGTGAGGATGGAATTTCAGTGTCTCTATAGTACCATTCTTTGTATTGCTACTTCTGTAAGATTTCTTATCAATCTGTTGTGTTTGGAGTTTGCAAGCAGAACTCTTGCTATGTAAGACAAAACAACCCCAACAACGGAAATATGACCAATCACAAGTTAGATGTTATGGTGTGATATGGATGTGGATGTAGGGGGTGATGCAACAACTTTATTGTTCATGCAGCTAAATGGGGAGGATGATAGTCGATTCAGAATAGTACATCTCCCCAAAGGTATTGCTCAGCTCTGTGGGTTGAGGGCTTTGGTCACCATGACCTATCAGAGTTTGAGCTTCCTGCCCACACTGCTTATGAAGTGCATATGAGGACCGCATTTATGAGGACCGTTTGTTGTCGAGGACCAGAATCTGCGACGCACGTCACTGGACGCCGCGGCACACAGGGAGCCCGTTTGGTCCCGGCGGGCGCTGAATGGCTGTTCTGGTGGGTCGGGGCGGGCGGGGGTAGCTTCAGTGACGTTAGTCCTGCTTTGTAGTGCCTCTAAATTATACAAACCCCAATTATACACGCAAAGGAGCTGTCGCCTCAGAACCTCACCACTGCTGGCCAGACCCCGCCCCACCCCCCCCCCCCCAACCATTTTGTTTGCAGATTATTTTCGATAAGATGCAGCCGCCCACACCAAGGCAGCGCAGGCTGAGGGGGCCTGGTGGTTTACGGGGTCCCCCGTTAAGACCTTACGAGCGGCAGGGGTTGACACACCAGCGGCGGGCCACAGATTAAGGCGCGGCCCGCCGGTCAGAACCGACACAAGTGGACCTACTGTCGGTAGTTGTAGGCGATGTCCGCAAACTCCTTCCTGCGAGACCGGTAGACCGGGTCAGTGAAGCCCTGTAGACACACACACACACACACACACACACACACACACACACACACACACACCATGAAATCAAAGAGTGTAAAATCCTATGGTCGCTCTAGACCCCTTTGACAATGTAACGCTCCATGAATCCCCCCAACACACACACACACACACACACACACACACACACACACACACACAGACACACAGACACACACACACACACACAGACCCCACCACACACACACACACACACACACAAAAACATATTCAAATGAGGCCTTTGTAGAGTGTTGTTCAGCGCAGGGTGAATACATTACACTTTAATGGCAGTGGCAAAAGGGAGCAATTATCTGTAATTACGGGAGCGCAATTAGAGCCATGACATCCATTTTGTTTGTGTCCAGATCGTTTCCATTAGAATAGACGGCAAAGTGGGGCCTGTCATCTCGGCCCGGCCCCCCCTTCCTTTTCAAACAACACGTGGGCCGGAGTGGACACGCACCGGACCGGCAGCCCCCCGCCCCACTCACAGCCCGCTTACCGGGTGATCAGAGTCCAGCTCCGAGCCGTAGCTCAGGATCTGGTTGGCGAAGCGGTCCAGGTCTTGGATGTCGTTGGGGAACCAGGGGACTGGGGGGACAAACAACCAAGCGACAGTTACATTTACATTTTTACATTTAGGGCACTTAGCAGACGCTTTTATCCAAAGCGACTGACACAAAGTATGTTTGTCAGAAGAAGGTGAAACATTTTGTTGCTGTTAATACAGTACGAAAGTCACCAGAGCAAGTTTCAAGCATTTCAATTGGTAGCTACAGTTAAGTTACTGTTAATTACAGTTACTGTTACAGTCAAACCCGGACTGTGGTTTATTTTATTCTGGTGTTGATGTGGACTACGTTGTCTGAGAATTGCATCGGCCATAAGATACTGTATTTGCAGCCACGCACTGCACAGATTGCATTGTGACAATCATTAGAGCAGTGTGTGTGTGTGTGTGTGTGTGTGTGTGTGTGTGTGTGTGTGTGTGTGTCTGTGTGTGTGTGTGTGTGTGTGTGTGTGTGTGTGTGTGTGTGTGTGTGTGTGTGTGTGTGTGTGTGGTGTTCTGTGCGAGCCAGTCGGGGTCATCCCATTCATCCGTGTGGATTTATGGGGGTCACAAATGCTACGTCTCCAACCATTAATCTATATTTGGCCCGGTCCCGGTTCTGCCCCGGGGGCTGCTGGACTACAACAGCACTGTAGCAGGCTTCCCATGATAAACAGTCTGCCTGCTATAACCAGCCAGAAATATAATACCACCAACGCCACCCTTGTTCCACACCATGACCCGGACCAGCAGACCCCCAGTGGGGAAGCAGAGGTCACGCTAAAGGGTCCCCGGTGGTCCTGTCTGTCTATGCCCTCCAACCCCCCCCACACCCACCACCACCACTGTCACCACCACCGCCACCACCGCCGCCACCACCACCGCCACCACCACCGCCACCACCACCCCAGTGTCGGTCTGTCACAGCGATGGCCTGTTTGGTGCTTCAGTCGGGGTGGGGGGGGGGGTCGAGGGGTGTCTGGGGTGGGGGTCGAGGGGTGTCTGGGGTGGGGGTCGAGGGGTGTCTGGGGTGGGGGTCGCGCCGGGACACACAGGGCGCCCTCTGTTCCCGCCGGGCCTCTTGTTGGTCCTCAATAACTAAACTAATGTCAGCCGGGAAACAACCACTCATGAAAAGCAGGGGCCCGGCCAGACAGTGGCGTCCGTCTCCGTGGCGACACTGCGGGGGCCATGACGCCACCAGATCTGGCTGGGTGGCGCTCGCCAGCGCCCCGCCACATACAGACACTACAGTCTGCTAATCTGATAGACCAGGGGCTGTCTTCTGTCACCGCCGGGACGTCCTGTTTGCTCTGGGGGGGGGGGGGGGGGGGGGGGGGCGCGCAGGGGCCCGGCGAGAGTCGGTCACATGATCGCGGACCGCCACTTGTTTTTTTTCCTCCATTTTGTCATGTATGTGATTTGCAATTCGTCCGTTGCAAAACAAACAACGCAACTGTGTTTTTACAAAGGCAATGGGTTGAAACCACCATGTTTTGTTTTCATGTGGCGACATTTTTAAGTGTTTTTTATATAATTTATTGAAACAGTGGCATACCTTGGTAAGACATTCTATTGAATTTCAAAATATGTATTTCATGTTTTTTGTTTAATTTTCCTGTTTGGGGAAATACACACATCGTACTCAACCTGCCTCATGTGTAAATAAATACTCACCGACCTAAATCCTTCCATCGCTCCTGTACTATTGATAGACACACGCACACACACACACACACACACACACACACACACACACACACACACACACACACACACACACACACTTCACCTGTGTCCTTCTGTTTGTTGCGTGACAGCTCGTGCACCTGGCCACTGATTTGGGTCCTGAGGCCATCGATGATTTGGTCCAGCGCCTGAGAGCAGGTGGAGTCCACGTTGATGAAGAATTCATACTCTTCCTTGTTGGTGCGTGACGGACGGGACTCGATGTGTGTCAGGTTGATGCCCTTCTCCTATTGGTCACAGGGAGTGGGATGCAAAGTGTGGGAGAAAAAAAAAACGTGTGTTGTATACATATGTTTCCATCAAAATTGTAATCTACGTTAGATAATTGCCTGAAGTGTATGAAAGCGTATGTCTTTACGACCACAAAATGGAGAAGTGTCATTGTTTCACCACTAGATGTCACTCTATGCCCACCGAAGTAACGCGCATTTCACAGGCTAATAAACCACCCAGAACGCGGGTGGTTTATTTAGCTCTTCCACTTCACTCTATCTTTTTTTCAGTCTTTTTTAATACACCCACAACATAACTACTATATGTATGGGGGTAACACGCAAAAATATTCCGTTACTTTTTTAAATCAATGCAAAGGAGTGGGGGTGGGGCCAGACGTCTTCTGAAAAGTGATTTAGCCCCCCGGGGGATTTAAAGAAGGACACTGAGAATCGTTTGCGACGCAGCCAAAGACGTGGCGGTGGGTCCAGATTAAAGATGGCGAGCAACTGAACCGTCACATGACCGCCACAGCGCCTGTGTCACTGACAGAGTTCGGAAGACTTTGACTACATGTTTCAGAGTTGAAGCCCACAGCTTTGACTCAGAGCTTTGACTTTCCAGGAACTCTAAGGAGGATCCCGAAGTAGGAAAACAGTTGTTTATAATGTGATAAGGCTGGTTTCGAATAAGAATAAGAATAACATATTTACATTAACATATAATTGTACAAAGTATTGTTACAGAAGAAGGTTTGGTTGGTCATTTACATCATAAATGGCAAATAGTTATTATTATGGGATGTCTCAAATATGAGGCATATTTATACATTTATCCGTCTCATTTACATTATGTATTTCTATTATAGTGTGTTGTTATGTAAAGAAGGGCTCAATGGATCTCACATTATGTTATGTAACGTTATTTATGGTGGGGGGTACAGTTAGGATCAGAGTGCAGATGTTTGTGATTTGGGCAAGATTTTTGAGAGAGAGACAGAGAGAGAGAGAGGGAGGCGTGTGGGTTGTGGAATGGAGAGAGAGAGAGAGAGAAAGAGACATTGAGGAGGCGTGGAAAGAGGGCGGTTATCAGCAACGGACTCTCATAGGTCCAGCGAGGCCTTTGATGTCCACAGCTTCATGTTGTGTTTTTTTGTGTTGTTTTTTTCCACATTCATTGTGGTCCCAAAATGAAGGTTCTCCCCTTGTAGGCTACTCCAACAAGTCTACATACATGAACTTTCGTTCTTTTTTTCATTGTTCATGTTGTACCTCTGGTACTACGTTTGCCCAGGCCAAGGTTTAACATAAACAAGGCCCAGTCCAGAGCTCAACAAATGGTTTGCAATGACGGACCCTGAACCTGGGGGTACTTTTTTGTCACCTGGGTCAATACCTGGAGTACAGCCAATGTGAGACAGGATTGGGGGGGGGGGGGGGGGGGGGTAATATTATGCGGGGCATGCACGTCATCACTGCAGCCATGTTGAACAACACAAACAGTCAGTACGTTTACATGCAGCAAGAAATTCGAATTTCTGATCGGATCAGATAATGACATGCGTAAGACCGGATCACTTGTCCGAGTATACATGCCGTTCAGAGAATCGGATTAACAGCCGGAGCATGGGCTGACTCTGGACGCTATGTGGCGCTGCGCATGTGCAGAATGGCACTGCGCGTGCGCAGAATGCAAAATCCGTTTCAGATCCGATTGCTGAGTATACATGCCGTTAAAAGTCCGACCGATCGAATGATCGATTTATCCAGGTGTAGTTATCCGATTTTAGATGTCGGAAATAGGTCCGAAGTAGGTCCGAAGTAGGTCGGATTAAGGTGTTTACATGCACTTAAAAAGTCTGAACGATGTCTTATACGATTAGAAATTCGAATTTCTTGCTGCATGTAAACGTACTGAGTGTGGACCTTGGTGACCGGCCCGCTTGTTGTGGTCTCTGCTTCGAGGGACTCGTCCGCTCAGCGGCCGTTCAGCTTGACACTGTCTGTTTTGGCTGGGCTTTCATTTCCAAACGAAAGACGCGACCGATCTTTCGCATTGCATCGTGTTGACGACGCGCACCATGTTTACGGCAACTTTTTGTATTTTTACAAATGCGCACGGAAATGGGATTCAGGGGTACGCATCGACGCATCGTCCTGCGCCTGGCAGGACGAAGGCCGTTGTAAAAGAACAACAGGAAAACATACACATTCCTATAGTCTCTGGCGCCCTGCCGCGTACATAATGCAGGAAACGTCTCCCATCTGCTTCTAAAGCCGCCCTCTAATGATGCATGCCTTTATTTTACAAGCCTCCCCCTTTTGACATCGCAAGACCCATGCCTGCAAGGCCACGGCCTGCCACAGCAAACCCAAGGATTCTCCAACGCAGGGCCGGCGTTAATGTATGCCAGCTGCAGAGGAACTCATTAGTGCAGACAAGCAGATAGTTAACCCCACGCCTCATAAATCCCCCCACCATCGGTGGGAGGATTGGCCTCCAAATTGAATGCATTGTAAAGGCAACATGGGGTTGTTAGTGGGTTTTTTTTTGTGTAGTATGCTGTTGTTTGTTGGTTTGATGTTTGATGTGTGTATTGTGTTTCACCTCAAACAGCCGGAGGGTCTTGGCCAACGCTCCCACCTCCTCCTTCACCGAGAAGATGCAGGAGAACACCTCTGACGTGTTGGTCTCCTCCTCTAGATACATGGAGCCCCTTCTCTTCTGAAACAAAGAGAGAGAGAGAGAGAGAGAGAGAGAGAGAGAGAGAGAGAGAGAGAGAGAGAGAGAGAGAGAGAGACAGAGAGAGAGAGAGAGAGAGAGAGAGAGAGAGAGAAGCCTTCATATGAATAATGAAAGCGTGAAAGGTTGGACCCATACGTGCAGTACCTGAGACCCACAGAAAGCTGTGTTCCTCCTGATTCATTCTTTCATCACCCAGACCTCACTCCGTCTCCGTCTCTGCTCACACCTTGCGGATGATCGCACACTCGTGGTTCCAAGCCCTCGCTCGCGACACGCGCCACGCTGTCTCTTTTCAGGGCTCAGCCAATCAGGCAACAGCACCACCACGGCAGGACAGTCCCCCCCCCCACCCCCCTCTCAGTCACGCAGGAATTTGCACGCACTCGTGGCAACCACAACTGCTAAAACCAACAGATTTTTATGTGCGCCAAAAACCAGTGGACCCAAAGTCACTACTCATAGCACTTCAGCACTCATAGTCTTCACGCCATCGCAGATCACCTGGGCGTCCCGTACCATCAACGAGACCTGGTGGAGACCATGGAGGCTGACTCCTGCCAGCTAAAGGATGATTATATAAAACAATGTTATGTGACATTATGTCGGCCCATCATAGTGCACCCCTAACCCGGTGCACCCGGTGCACCCCTCACCATCCCTAGAATCAGGGGTCCCTCTCTCTGCGCCCTTCTCAAGGGTTCACCCCTGATCATGAAGGGAGGTCTTTTGTTGTCCTCTGTGGGGGGGGGGGGGGGCACAAACGAATGTGGTCTTCCTGTCTGAGGTACGTGGTGTACGTTGGTGTCGGTGACATGAATACAGCATTTCTATTGACCGAGACCCCTTCAACCCCCCCAAGGCCCTACCAGTCAGAGGTAAATATTGGATGTTGCTACAGTTCTGTGGGCTACTGCTGGGTCAATATTTAGTGGTGGATCGGCACGTAGCCTTCAGCGCTGAAGCGTAGCCTCCCAAATGTATTGATTGGTCTAATTGATGAAAACAAACGTACGTTGAGGTGCGTGTTTGTCTTTGTGTGTGTTTGTGTGTGTGTCTGCGCATGCGTGTGCGTGCGTGTCATGTGTGTGTGCGCATGCGTGTGCGTGTGTGTGAGCGCATGTGCGTGTCATGTGTGATCCACATTTCGTGCGGCTCTAATCATGTGTGTGCGTGGAATGCAGTGAAAGCCGCATGCTTAACATTCTTACTACAATCACACGTTGTCTTGCATATTTCACTTCTCCCCTTCGACCTGGAGCGACCTTCAACCCCCCCCCCCCCCACACACACACACACACACTCTCCACCCCGCCCCCCCCAGTCCCTGTTGTCTCTGACTGATGGCTTGGACCCTCTGTTCACATCGATGTACCTACCTGTCCACCTTTCTTAGCGGAGGTTTACGCTGGTCAGAGGGAAAGAGGCCTTCTTGTGCTGGTTCCTACTGACTCCTGGTTCCTACTGGGTTTCTAACCTCGACCTTTGACCCTCACCCCCCCTGCTGGGTCACAGGCTCATGGCTTGAGGGTCAATGATGAAAACGGCTGGTTAACCGTCAATGGGGGCTGCACCGTAATTCACACTGATGCCATTTGCTAAAAGAGCGATGTCGTTTTGATGGATACACGCCGATTCAGTTATTTGGGCATTTGAATAAAACGTTGTGTGGTTTAGCAGCCCGATGTTACATAAACACATTGTTGTTCCTCTATTCACCAACACATTGCATTGTTTAGCTTTCCTTTGACCATAGAATATTCCGGGCATGCCTCAGACAATAGCCATAACTGGTATCTTCTGGGGTTATAGAATGTAATCACATTTTGACTGAGAATGAACAATAATAATTATACACATGTTTATTTCCTTTCTGCACTTAACTCTGTAGATAAAATATATTCTCACGGCAAACCAGTTGAAAACAGTCAAATGTATATATATGAAAAATGAATCACACACTGGCCATATTTCTGAAGAAGCTGTCAGAAATATAAAAGATAGATAGATAGAAAGATAAACATATCCAATTAACTGCAGTACAGTAAAAACAAGATTTACCCTGAAAACGGTCTCTCCGTCAGGGCCATGGTCTCCATTCACGCGTTTGTAAACTGCGTCCATCCTCTTCTGGTATGTCACTGATGCAGATCAAGGTCTATGCAAGCCTTTGGTAGTGGAGTTTTGTTTGGCCAACTCTGCTCGCTCTCTGCAATTTAAAGTTGTTCCACGTGACATCACACGCCTCCTCACGGTTCGGGAGACCACGGGGTGCCTCGTTGTGAAACAGACCTGGGGGGGACTTGGGGGCCATATGCTTTTTATTGCCCCCATCTTGTTGGGGGTTTGTGAAATACTGGGCAGGTTTAAAAAAAAACAAAAAAAAAAACAACAACGTCATTTTAATTGCGACAACATGCTGTTGCTGTGCGTCTGTTTAGATCTGCCTCCATTGTAACGCATATCTGAGGATAAAGACTGAGTCTTTGAACAGGATAGTCACTAAACTAAAATGTATTTATCATTAGAAGTCACATTGTGTTGTGTTTCGCTTGTTTAGCGACGCTCGGAAAACTGAGCCAAGCAAACTGTAAATAGCCATGCAATTCAAAATCTTAAAACAAAAATGCACAATGTTCGATACTTTTCCTTTGCGCTGCAAGTCAAAAAAACATAATTAAGATTTCGATTTTGACCACTACACGAAGCCAATATATCCGTACGATGTCCAATGCTGGTCTGGTCTATATGGCGAATGAACCAATCGTAATTTTGAAAAAGATTATTTTAAATTTTTATATATCTATTCTCTGGATTGTTACCATTATGATTGTTTTTCTTCTATACCTTTTTCCATATGAATATTTTCGGCTACGCACTTACTGGCGCTGGCCACTGGAGGGCGATGTGTGTTTGGAAATAATGCTTATTTTTTTCAAATCTGTTTTAGTGCGTTTGTAAATATTGAAAAAAGTTATATTTCAAATGCCTTCATGCTTATCTGTACGCTATGTCTTTGTTGTGCATTTTTTGAGCAGATTTCAGAAAATTGTTGTTGGTTACTTGAATTGTACAATTCAAATAAACAACACTAACTTAACTTTTATAAGTTAATTATTGTGGCAAGACCATTTCCTTTTGAGTATAGTGTTTGTTTCAAGTTACTGTGCAAGACCTTTTCAGTTGCAGCAAAAAAAAAAAAAAAAAGAGGCATATAATAGACCACTGTTTGCGCTTTTCTCCAAATGGCATTTCGGCCATTAACTTATTAGCATTTAGTATCAGCAACAATGACGTCACATCAAACTCCCCCTGTGCGTGTCAGGGAATTGCAACCCCCCCCCCCCCCCCCCCCCCTCCCCTCCGCCTCCCGCCCATACTCACTTATCCCCTCATTAATGTTGGCGGAGACAAGTTTCGTTTATCACGGGACACGAGACGTGATGCACTGTCGGTGCACGTGTGTGTGCGGGCCCGTCGTCTCACACAGGCCTGTGCTGCTCCGTCTGAAGGGTCATTCTGGAAGGCTCCCCCCCATTAGCCAGATGGAAGTCAATGGGCCTTATTCACCCGGCGGCCATCTTGGTTCCAAACGCTGGCCGAGCGGGGGGGAACCGAATGCGGAATTCAGCATTCGGTTTCTGGTGGTGTGGTGTTGGGTGGTGGAGGAGGCGGGGGTGGTGTTTCTATGAGGAGGTGGTGGAGGAGGAGGAGGTGTTGGGGGGAGAAGGCGGAGGTGGTGTTTGCGTTGAGGAGGTGGAGGTGTCAGAGGAGGTGGTGTTGGGTGGTGGTGTTGGGCGGTGGTGGTGTTGGGTGGTGGAGGAGGCGGGGATGGTGTTTCTATGAGGAGGTGGAGGTGTCAGAGGAGGTGGAGGTGGTGTTGGGTCGTGGAGAAGGTGGAGGTGGTATTTGCGTTGAGGATGTGGAGGTGTCAGAGGAGGGGTGGTGGTGTTGGTGTTGGGTGGTGGAGGAGGCGGGGGTGGTGTTTCTATGAGGAGGTGGTGGTGGAGGAGGAGGAGGTGTTGGTTGGAGAAGGTGGAGGTGGTGTTTGCGTTGAGGAGGTGGAGGTGTCAGAGGAGGTGGTGGTAGTGTTGGGTGGCGGAGGAGGTGGGTCGTGGAGGAGGTGCTTGTGTTGGAGAAGGTGGAGGTGTTGGGTGGGAGAAGGCGGAGGTGCTTGTGTTGGAGTGCGCCGTGGCGATGGAGCGATGGTGAGGCAGGGCGGGCAGGAGGCAGGGAGGTGAAATGCACTGAAACTTTGAGGCTGTCAGCGGCGGTGTGTGTCCTGTGTGTCTGGTGCGAGAGAAAGGAGTGTGCAGGGATGGTGGTGGTGGTGTTGGGGGGTGGGGTCGGGCGTGGGGGGTGGTGGTGGGGGGGTGGGGGTGGGCCAGCCACATGGGCCGTTCTCACTGAGGATAATAGGGGCCATTCTGTAGTACTTAACCCCCTTGTCGCGCCCTGGAAACGGGCAGCCTCCGCAGCGCCGCTGCCCGGCGCTGCAGGACTGACAGGCCGGCCCCCGGCCGCCGGGCCCTGTCACTCCCACTATTCAACTCCTCTGCGCCCCCTGGCAGCGCACACCAACCAGCCACACACACACACACACACACACACACACACACACACACACACACACACACACACACACACACATACTCACACACACACACACACACACACACACACACACACACACACACACACACACACACACACACACAACACACACACACTACTCACACACACACACACACACACGCACGCACCACACACACACACACACACACACACACACACACACACACACATACTCACACACACGCACACGCACACACATACTCACACACACGCACACACACACACACACACACACACACACACGCACGCACGCACGCACACACATGCACACACACACACACGCACACACACACACACACACACACACACACACACTCGCACAGACACACACACACACACACACACACACACACACACACACACACATACTCACGCACACACACACACACACACACACACACACACACACCACATACTCACACACACGCAAACACACACACACACACACACACACACGCACGCACGCACGCATGCACGCACACACATGCACACACACACACACACACGCACACACACGCACACACTCGCACACACACACTCAACACCGCACGCACGCGCACACCCACTCGTGCCCTCCTCCCCCAGTACACCTCTGAACTGCCAGTGCAGAAGAAGTTGTGTGTATTTAAAGTGCACGTTGAGAACCGGCCCGGGTTGGCCGGTGGGCCATGCAGTTTAAAGAGAAGCCAAACAAACGCATAAAACACACGAGCTGCATACAGCACAGAATCAGATAGAGATGGATAAGAAAGTTGAAAGATTGATGAAAAAGAGGCACAGGATTAGTTGGAATATGGGAAATAGAAGTAATGGGGTTTTCCTCATGTATAATTCATACATACGTAATTCACTCTCTTCTAGATTTAGACGTACTCCTGTGTGGACACTTGTTGCTTTGATGTTTCTCCGCCCCTATCTAAAATGAATATATATAGAGACCAATACCTTCGGCATTTCGGTTATTCTGTATGCCCTGTACATTCATGAAAACTGACAACAAAGTTGACTTGACTTGACTTGACTTATCCTAACATGCATCTTTGCCTTCCTAAAAAATGGTGTCTCAGCGAGGGAGAGGAGGTCCACAGGGGAGCCTGTCAGAAAGACCAGGATGACCTTCGTCTTCGTCAGGGGGTCCCCACACACTGCTTCACCTGGTCCTCCTGTCGTTGTGGAGGGACCACAGCCATGACGTCATCACGGCTCAGGGGACGTCAAGTTGCCGCACTTCAACCCTTCCCTGAGCGGGGGAGGGGTGGGGGAGGGTGGGGGGGAGACGCGGTCTACCGAACGACCTCACGTCTCTCTCTCTCTCTCCTCTCTCTCTCTCTCTCTCTCTGTCTCTCGCCGTGGCTCTTTATCTGGGGGTCTTTTTAACCCCCTTGACCAAACACAAAGGTTGTTTCCCCCCCCACGGGCCGCGGTCACTTTCACCTGTCACTCAAAGGGGTCGTCCTCGGACCCTCCAGGTGAGCGTTCAAGTGTGTCCGGCCGCTCCCTCCGCCTCCGCCCGCTCTGAGCGCGTGCGGCAGGACCGCGACCGTCCTCTGTCCTGCTGTCTGTCAATCACCGCTCCTCAGCCCTCCTTACCCCTCCTCACCCTTCCTCAGCCCTCCTCACCCCTCCTCAGCCCTCCTCAGCCCCTCCTCACCCTCCTCACCCCTCCTCACCCCTCCTCAGCCCTCCTCACCCCTCCTCACCGTCTCCTCACCCCTCCTCACCCCTCCTCAGCCCCTCTCACCCCTCCTCACTCTCAGCCTCCTCACCCTCCTCACCCTCCTCACCGCTCCTCAGCCCCTCCTCACCCCTCCTCACCCCTCCTCAGCCCTCCTCACCCCTCCTCCACCCCTCCTCACCCCTCCTCACCCCTCCTCACCCCTCCTCACCCCTCCTCACCCCTCCTCACCCCTCCTCACCCTCCTCACCCCTCCTCAGCCCTCCTCAGCCCTCCTCACCCTCTCCTCCTCACCCTCCTCACCCTCCTCAGCCCCTCCTCAGCCCTCCTCAGCCCTCCTCACCCCTCCTCACCGCTCCTCACCGCTCCTCACCGCTCCTCACCCCTCCTCACCCACCTCACCCCTCCCTCAGCCCTCCTCACGGCTCCTCACCCCTCCTCAGCCCTCCTACCCCTCCTCACCCCTCCTCAGCCCACTCACCCTCCTCACCCCTCCTCAGCCCTCCTCACCGCTCCTCACCCTCCTCACCGCTCCTCACCCCTCCTCACCCTCCTCACCCTCCTCAGCCCTCCTCACCCTCCTCACCGCTCCTCACCCCTCCTCACCTCCTCCTCACCCTCTTGCATTCTGATCACGTTTGCATTTTTGGAATAATCTGCTGGACGTTTTGGGTAGAGTTGTTATGAGCCTTCAGCTCAAAGCTGAACCGACATATAATTAGACATGTATAACTATTGATTTATATCAACAGGCCTAACAAAGAAATACCACAAAAACAAATGGTAGTATCAGTAATCAGTAGGTGTGACCATGTTGGGTGAGTGAGTGCTGGATGAGTTGACTAAAGAAACATTATGTACCACTGACAACAGACAGTGTGAATGAACACACTGGCCGTGTCTGGCTCTGCAGTAATCGTCTTCACTTACTTCTTAAAAAGACATATATAATGGTGTATATAATGGTGTAATGGTACGTAATGGTGTATATACTAACAGCATGTTCTCCTTGCTATTCGAAGGAATCCATTTCCACCAGAGACCAGCCTCAATT
>JAXIVH010000043.1:2631962-2636962 GCA_036785325.1 Urophycis tenuis | reverse complement strand
CTCCCCGCCCCCCCCGCCACCCTGCTCACCACGTGATTGGTCCGGTCGCGGACGGGCCGGTACCCGGGCGCGGCCTCGCACTGCTCGGCGTGGCCGTGGCAGAGGCAGCTGCCCTTCACGATGAGGTCGTAGATGGCGAAGTGGCGGGTGGGGGGCGGGGCCTGGTCGGCGGCGGGGGCGTGGCTTTTGGCCTGGCAGGGGCAGGGCTGGTGGCTCAGCAGGCGCACGCGGATGTTGGTGACGGTGAGCTGCTCCCGGGCCTCGGCGCCGAACGGGTCCAGGGCCGTCCAGGGAGGCAGGGCCCGGTAGATCACCTGCCGATTTAAAGAGACGGCGTCAGCTTTTAAAAAAAAAAAAAAAAAGTTTATATCAAGAACACTGAACAGGCTAGCGTGTGGTTCGTCGGCCGGTCCCCGCCCCCCCCCCCCCCCCCCCCCCAAAAAAAAACACTCTTCCTCCGTTGCCACGGTGACCATCGCCACCGGCAACCAGGCCTACACCGCCGCAGCCGTTGCCGGGGACAGAAAAAGACAGCGCTCCGCTCCAACTCGCGCTGTGCAAGCTGTGTGTTTCGATAGCACTGTGTCTTTTGGCCAAGATACACACGATGGACACAAATGAAAAGGCAGTGTGTGTCCGCAACTGACTTGGCAGTGATATTATAGGGTAAGTGGTGCATGTGTGTGTGTGTGTGTGTGTGGTGTGTGTGTGTTGCTGTGTGTCTCGTGAGCGTGCGTGTCTTTGACTGGGCCGGAGCTCCCCGAGCCCCCCGTGCTGCTTCCTCATTGGCTAGATGACTGGCCGTGAGTGCGGGTGGGAGGAGCCCTATTAATTTCCCTGTTGTTGCGAGAGGTCACGGGGTCACGGCATTGTGGTTGGCAATTAAGGGGACACGACAAATAGGGGAGGGCTGGGGGACCGGGAGGGGAGGGGAGGTTTGCGGGGGAGCATGGAGATCGGGTCCACACAAAGACTGGAGCAGAGTCTGGGGTCCACATAACTCATGGGACCGGACAAAAGGCCCGGCCGGACCCACGACGCCAGCACACACACACACACACATGCACAGACACACGCAGGTGCGTGTTTTTTTACCCGTACACGGAGACACAGAGACGTGCACGCACACACACATACACACAAACTGGCATGGACACAAGTAAACACAGATCTACACATAAACAAAATGACTCTGGCATGCATGCAAACACACACAATAAACACTGGCTGGCAGTCGCACAAGAAAACACACACACACACACACACACATTCCTCCCAACAAAAATGTCACATACGGGTCATTTCCCATGTGGTGTGTGTGTGTGTGTGTGTGTTTTCCCATGATCAACATTCACAAATATGCCAAAGATAACCATCACTCTTGTCATCACAGCAACACACACAGCAACACAGACACACCACACACAACACACAGCAACCGTCTAGAGGATCCAAGCCCCTTACACCGAGAATACTCCTAAGTGACTACCTCCTGAATGACTTTCTCCTCACTTATTTACTCCTGTAACTCACTACTAGGTGACTTATTCATAAGTGACTTCTAAGTAACTCACTCCTAAGCAGCTTATTTCTAAATCACTTAATTTTTTTTAAGTGATTTACTCCAAAGTGACTCCTAAGTGACTTACTCCTTAGTTACTGACTCATACGTTACTTGTAAGTAACGTACGTAAGTGACTGCTGTGACTTGCTCCCGAGTTACCCTCTCCTAAGTAACTCCTTAATTACAGCTAATTTACTTACTTCAAATGTACTCCTAAGTTACTTACTCCTCGTTAACTTACTCTTAAGTTACTCCTAAGTAACTGGTAGCAGCTCAGGGCAAATAGTGTGCAAGAATAACTTGCATCTCTAGCGTTGGTTTCCCCAAATAGAGCGCATTCTCCCACAGGCAGGCAGCAGGTTCAGCACAGAACACTTGGTCTGGCGGCCATAAGCTGTCCTTTCTGATTCCGGCTGAAAAATAACCTAAGTCTGGTTTTAAACGGCACTAATGCCTTCAAAGAATGACTGTAATCTGGTAAACAGGCACAATGGCCATTGATGGAGGTAGAGTGAGAGAGGGAGAGAGAGAGAGAGAGAGAGAGAGAGAGAGAGAGAGAGAGAGAGAGAGAGAGAGAGAGAGAGAGAGAGAGAGAGAGGCAGAGAGAGAGAGAGAGAGAGAAAGAAAGAGAGAGAGAGGGAGAGAGAGAGAAACAGCCAGACAGACGGACAGCCAGACACAGAGGATGTGGTTAAATCCCAGTGTTGAGGGGTGTGTGTGTGTGTGTGTGTGTGTGTGGACTGGTGCACCCTCCTCCTGCCCTAAGCAGGTCAGTTGCTATAACAAACACTTGCATTCTTCCAGCCCAGTTGACCTCATAAATACGGGAAGACACACACACACACACACACACACACACACACACACACTACCTTTTCCCCACATAGCAGATCGCACATAGCAACATAGCAAAGCTTTTAGCAAGAATTGACACGCTTTCATGTTTGCTGGATAAAAAAAGCACGCTGGGAAACCGAGAGAGTACCTGCAAACCGAGAACCGCTCTAAGCTATAAACACACACGCAAACACACACACGCACACACAACACACACACACACACACACACACATACACATGCATGCACGTATACCGACATGCACACACATACACATGCACGTATACCGACATGAACACTCACACACACAGACACACAGCCTTATCTGATGGTGGGCCATTTAAAACATGTCTATATATACACACACACACACACACACGTGCAGACAAAACACAGGTGAATATGCTGCAGAAGGCGGAGAGGTTAAAGGTCATACACCTTGCACAGGTGGCTAAAAAGCTGAAACTGAAACACACACACACGCGCGCACACACCCACTCAAGCACGCGCACGCACACGCACACACACACACACACACAAACACACACACACACACACACACACACACGCACACACACATACACACACACAGACACACACACACACACACACACACACACACGCACACACACACACACACACACACACACACACACACACACACGCACACACACACACACACACACACACACACACACACACACACCTCACCTCTCCTCTGGTACAGGGGTAGGCCCCGGAGTACTTGGAGGTACAGGGTACCTCCTGGCCCTTTGTCCGTCGTCTCCTCTTCCTTCCTCCTGTAGCCTCCCCCTCCCCCTCCTCCTCCTCCTCCTCCTCCCCCTCCCCCTCCCCCCCGAAGGTGGCGCTGCAGTCCGCGGCGTAGCGCTGCACCAGGCGCCAGGTGCGGCCAAAGTCCCGCGAGCGCTCCAGCGTCATGGCGGCCGGCCGCGGCGAGCGGAACACCAGGATGAGGTGCGTGACGTAGAACTCCGCCTCCAGGTCCAGCTGCACCGTCTCCGACTCCGCCCCCTCGGCCGACTGCCACCAGGTGTCCGGATGGCGGAAGGAGGAGTCCGCCATGGCGCCCGCCAGGTGCGCCAGGTGGGGCAGGGCGGCGTTGCATTTGGCGCACTTGGGCGCCGGCGAGCACCTGGGCGCCGCCGGCTGGCCGTGGGCGCCGCCGGCGGTGGCAGCGGCGGCGGTGGCGTCCCCGTGGAAGGAGCAGAAGCGCTCCGTGGCGTTGAGGCCGCACGCCGTCTGCGTGAGGACCCGGCGGCCCAGCGCCAGGTTGCCCATGCGGGGGTTGCACGCCCGGCCCTCGCAGCGCGGGCCCACCCCGCCCAGAGACAGGCCCAGCCCTCCTCCGGCTGCTCCTCCTCCTCCTCCTCCGACCACCACCACCGCAGCTTCCACTGGTGGCCAGGACACAGGAGAACACGGGTCGTTAGAGAGGTTAGTGTCGTGGTCAGTGTCCCCACTCGGTTCCACAGGGTTTTTCAACCTACTAGAATGAAGGTACCACAGGTATGTGTGTGTGTGTGTGTGTGTGTGTGTGTGTGTGTGTGTGTGTGTGTGTGTGTGTGTGTGCGCGCGCGTGCGTGCGTGTGTGTGTGTCTGTCTGTTTAGTTGCGAGCAAGCGAGTGGGTTGCCGTTGTGCACCTGCCAGCAACAGGCCGGTTTGTTAGCGGACACGCTCAGTGTGTGACGAGGAGGAGGAGGAGAAGGATGCGTTCCGTGCGCTTATCGCCAGCATCACGGCGGGCCAGACAGACACCTTCTCTGACCCTCTCCGCCGCCAACGTGCGCACGCACTCGCACACGCACAGCGCGCATGTACATCAATCATCCGAGCAGAAATCCTCAAGCGAGCTCACAGTGGCAGGCTACTGTACAATGGGGGGGGGGGGGGGGGGGGGGTCGCTCACGTGTCGTGGAGTGTTCACTCTTTTGCATCAAAGCACATGACATTTCACTCATGAGACCAATAACCATGTGAATAAGATAGATAGATAGAAATACTTTATTGATCCCAAGCTGGGAAATTACACTGTAGTAACTGTAGCATATTTGCGGATGTAAATCGAGTTGTCTTTAGTAGTGTGGTGTGTGACAATGATGCCATAGCTGTTGTTCTGACTAAATGAAATGTAGCCCACTGACCTGTGTCTAAGAGCATAGCCCAAGCCAGAAATAAAAGCACCATGGTTCTCAAGTCCGACTCCCGAAGACTCACACGCCAAGGTGGGAAAAGTGATGGCATAGTCGCTCGATGGGCAACACGACAGAACATATCCCTGCGGATGAACTTGTAAATCAGTGTCCCATCCACGGTGACAAAGAACAAGTGCGTAGGACGTCACCTAAAACGGTATCTCTTTTGATCACTTGTGATGAAACTATGAGAACTTTATCCGTCGCCGAGGGAAAAAGATTCCATGTTGTCCTCAGAGACTTCCGAGTCAAGTGATCCGGGCGCTTTGTTGTCTCTTTGGCTCGTCGGGACTCACAGCGCGCAACTTTCTGCGCTCCACACACACACACTCACACACACACGCACTCAGATGAGCCACTTGCTTCGCTTTCGCCCCGCGGTACC
>JAXIVH010000043.1:2619462-2626962 GCA_036785325.1 Urophycis tenuis | reverse complement strand
AATGTTTTGAAATTGTAATAGAAAACAATAAAAAAATGTAAAGTTTGCCTTTCTCTTAACCATTGGCTTATTAAAGAATAGTGATGGTAACATATTGACTCAGAAGAACAGCCACTGTGCTAACTTAATTTATGGAAACACCCCCTTTGTCTGAACTTTGAACTCCTGCGGTCAAATATTTGCTTTTCCCCAAAGTGCTATTTCTGCAGTTAGGCAACAGCAGTTTGTAGCGAAACATTTAGCTATTCGTTTAAAATGCACAAAATGCACACCGAATACAGACTGCTGGTGAAAAACGCCAGCCAGGTGGTGGTTATATGCAGCAATGGGGAAAAGTACCTGCAGAAGAACGCGATGCAAAACCTTTGCGTGGTTGAAAACGGCAGCGTGGTCATCGGGTGGTGAGTTAGAATGTACTTTTTAAATTGCGTAATATAAATGTTGCCGACTATACTTTAAGTACAGTGAGCCTGGTACTAAGATGTGGTTCTGCGCAGTGATGGTCTGATTAAAGAGGTGGGGCCCGCCGACACAATCCAAGCCCAATATTCAGAAGTGCTTTTTGAAAAGGTCATCGATGCTACGGGCATGTGTGTCATACCCGGTGAGTAAAACACTTAAAAAAAAAAAAAAAAAAGTCATATAGGCCTACCAAACTAGTTTAGAAGTTGTAGCTCAACAACTGCACTGCAGACCACTATAATAAACATCACACTTTAGTGATCATTATTTGTTTCAGGGTTGGTGGACGCTCACACACACCCGGTATGGGCAGGCGACCGTGTGCATGAATTTGCCATGAAGGTAAAAAGTCTTAACTACCGCGTCTACCTGAGATCGGACCCGCACCACCACCACCACCACCACCATATAGCGGTCGTTTTCACAACGCGTGCTTCTTCCGCAGCTGGCCGGAGCCACGTACATGGACGTGCACCGCGCCGGAGGCGGCATCCACTTCACGGTGGAGCACACGCGGGCGGCGCCGGCCTCCGAGCTGCTCGCCTCTCTGACGGCCCGCCTGGGCCGCATGCTGAGGGCCGGGAGCACCCTGGTGGAGTGCAAGAGCGGCTACGGCCTGGAGGTGGAGACCGAGATCAAGATGCTGGAGGTGATCGAGAAGGCGAGGCGCGCGCTGCCCATCAACGTCTCCTCGACGTACTGCGGGGCCCACGCCGTGCCCAGGTAGGGGGGCGGCCCTAGGGGGGGTACTTGTCGGTTCATTAGTATAAGTGGAAATTGAAAAACAGGCTATTTTCAATAGCCACATTAAGAACGACATAACAAGACTATGTGGCATTGAACTAGGAAGGGATATTATCATTGATTTGAGTGTACTGAATTCTTGCTCACGGTGAAAAAACCCCCGGCATTGAAGCAGAAAGACACCAGAAATGGGGTGGGTTGGACCGTTAGGAAACACCTGGTACACTGAAAATTGCGCTGAGGTGGGCACGTCGGCAAAAATATATGCCTAATAGCCTACTAAGAATGAGTTTGCAAAAAAGTATTAAATGCAATATGTAAAATATATTTCCGTTATATTAAATAATAAATAAAAAAATATTGGTAGGGACAATCCTTTGTTTCCCAAAGTTGCTGGGGACACGTCCCTCAGTCCCTATGCAAAATGAAGCCCTTGGTTTACATTCACCTTTTCTCTCTCGCGGCCCTGTTGTTTTTCCTCCCCGCGCCGCAGAGGTAAGACGATGGCCGAAGCCACGGAGGACGTGCTGCGGGTCCAGCTGCCCGCCCTGCGGCAGCGCCTTACCGCCGGCGACCTGCGGGTGGACAACATCGACGTGTTCTGCGAGCGGGGCGTGTTCGACCTGGAGGCCACGCGCGCCATCCTGCGGGCGGGCCAGGACATGGGGCTCCACATCAACTTCCACGGCGACGAGCTCCACCCCATGAACTCTGCACAGGTATTGGTTGGCCAATTTGAATGACTAGAACAGTTATATGGAGTTATTTGCTACCAAGTTCCAAGGATGATGACCCACACTTATTTTTAAGCTTAGTTTTTGCTTTCCTGTTTAGTTGGGGGCGGAGCTTGGCGCCCTGGCTATCAGTCACCTGGAGGAGGTGACGGATGAGGGAATCGCTGCCATGGCAACGGCCAAAACCGCCGCCGTCCTACTGCCAACCACGGCCTACATCCTGAGGTACACACACACACACACACACACACACACACAGTCCAAAACAAACCAAGGAGATCTGGAGTAATCTGTGTGTGTGTGTGTGCGTGTAGGCTCCCCCAGCCGCGTGCCAGAGACATGCTAGACGCGGGGGTGATCGTCGCCCTGGGCAGTGACTTCAACCCCAACGCCTACTGCTGCTCCATGGTCAGTTTATCTCGGCTCCATTGTTGCGCATTCATGGCATCTGTTTCCAAACAATCCACCGGATGGCTAGATGGATGGATGGATGCAGGGGGGAAAGGTCACAGATAAGTCAGCACCAGCGTGCGTTTGGTTTGCGTCTTTAACCCCTGGTCCGCCCCCCCCACACAGCCGCTGGTCATGCACTTGGCGTGCGTGAACATGAGGCTGACCATGCCGGAGGCCTTGGCGGGGGCCACCATCAACGCGGCCTACGCCCTGGGCCGCTCGGACACACACGGCTCCCTGGAGGCGGGCAAACACGGAGACCTGGTGGTCCTCAACTGCAGACGGTGAGACCAGCCTGTAGACCCCCCCCCCCCCCGCCGTGGTCTGGCCTCCCTGTGATGAATGGTGTTAGAGTATACAGGAGTGTGTTCGGCGTCGCGGTAGCGTTGGAGAAATGGGGCTGCTTTGGTTGTTGTTGTTTGGCGACCCCTAGTGGTATTAAGTAAAAGTACTCTCGTGTACTTTTGCACTTTTACTCGTGTATTGAGTCGGTTGGTTTTGTGCAATTACATTATCGCTCGTGAGGAAAATATTAAGAACTGCTTAAAGTCGTTCACCTACTTTCGTCTACTTACTGCTTTTAAATACATATTTGTTGCCTGACTAAATGTTCTCAATTGAATGCATACACCTGAAAATACTGAAAAAGCATTCATTGTACATACTACATTACCTTTACTGTGGAATCACACGCTGTCGTTGGCCCCAGGTGGGAACACCTGATCTACCAGCTCGGAGGTCACCAGGAGGTCATCAGACACGTCATCATCAAGGGCTCCGTCGTCCACGACAACGACAAAACCCTGGGCTTCTAGGCTTCCAGAAGAATACAATGGATTTCCTCGTTTTTTTTTCCCCCACTCACTTAAATAGACGGAGAGCTTGGGGGCGGCGATGAAGTCTACTTCCTGGTTACCACAACGGATAGACCACCTACCAACAGGCTTCTGGTCTCACCGGCCAATCAAATCAATGCACACGCGGTCCATTGGTTTACAAGAGATGGCTGTGTAACAGTCTTCTGCCAACTTATCAGGGATGAATGACATGCTGTTGATATTTTAGGAGCTCATCACCATGGGGATAATGGTTTCGATCTCATGATCAACTGTGGTTTTCCCCCGTTAGTGAAGTTTCCCTCCAATTGAACACAACTCGTCTGTTAGACAGCGGTCCTGTGGCCCAGCCTCTCCATCATTAAAACCACCCTCACTCACGTGGGTTAGTGATTAAAGATCCTCACACGTTTTAGAGTTCTGCCTCATGGTTTTTTATTGAACATGGTATACACAATGCTCAGTGGTTAATAAAGGCTTCAATGTTACTGTTGAATGGGCGTAGCTTTGTACAAAACAAGCCACTCCACTTCACTTCACTGCTTTCAGTCGGTTCTGGTTGACCATGATTTGACCTCAATACTTAAATCACAACTTGTTTAAATAGAAAACACTGATTACACAGTTATAAGATGCCTGCAATTAAAAAAAAGACAATACTAGCTCGAATTGGATTCACCAACTTCATCAACAGTATGTTAGTCTACAAACGACTCTACAAAAGGAGGAACGCATGATATAAAAAAAATAGATTCAGGTATGGCATGCCATGCACTAATGTAGCGTATTTACTCGTAACATGAAAAAGGTAACAGTTTACGAATCACTCTTGAAACAAAAACAAAGGAATCGAGCCCCTTAAGCTTCATATTTCTTCCCCGCCCGGTGGATCTGTTGGTATAGTGTCATGGAGAACGCCATACCAAGGAGCTGGAGGGCAAAAAAAAAAAAAAAAGTGAATGATCAAAATTTAAAAAGTTCAATTTGTTCGTCATAGATTCTAAAAGTATGTAAGCAGACTGTGGCGACCGTTAACGTGACCAGGCAGTCGGGTCACCTACCTGTATGACCAGGACACACATGGCGATGGTTCCAATAAGGTGTTTGTTGTCGTCAAGCCACTCCTCCACTTTGTCATAGCAACCCTGCAGAGGAGAAGGGGCGTGGCCATGGTGATTAGCAGGACGCCATTTCTACACCCTTTGAGAATATATTGCATGCACACTATTTGAACGTAGGCCACAATCTTGAATTGGTAATTTGGAAACTCAATTTTGCCATTTGGAGTGTATTCAACTAAGTATTTTTACTCAAGTGTAAAAAAAAAAGTGCTGAAGAAAACATTATTAACAATCAACCGTATCCTGGTTCATAAAACCAAATTCTCCTTCAAAATCAATTCTCAAAGTTTTCGTGTTTCTCACACACACCCACACCCACCCACGCACACGCACACCCACACACATGCACACCCCCCCACACGCACACGCACACCCACCCCCCCCCACACCCACCCGTGTCCAGAAGGTGCTGGAGACGTTGCGGCCGCAGCCTGGCTGCAGGTCCTGGCAGCAGCGGTCCGGGACCACCTTCTCCTGCAGCGCGGCGTGCCAGTCTGTGTGGGCGTCCACGCCGCAGCAGCGCCACTGCAGCAGGGAGGACACGGCGGTTACCACGTGGGTCGCCAGGGCAACGCCGCGGCCCACTCTGTCCACACGTGGGACTAGAAACAGAGCTGGGCGAAGCTGAATTCTATGACGTTTTTTAAGTTGATACTTTATTTAATTTAGTAAAATAAATAAATAACGGGTTTTCTTTAATATAATTGCTGATTTGGTCATTCACTATGACTTGAGGGGTTTGATTTCAGTGATGAGTATCAACTGCCACCCAATTCAGAGCCAAGTGTAAATCCAAACCCTCAGGCTACAAACTGCTCAAAACAACTTTTTTTTTTTGTGGCAGCCGGATTCGAGGCCATATTTCCTGTACATTTGGGAGTGACGATGAAATTTAAAGATAACATTATAAGTTGGAAAAAGTCAACTTGGGAGCCCTGCAGATAGCAGCAACAATGCAACGAGTGAAGTCTTATAGTGTTACACCCTTTCATCCACTAAACCCTTTACATCACCAATGAGGGCGTAGTTAACAGTGTCTTTGTACTGAAAGAAACGTAGTGCTCAGGGGAGTGAGTTATTTTAAACCCAGTGCTGAAAATACAGCCAGGAAAGATGACAAATTCCCTTCAGCCTCATTATGAACTTTCTCAACGAAAACCCTGATTGCATTACTGGTAACTCAAGTAGTTTATGCTTAGTTCATTAGAATTATGCTTAGTCTGAATGAATTTAACCTGGTGCTATGTAATTCTGTCTTTGAAATTCCTTAATATATTTACCTACTCTCCCATATTGTCCCATACTGTCATCCTAAGTTTGTGTAGAATATGTTTACACATACGTGGAACGGTATGTTACCAATTGCACTGTTCATCTTCATCTACCAATTGCACTGTTCATCTCAATGATGACTACCATGAATGTATATACGGTAGGTTTTCATTTTTTCATCTGACCTGATTCTAAGAGCTTGCATATAATCTTATCTTAATTTAGGTAAATCTATTTATTGTTTATTGTCTATACTCAGGTCTTCTATTTCACTCCTCTATCCCCTTGTACTGCTGGTCAATGTGAATTTCTCCTAAGGGGGATTAATAAAGGAATATCTTATCTTATGTTCTCTGCTACAATGTGTGTGTGCGCGTGCATAAGGAACCTCAGTCTGGATGGTGTTCCATGCGTTCCTGAGCCCGGCGTTGTTCTCCGTGGTGTAGAGAACCAGGCCCTCCTTCAGGTCCCTCCGTGCGTTCTCACTCACCTGCACCACGGAGGAGGAAGAACCACCACCATCATCATCATCATCATTATCATTTTCATCACCACCATCACCATCATGTGCCATCAGAAATATTTATTTATCGCTTTTACAGAATTACTTTATAATACTTTTTATTTCCTCAAAAATATATCTTTCTGTTCCAAAAACGCAATATGTTTTTGATTACCTTGTCCGTGTAGACGAAGAAGAGGATGAGCAGAATCAGCTCGGCCAACAGGATGGCCAGCAGCACGATGAAGAACTGGATGAATGAGGAATGAGGTCAGCTTCATTGACCACACACACACACAAACACAACAGCCTTCGTCCTGCACACAAATATCGGCTCGTTGGAGCCCAACGCAAACAAGGCAGGATGATCATGGATGTCATCCCAACGCAAACAAGGAAGGATGATCATGGATGTCATCCCAACGCTCCACTCTGTTCCACTCAGTGAAGGAGGATTCTGAAGGTTCCAATCAGTTCAATCAATCTGCAGCCGTGTTGACTCTAAACTAACCTTCGCCTTTAGCCAAAAGAAAACACAAAGGTTTGTACACACACTCAACAACAGACACTTGTTCTCCTTGATGGCGCCCAGGCAGCCCAGGAAGCCCGTCACCATGACGACGGTGCCCAGGGTGATGACCAGGTTGGCCGCCGACAGCGAGGGGAAGGAGGGCGAGAGGGTGGCGAAGCTGCCCTGGGACACGGACAGCCAGACTCCAACTCCCAGCAGGCCACAGCCCCCCAGCTGAGACACGCAGAGAGACCAGGAGAGAGGAGAGGCATCAACATCACGCACACACACACACACACACACACACACACACACACACACACACACAAATGCTATACAATGTACAAATGATTGATGAAATGAAGATATCAACTTATCGTGATGCCCAGTCCTTAAGATGAGAACATAGAGAAAATAATTCCAATTTAAAGTTTGAAACCTCAGAGAGAAAGGATAACTAGGTAGTTCTAGTCGACCATACTCTACATTTCCATGTATTTCAACGTAATGATCCTCAGTTAGACTGCATACGATGGTATTTTGGATTTTCCATATTTCCATATCGACTGCTTGACTACTCTCATAGCAAATTCTTCACGGTAATGGAGAGAAGCTAAGCTTGGTGTCCTCACCCAGAAGAGGAGGTTGAAGAGGAAGAGCATGTACTTGACGCAGCAGATGCAGCCGCGGGCCATCGTGATTCAGTTTGCGGGGACTGCAAAACAAATGAGTGTATCGCTTTGAAGTGTTTGGATCACAGGAAAGAAGACGAGCGTCCTCTGTAGCCTACAATACATTAATAATGAAACATACACGGGATAACTAGATACAACATATGAGATAACTTGCCATTCAAAAATCGGTT
>JAXIVH010000043.1:2596962-2599462 GCA_036785325.1 Urophycis tenuis | reverse complement strand
AACAGCCCTCCAGTTGCTTTCCTAGTCCATTCAGACGGTGCACGGACCCATCTCGTGTTCTATACGCAGGCCTGTGTGTTATCATTTAGTTTGATTGCCTCCCAACATCACAGGCTATGGTTACAGTGGAATAACACCGATGCATTGGCTATTATGGAGGACCGTCGTCCGCTCCGTCCGCTCGCCGTCCCACTCACCCTCGTCGCACGGCCGCGCGTCTCCGGTCTCGGTCAGTGATTGTTGAATGAGCAGGAATAGAAAGAAACAACGGACAACACACACGCACGGCGAGGTACGCTCCCATCCCCTCGTCATCGCGTCGCTGTCATGCACGCGCGTCGTACACTCAAAAGGAACAAAGAAACAAAGAATGAACGAAAAAATAAGAAACAAAAATATGGACTGGATCTCAATGGTGGGATCAGTCTGTTGTGGTGTGCCTGTCAGATGTGCGCGCGTCTCTCTCTCTCTCTCTCTCTCTCTCTCTCTCTCGTCTCTCTCTCTTCTCTCTCTCTCTCTCTCTCTCTCTCTCTCTACCCTCTCTCTCTCTCCACCCACACTTCACCGGACGAGCGCGCTCGGATCCATTGACGCGTCTGACGTCAGCCGCGGTGTGATAACTTAAGGGAGTTCACGTTATCTTAAGGAGCCGCGAGTGATTGACAGCAGCTCACTAAAGCTTATTATAGCCCGGATGTGTGCAGATAGGGATACAACTCTAAATAAAGGCCACTTGCCAAAGAAGAGAACTGCACAGTCATAGAGATTGTGACTCGTCAAATCATACACATTGCATATGACCAGTATATAGGCACAATTTGACTACGTTTTGTTGAAGTATGTCAACATTGTTTTGGCTATTCGTTTGATAAGCTTGTATGAAGAAGGATGGGCGAATCAGCACATATCTCATCACTACTGACACAATGACAAGAGGTAATTCCAGCCTCCTGCCCGTCACGGCTCCGTTGCGATTTGACACTAATACATGACTATATATAGGCTAACTGCCCATTATAATATAAGATGAGATCCAACATAATTCATCCTGAAGGAAATGCTTGCGACAGAGATCGCTCAAAATGACGACAACAACATTCGAATAAAAATAATAAAAGAAATGTAACATGTAAGGAGTAAATGCTAACACCAGGACCAAAGAAAATGAAAATATAAGTCAGTACATTTAGTGAAATGCCCTTTCTTGTTCGTATGGTCCGTGTTAACGGCCACGTATTCCTCGAAGACCTGACGACCGGATTCAGACGTGGCAGGTGAGTCAGTTCTCACCACTCCACAGAACTGTCCACCACTGATGTCCTGTGGCCCAGTGGTGGTCCAGGCCATTAGAAGAGCATGTTGCATTATTATGTGCCATATAGGATGACTTATGCTATGTATAGTATGCATGGTAAATATAATGTGTTGTGAATTGTCCGGAATATAATTATCAGACATCAAATAACTAGTTTAAAATCCCACGCATGAGGAGAAATCAATGCGTTGATGCCACCACCATGAATTCCAGTATGTACCAGCAGAGGACAACACAACCGCGCGTCACTTTAAATCCATCCCCCAGAACCCGGAAGTGACGTTTGTCTCAGACCCCAAAACAAACGTGACAGCTCGGAACTTCAAAACAATCTCGCCATGTAAAGGCTAACAACTCAAAGTAAGGAATACTCGCCACCGTTTATCAGACCCATCGTTTAAGACGCTCTAATGGCCAGCGGTGAAAGTTAGCCGGCGATTATGCATTTATTTCACCCACTAAAAGTCGAGTAGTTGCTGGATAAAGGCGC
The DNA here is from genome assembly GCA_036785325.1 of Urophycis tenuis. Taxonomy (NCBI): domain Eukaryota; kingdom Metazoa; phylum Chordata; class Actinopteri; order Gadiformes; family Phycidae; genus Urophycis; species Urophycis tenuis. The sequence continues at coordinate 2,597,657 of JAXIVH010000043.1, read as the reverse complement.
TGTGTGTCAGAGCTATGGGTTAAAACATTGCCTTATATAGACCGCTGTCCATGTCCAGTCCTCCATGCTGCATGAAAACGAGTAATCCACTAAACGCTGCTTTCAGCTGGAAACTGCAGCTCAAACAAGTGCAGAGACGAAGCGTTATCAGGGCCAAACATGTCATCTGAAAAACTCATCGTCATCGTGATGGACGATAAAACCTACGAGGTGGACAAGCACAAGTTGATCGAGAAGAGCGACTACTTCCGTGCGCTGTACGGCTCGGGCATGCGGGAGTCCACGGCGGACTCCGTCCAGCTGCAGGGTCTGAGTGTCCCGGGACTGGAGCTGGTGCTGGAGTTCATCAACACCTCCGAAGTCAAGATCGCGGACGAGACGCTGGAGGACCTGATCGAGACGGCGTCCTTCCTGCAAGTCACGCCCATCCTCAAGCTTCTCCCCTCGAGATCCGACAGGAGAACTGCGTGGATCTCTACCGCCTCTCCGAGGTGTACGGCACCCACGACCTGCGCCATGCCTGCATCAGGTACATGACCTGCAACTACCACCCGATGCTGAGACGGCCCGAGTTCCACACGCTCCCCCCCAGCACTCAGGGAGCAGGTGAGGGAGATGCGGATGACGGGCACCGCCACCCTGCTTGCGATCGGAGATTTCACCCGTGTGGCCCCGGCGGACGTAGTGGCGGCAGG
>JAXIVH010000043.1:2589462-2594462 GCA_036785325.1 Urophycis tenuis | reverse complement strand
TACACTTGTGCCTTCAGTAAGTTGCAGCTCCTACTGCATTATGTGCCTGTAGGCAATTTTCATTAACATGCCAGTAAGTGACCAAAATGGCAGTTTTTGTGTTCCGTTTAGTTATATCTAGTGCCTTGATAAAGATAATTTGCTCTTTGTAGATAACACTTAACAATAAAGTGATTATCTGTAGTTGTTTCATTGATTGTTATATTGTTTTCATTTTTTGAAACATTGAATACATTTTCAAACTGCTTGTTTGTTAGTACATGCCATGATGTCAAGGCAATAAAAACTTGAAGTCAGGACTAATTGTACATTTTCTATTTCGTGGTGTAGCCTACATGTGTATCTCTTTATCGATCTTTGTTCAATAACAACGAACAATAAAGAGAGAAAAAAGTGAGAAAAGCAGAAAAAACAAGAAACAAAAAGAAAGCTAAGTTTAACTACATACAAGACCCAATGTCATTCTCGAATCTTGGCCATATACTGACTGTTATGAAGCAAGATGCCCTCCGTCTCGTTCCTCATTGTTTAGTTACACTGGACATCCACGAGGTGGCAGTGTACGGCAATGAAACGGAACGGTTCAAAAACAGTTGTTTTTCTCAGGGATTCCCTTCATAATTTCCTCGTCTAATGTGCGAAATCACACGTGATGTTTTATGTAACGCTACAGTTTTTCATTTAAAAAGCCGTTCATGAAAAAAAAATCTCTGCAAGGGCACATTCGAGCGGGAGTAAAAATTAGATCATTTAGACAAGTGATTTAGGAGATTATATTATGAAACAAACGCAGATCCCTTCTGCGTTTGTTTTGTAAAACGACAAATTGTTCTGTACTCTGTTTGTAAAACGACAAATTGAAAAAAGGAATGGCATAGTATTCAGGTTACAGTGTGTCTGTCAACAGGAGTTGACAGTAATTCGGTTCCAATTAAAGCACGCAGTGGAAGGTGGTTAAGCGGCTAACGACTGGATTGTCTTGTTTAATTCACAGCGCTGCCAGAGGGGACACTGATCAATGATCAGCGGCTCCGATCGATCCATCGGGCAGCGTCACAACACATTCACTTCAGGACCACTGAGCTCAACACCCTATAGGACCAACATGGCGACATGCTCGAAAACCAGCAGTAATATGTAGGGAATAACGACTAGAACTCTGAATATGTACAGCTCCATCGGTCATTGCATCACGTTGTCAAACATTAATATTGCGCTATAGACTCGTGCGATCAAGCCATCACCCAATCGTATTAATTCTCTGGCCATGCCAGTGATGCAATTTATGTAATCTATCATAATGATATCATAACACATCGGCATCACATTGTTCAAACAAAACGTTATTCCTATGATTGTTATTATTGACGATTATGATGATGATGATTATTATTCATGGCAGCAGTTGCCTGTGAAGCTGAGTACTGAAAATGTGTGTGTGTTTGTGTGTGTGTGTGTGTGTGTGTGTGTGTGTGTGTGTGTGTGTGTGTGTGTGTGTGTGTGTGTGTGTTTGTGTGTGTGTGTGTGTGTGTGTGTGTTTGTGTGTGTGTGTGCGCGCATGCGTGCGTACGTGTGTGTGTGTGGAGGAGGGGTCACAGGGTTTCTGCACAGGTCTGACTACATTTGTTACATTTGTGTATGTTTGTGTTTGGCGTGTGTGTGTGTGTGTGTGTGTGTGTGTGTGTGTGAGAGAGAGAGAGAGAGAGAGAGAGAGAGAGAGAGAGAGAGAGAGAGGAGAGAGAGAGAGAGAGAGAGGAGAGAGAGAGAGAGAGAGAGAGAGAGAGAGAGAGGGAGAGAGGGAGAGAGAGAGAGGTTTACAAGGGGGTACATGATACACCTTGTGATGGCAGACGTGAGTAAAAAAGCAGAGAGAGAGATAGAGCGAGAGAAAGCGAGAGAGAGAGAGAGACAGCAAAAGATAGATAGACACAACGAGAGAGAGAGAGAGAGCGAGTGAGCAAAAATTAGAGTGAGAGAGTGAGAGAGAAAGAGAGAGAGGAATCGAGAGCGAGAGAGAGAGAGAGAGCGAGCGAGCAAAATTAGAGTGAGAGAGCGAGAGAGACGGATCGAGAGAGAGAGAGAGAGCACTTCAAGGACAGACCACTGAGGGGAGGGGACAAACACACACACACACACTGGCACTACCCCCTCAGTGCTGGCGATGCTGGCGGCGTGTGCAGGAGGGACACACAGGACACACGGAGCGGCATTGAGAACATCACCTCCACCACAGCAGAGACTGACGACACGCCATCTTCATCACTACCTTCCTCCTCCTCCTCCTCCTCCTCCTCCTCCTCCTTACCCCACCCCCACCCCTGCACAAAAAGGACAAGGTGCGTCTCCATTAGTTGAGAGAAGGAACTATCTTTTTTTTTTTGTGGCCGCCGTTTGAGCGCATTCTTTTGAAGGGCGGGTGGGTTTCGGGGGAGGAGAGAAGGGGGGAGGGGGGGAGACGGGTGTCAGAGGAAGGGAAGGGGGGGGGGGTTGCCCGCCCGAGGACCTGAAAGAGGACACCGCACATCGACACCTCGAGACAAACGGCGGGAACTCTGCGCGCGTCTCGTCTTTGCTGTCGCTCTCTCCACTCTCAGCCTCTGTGGAGCTGCTGCCCGCTTTGAGAGAGAGAGAGAGAGAGAGAGAGAGAGAGAGAGAGAGAGAGAGAGAGCGAGAGAGAGAGAGAGCGAGAGACAGAGAGAGAGAGATGCTTTGACATCACTTTGTTTTTCCTTTTCCCACGCGAGGAGCGATGAGCGCGAAGACAAACCCTCTCCAAGTCCAGAGACTCACTCACTCACCGCTTAACTAACTCACTCACCGCTTAACTAACGCAGTCACCGGTCAACTAACTCCCTCACCGGTTCACTAACTCACTCACCGACCGCACCGACCCAACTCCACAGGCGGTGCCTTCCCGCCCGTGGCTCCTGGTAAGGGGGGGGGGGGGGGTCCGGTTCGGTCCGGTCCGGTCCGGTCGCCCGTTACGGGCGACTCTACAAGAGGACAGGGGGGGGCTCTAACAGGGGTGCGAGCGACCATGAGCGAGGCGACCAAGAAAGGGGAGCTGGCCCTGCGGACAAAGCGGCGCTCCATCAGCAGCGGAGGCTGAAGCAGGCCACCCTGTTCACAACACAAGGGACTCGGCTGACCTGCTGCCCCTGGACGGGCTGAAGAGGCTGGGCACCTCCAAAGACCTGGTGAGTACCCACACAGGGAGCCGGCACAGAGACACCGCCGTCCCCCGTGACGTAGCCGAGTGACGATTGTAATTGATTTAAAAATTTTCTTTTATTTCCCCCCCTTTTTTCTGTTCCTGCCGAGTTACGTTACGTTTGGGGGGAACGTGACCGCGCACGTGACCGCGAACTGCAATGAAACTCACTCTTAGTCACACTCATCCCATCATCTCGTCGCGCTTGGTCTTCAGAAATACGGACGTAATTTTCAAACTGATTCTGCAGTGGGTCCTCCCGCCCCCCCCCCCCCCGCTGAACGTTTGGTCTGCCCCTTTCAACCCGGAACTAATTAAAAACAAAGACGTGTTGACGCCGGGGACGCCTTTACGTGTCGCACTCCTGGCTTCCTGTCGCTGCTTCACGATGAAGCGGCCGGACAGGGGCAAGGTGTGACAGCACCGGGGGTCCGCCATGCAAGACCCGCAGCCGAAGCAGCTTATCATCATTCTGCACATGATGCACACCCCTGGTGTCCCATTCTGAATAAATGAACGCCTGTAAATGTCACGCACGCGGTCCAATGGGGGCGGGCGGTGCGGGGGTCTTCTGGAAGACTTCTCCTGATTGGACGGCTGATGTACCGGTGTGTGTGTGTGTGTTTGGGGGGGGGTTGAGGGAACGAATCGATGGCGCCGAGGAGCCTCAAGGGGAGTGAGACCACCTGCTGTCTCTCTCTCTCTATCTCTCTCCCTCTACCTGTTGCTCACATGCTGCTGTGTGCCTGGGTTGTGTGTGTGTGTGTTAGTGTGGTGTGTGTGTGTGTGTGTGTGTATGTGTGTGTGGAGGGGAGTGTCTGAGTGTCTGTGTGAGTGTATATGTTAGGTGTGTGTGCTTGTGTTAGTGTGTGTGTGTGTGTGTGTGTGTGTGTGTGTGTGTGTGTGTGTGTGTGTGTGTGTGTGTGTGTGTGTGTGTGCTTGTGTGTGTGTGTGTGTGTGCTTGTGTGTATGTTTGTGGTTGGGGTAGGTGTGTGCATGTGTGAGTGTGTGTACACACCTGTTGTTGGTGTTGGTGTGAGATTGACTAGTGGTGTATGTGCGTGTGCGTGTGCGTGTGTGTGCGTGTGTGTGTGTGTGTGTGTGCGTGTATGCTGGCGGTGCAGCCTGCAGAGCGAGATGTGACGGCTGCAAAGATCATGAAAGATTCAGGCTTGGCTGAGCTCGGTGTACACAGGAAATCTTCTTCTAACACACATCCCCTCTGAGAGGGAGAGAGAGAGAGAGAGAGAGAGAGAGAGAGAGAGAGAGAGAGAGAGAGAGAGAGAGAGTGAGAGAGAGAGAGAGAGAAGAGAGAGAGAGAGAGAGAGAGAGAGAGAGAGAGAGAGAGAAGAGAGAGAGAAAGAAGAGAGAGAGGGAGAGAGAGAGAGAGAGAGAGAGAGAGAGAGAGAGAGAGAGAGAGAGACACGCACCACACACACACACACCACAACACACACACATCAAAGTCACTGCATGTTAGGTGTGACACGATGACACGCAAACAAAAAGATGGCATCTATATTCCACACTGAGGCAGGTGGTCCGGCCGGCCGGCCAGCCCTGTTCCTCCCCACAGTCCTTCCACCTCGCCACCGAATTTGATTACCTCGCCGCGTTCAGAATCCCTCAGCCAACTGAAGGCACAGCCGGCGTGTCTGTCTCTGTCTCCCTCACTGGCGGCCTGCGGCTCTCACACGTCACACAACGTCTTGACATACTTCTGAGTCTGGAGGCCGATTTCCAGAAAGCTCTCTCACAGAGACAAGAGTGTCAGTGGGGCCTTGCGTTC
>JAXIVH010000043.1:2584585-2589262 GCA_036785325.1 Urophycis tenuis | reverse complement strand
TAATAACAATCATAGGAATAACGTTTTGTTTGAACAATGTGATGCCGATGTGTTATGATATCATTATGATAGATTACATAAATTGCATCACTGGCATGGCACAGAGAATTAATACGATTGGGTGATGGCTTGATCGCACGAGTCTATAGCGCAATATTAATGTTTGACAACGTGATGCAATGACCGATGGAGCTATACATATTCAGAGTTCTAGTCGTTATTCCCTACATATTACTGCTGGTTTTCGAGCATGTCGCCATGTTGGTCCCTATAGGGTGTTGAGCTCAGTGGTCCTGAAGTGAATGTGTTGTGACGCTGCCCGATGGATCGATCGGAGCCGCTGATCATTGATCAGTGTCCCCTCTGGCAGCGCTGTGAATTAAACAAGACAATCCAGTCGTTAGCCGCTTAACCACCTTCCACTGCGTGCTTTAATTGGAACCGAATTACTGTCAACTCCTGTTGACAGACACACTGTAACCTGAATACTATGCCATTCCTTTTTTCAATTTGTCGTTTTACAAAACAGAGTACAGAACAATTTGTCGTTTTACAAAACAAACGCAGAAGGGATCTGCGTTTGTTTCATAATATAATCTCCTAAATCACTTGTCTAAATGATCTAATTTTACTCCGCTCGAATGTGCCCTTGCAGAGATTTTTTTTTCATGAACGGCTTTTTAAAATGAAAAACTGTAGCGTTACATAAAACATCACGTGTGATTTCGCACATTAGACGAGGAAATGATGAAGGGAATCCCTGAGAAAAACAACTGTTTTTGAACCGTTCCGTTTCATTGCCGTACACTGCCACCTCGTGGATGTCCAGTGTAACTAAACAATGAGGAACGAGACGGAGGGCATCTTGCTTCATAACAGTCAGTATATGGCCAAGATTCGAGAATGACATTGGGTCTTGTATGTAGTTAAACTTAGCTTTCTTTTTGTTTCTTGTTTTTTTCTGCTTTTCTCACTTTTTTCTCTCTTTATTGTTCGTTGTTATTGAACAAAGATCGATAAAGAGATACACATGTAGGCTACACCACGAAATAGAAAATGTACAATTAGTCCTGACTTCAAGTTTTTATTGCCTTGACATCCATGGCATGTACTAACAAACAAGCAGTTTGAAAATGTATTCAATGTTTCAAAAATGAAAACAATATAACAATCAATGAAACAACTACAGATAATCACTTTATTGTTAAGTGTTATCTACAAAGAGCAAATTATCTTTATCAAGGCACTAGATATAACTAAACGGAACACAAAAACTGCATTTTGGTCACTTACTGGCATGTTAATGAAATTGCCTACAGGCACATAATGCAGTAGGAGCTGCAACTTACTGAAGGCACAAGTGTATCCATGTTATGGAATTGCAATGTTAGCTTTGCATAGCTTAGTGTAGGTAAACCTAAAGACACTTTAGTGGAACAATCATTTCTTAGTTCTTGTGTAAAACTAAACCCATATTGCATTCATCACAGTCATCAATTGCATAGAACATAGGAATGAATTTAGTGTGTGTAATGTCCATACATATATCCTCTGTGTAAATAAGCATGAACATTTGCCACAGACTTGTACATTCATAAAAAATATATTTAAATATTTAATATTTAGGTCATAAGGTCCTTGAGCGGATTCAAGATCTCAGAAAACTGAGACCCTATACGAGCAAAAGGTAAGTCCACCTTTTCCCTCTTACAGGAGTGCAATAACCCAGGCTGCAGCGGAACACAATCCACCCAGACAGAGCAGCACTGCTGCTGCAGTGCCCACCCCTTAACCTGAACGTACCAGGCACCTGACACCCAGTCACCAGGCACCAGTCACCAGGCCCCAGTCACCAGGCCCCCCTGAACCCCAGTCACCAGGCCCCACTCACCAGGCCCCCCTGAACCCCAGTCACCCAGCTACCAGGCCCCAGTCACCAGGCCCCCCTGAACCCCAGCTACCAGGCCCCAGGCCCCAGGCCCCCCTGAACCCCAGCTACCAGGCCCCAGGCCCCAGGCCCCCCTGAACCCCAGTCACCCAGCTACCAGGCCCCAGTCACCAGGCCCCAGGCCCCCCTGAACCCCAGCTACCAGGCCCCAGGCCCCAGGCCCCCCCTGAACCCCAGCTACCAGGCCCCAGGCCCCAGGCCCCCCTGAACCCCAGTCACCCAGCTACCAGGCCCCAGTCACCAGGCCCCAGGCCCCCCTGAACCCCAGCTACCAGGCCCCAGGCCCCAGGCCCCCCTGAACCCCCGTCACCCAGCTCCCGGTCCCCGGTCCCCGGTCCCTCCCTCACAGCCAGTCGGGCAGGTAGAGGGAGCAGAGCAACACGTTCTGGCCCAGCGCGGGGAAGCGGCCGCCGGACTCCCAGGCGTTGGAGAACAGGTCGTACTTGAGGAGGTGGACGCCGCGGAGGAGGCGTTCCCCCTCCTCCGGGCCGGCGTCGCGGCTCATGATGTAGACGCCGTCGTTGTGCAGCGCGCAGGTCAGGTTGAGGCCCGAGCGGAAGGCGTTCTCCTTCAGCCGCAGCACTCGCCCGTGGCCACGTTGTACGACTGCACGCTCAGCACGTCCTCCGCCGGGCTGGCGCCGGGGCTGGCGCCGGGGCGGGGCAACCCCCGGATGCCCCGCCCCCCAGAGCCTGTGGGTGTAGCCGCCCACCAGGTAGACGGTGTCCTCCACCGACAGCATCTGCTGCTTGCGCACGTGACGCGCCCGGCAGGAGCGCAGCACGCTCCAGACGTCTGACGCGGGCAGTACCTTAGAACGTTGAGGTTCCTCTCTAGAGAGAGAGAGAGAGAGAGAGAGAGAGAGAGAGAGAGAGAGAGGAGAGAGGAGAGAGAGAGAGAGAGAGAGAGAGAGAGAGAGAGAGAGAGAGAGAGAGAGAGAGAGAGAGAGAGAGAGAGAGAGAGAGAGAGAGAGAGAGAGTTGTATATGTATATTTGTATTGTGTTATTAACCATTTCATATTTACCACCCCAAAAAAATTTGCAGACACATTGCAAAATCAGTGCATGGAGTTTCTTCTTGAAATACGCAATAACAGCTAAGACGAGTCAGACATAAAGCGCTTACTCCAAAGACAAGATACAAGCTTTATAATAGAGTGTGGCACCTTTATATATATATTAATGAGTCTTAAAAGTTCTGCTGAGGGGGATGCCCACCTCGCTGCGTGTATCCCCCCATGACGTAGATCATCCCCTGGCACTCGCAGGCCGAGAACTCGGCCAGCGGCTCGGGCATGGAAGAGACGCATGACCACCAGTCCTGCTCCGGGCTGTAGCTCTCCACCGTGCCCAGACTCTGGCCGCCCCACCGCGTACAGCTTCCCCTGCGCCGCCAGCAGCTTGAAGTTGGACCTGCGACAGGGGGCGCCGTTGGTTCATTGCTGTGTTTATACATTAAGTGGCGCAAAACTTGTTTTTTTGGAGGGTTTTATGTTCAGGTGATGTGTATTGAAAGAATGATATAAATTCATCTTGGTACTTAATAATTCTAGAATAACCAAGCAACCAGAAATTCATCATTCATCATTAATCATTAAGGTGATGTTGGCCGCTTGGAATGAGTGTGACAAAGTGTGAAATGTCCCATAGCCCTCCCATAGGACGATGGGTATGTGATGCTGGTAGATACAAGGCTGTGATGGGTATGTGATGCTGGTAGATACAAGGCTGCGCTGGTAAAAACCTCTTCTGGTTGAGGGGCGCGATCTGGGTCCACTCGTTACTACACGGGTTGTAGCAGTGCGCGGCAGAGATCTCCTGGCTCGCCACCCGGTACCCACCGACGATGAACAGATAGTTGTGGAGCACCGCGGAGCCGTAGCCTCGGACGTTCATCATGTCGGAGGGCAGATTGTGGCTGACGAGGGGTTTCCACCGCCTCTCCGCGTCCCCGTAGCGCAATATGGACCATGGGGGGGCTGCGCCCTGGTCCGGTCGGCCTGCCGCCACTACGTCCGCCGGGGCCACACGGGTGAAATCTCCGATCGCAAGCAGGGTGGCGGTGCCCGTCATCCGCATCTCCCTCACCTGCTCCCTGAGTGCTGGGGGGAGCGTGTGGAACTCGGGCCGTCTCAGCATCGGGTGGTAGTTGCAGGTCATGTACCTGAGGCAGGCATGGCGCAGGTCGTGGGTGCCGTACACCTCGGAGAGGCGGTAGAGATCCACGCAGTTCTCCTGTCGGATCTCCGAGGGGAGAAGCTTGAGGATGGGCGTGACTTGCAGGAAGGACGCCGTCTCGATCAGGTCCTCCAGCGTCTCGTCCGCGATCTTGACTTCGGAGGTGTTGATGAACTCCAGCACCAGCTCCAGTCCCGGGACACTCAGACCCTGCAGCTGGACGGAGTCCGCCGTGGACTCCCGCATGCCCGAGCCGTACAGCGCACGGAAGTAGTCGCTCTTCTCGATCAACTTGTGCTTGTCCACCTCGTAGGTTTTATCGTCCATCACGATGACGATGAGTTTTTCAGATGACATGTTTGGCCCTGATAACGCTTCGTCTCTGCACTTGTTTGAGCTGCAGTTTCCAGCTGAAAGCAGCGTTTAGTGGATACTCGTTTTCATGCAGCATGGGAGGACTGGACATGGACAGCGGTCTATATAAGGCAATGTTTAACCCATAGCTCTGACACACAGCGCCTTTATCCAGCAACTACTCGACTTTTAGTGGG
>JAXIVH010000043.1:2554585-2562085 GCA_036785325.1 Urophycis tenuis | reverse complement strand
TGTGTGTGTGTGTGTGTGTGTGTGTGTGTGTGTGTGCGTGATGTTGATGCCTCTCCTCTCTCCTGGTCTCTCTGCGTGTCTCAGCTGGGGGGCTGTGGCCTGCTGGGAGTTGGAGTCTGGCTGTCCGTGTCCCAGGGCAGCTTCGCCACCCTCTCGCCCTCCTTCCCCTCGCTGTCGGCGGCCAACCTGGTCATCACCCTGGGCACCGTCGTCATGGTGACGGGCTTCCTGGGCTGCCTCGGCGCCATCAAGGAGAACAAGTGTCTGTTGTTGAGTGTGTGTACAAACCTTTGTGTTTTGTTTTGGCTAAAGGGAAGGTTAGTTTAGAGTCAACACGGCTGCAGATTGATTGAACTGATTGGAACCTTCAGAATCCTCCTTCGCTGAGTGGAACAGAGTGGAGCGTTGGGCTGACATCCATGATCATCCTTCCTTGTTTGCGTTGGCCTCCAACGAGCCGATATTTGTGTGCAGGACGAAGGCTGTTGTGTTTGTGTGTGTGTGTGGTCAATGAAGCTGACCTCATTCCTCATTCATCCAGTTCTTCATCGTGCTGCTGGCCATCCTGTTGGCCGAGCTGATTCTGCTCATCCTCTTCTTCGTCTACACGGACAAGGTAATCAAAAACATATTGCGTTTTTGGAACAGAAAGATATATTTTTGAGGAAATAAAAAGTATTATAAGTATTATTCTGTAAAAGCGATAAATAAATATTTCTGATGTCACATGATGGTGATGGTGGTGATGAAAATGATAATGATGATGATGATGATGGTGGTGGTTCTTCCTCCTCTGTGGTGCAGGTGAGTGAGAACGCACGGAGGGACCTGAAGGAGGGCCTGGTTCTCTACACCACAGAGAACAACGCCGGGCTCAGGAACGCATGGAACACCATCCAGACTGAGGTTCCTTATGCACGCACACACACATTGTAGCAGAGAACATAAGATAAGATATTCCTTTATTAATCCCCCTTAGGAGAAATTCACATTGACCAGCAGTACAAGGGGATAGAGGAGTGCAATAGAAGACCTGAGTCAAGACAATAAACAATAAATAGATTTACCTAAATTAAGATAAGATTATATGCGAGCTCTTAGAATCAGGTCAAATGAAAAAATGAAAACCTACCGTATATACATTCATGGTAGTCATCATTGAGATGAACAGTGCAATTGGTAGGTGGACATACATAGTAGTCATCGTTGAGATGAACAGTGCAATCAGTAGATGAAGATGAACAGTGCAATTGGTAACATACCGTTCCACGTACCGGTATGTGTAAACATATTCTACACAAACTTAGGATGACAGTATGGGACAATATGGGAGAGTAGGTAAATATATAAGGGAATTTCAAAGACAGAATTACATAGCACCAGGTTAAATTCATTCAGACTAAGCATAATTCTAATGAACTAAGCATAAACTGCTTGAGTTACCAGTAATGCAATCAGGGTTTTCGTTGAGAAAGTTCATAATGAGGCTGAAGGGAATTCGTCATCTTTCCTGGCCGTGTTTTCAGCACTGGGTTTAAAATAACTCACTCCCTGAGCACTACGTTTCTTTCAGTACAAAGACACTGTTAACTACGCCCTCATTGGTGATGTAAAGGGTTTAGTGGATGAAAGGGTGTAACACTATAAGACTTCACTCGTTGCATTGTTGCTGCTATCTGCAGGGCTACCAAGTTGACTTTTTCCAACTTATAATGTTATCTTTAAATTTCATCGTCACTCCCAAATGTACAGGAAATATGGCCTCGAATCCGGCTGCCACAAAAAAAAAAAAAAAAAAGAGTTGTTTTGAGCAGTTTGTAGCCTGAGGGTTTGGATTTACACTTGGCTCTGAATTGGGTGGCAGTTGATACTCATCACTGAAATCAAACCCCTCAAGTCATAGTGAATGAACAAATCAGCAATTATATTAAAGAAAACCCGTTATTTATTTATTTTACTAAATTAAATAAAGTATCAACTTAAAAAAAGTCATAGAATTCAGCTTCGCCCAGCTCTGTTTCTAGTCCCACGTGCGGACAGAGTGGGCCGTGGCGTTGCCCTGGCGACCCACGTGGTAACCGGCGTGTCCTCCCTGCTGCAGTGGCGCTGCTGCGGCGTGGACGCCTACACAGACTGGCACGCCGCGCTGCAGGAGAAGGTGGTCCCGGACCGCTGCTGCCAGGACCTGCAGCCAGGCTGCGGCCGCAACGTCTCCAGCACCTTCTGGACACGGGTGGGTGTGGGGGGGGGGGTGGGGGTGGGGGGGTGTGGGTGTGCGTGGGTGTGGGTGTGGGTGTTGGTGTGCATGTGTGTGGGTGTGCACGTGTGGGTGGGTGTGCATGTGTGTGGGTGCGCGTGTGGGTGGGTGGGTGTGGGTGTGCGTGTGCGTGGGTGTGTGTGCGTGTGTGGGTGTTCGTGTGCGTGGGTGGGTGTGGGGGGGGGGGGGTGTGGGGGGGTGTGCATGTGTGTGGGTGTGCGTGTGCGTGGGTGGGTGTGGGTGTGTGTGAGAGACACGAAAACTTTGAGAATTGATTTTGAAGGAGAATTTGGTTTTATGAACCAGGATACGGTTGATTGTTAATAATGTTTTCTTCAACACTTGTTTTTTTTTTTTACACTTGAGTAAAAATACTTAGTTGAATACACTCCAAATGGCAAAATTGAGTTTCCAAATTACCAATTCAAGATTGTGGCCTAAGTTCAAATAGTGTGAATGCAATATATTCTCAAAGGGTGTAGAAATGGCGTCCTGCTAATCACCATGGCCACGCCCCTTCTCCTCTGCAGGGTTGCTATGACAAAGTGGAGGAGTGGCTTGACGACAACAAACACCTTATTGGAACCATCGCCATGTGTGTCCTAGTCATACAGGTAGGTGACCCGACTGCCTGGTCACGTTAACGGTCACCACAGTCTGCTTCCATACTTTTAGAATCTATGACGAACAAATTGAACTTTTGAAATTTTGATCATTCACTTTTTTTTTTTTTTTTGCCCTCCAGCTCCTTGGTATGGCGTTCTCCATGACACTATACCAACAGATCCACCGGGCGGGGAAGAAATATGAAGCTTAAGGGGCTCGATTCCTTTGTTTTTGTTTCAAGAGTGATTCGTAAACTGTTACCTTTTTCATGTTACGAGTAAATACGCTACATTAGTGCATGGCATGCCATACCTGAATCTATTTTTTTTATATCATGCGTTCCTCCTTTTGTAGAGTCGTTTGTAGACTAACATACTGTTGATGAAGTTGGTGAATCCAATTCGAGCTAGTATTGTCTTTTTTTTAATTGCAGGCATCTTATAACTGTGTAATCAGTGTTTTCTATTTAAACAAGTTGTGATTTAAGTATTGAGGTCAAATCATGGTCAACCAGAACCGACTGAAAGCAGTGAAGTGAAGTGGAGTGGCTTGTTTTGTACAAAGCTACGCCCATTCAACAGTAACATTGAAGCCTTTATTAACCACTGAGCATTGTGTATACCATGTTCAATAAAAACCATGAGGCAGAACTCTGAAACGTGTGAGGATCTTTAATCACTAACCCACGTGAGTGAGGGGGGTTTTAATGATGGAGAGGCTGGGCCACAGGACTGCTGTCTAACAAATGAGTTGTGTTCAATTGGAGGGAAACTTCACTAACGGGGGAAAACCACAGTTGATCATGAGATCGAAACCATTATCCCCATGGTGATGAGCTCCTAAAATATCAACAGCATGTCATGCATCCCTGATAAGTTGGCAGAAGACTGTCACACAGCCATCTCTTGTAAACCAATGGACCGCGTGTGCATTGATTTGATTGGCCGGTGAGACCAGAAGCCTGTTGGTAGGTGGTCTATCCGTTGTGGTAACCAGGAAGTAGACTTCATCGCCGCCCCCGAGCTCTCCGTCTGTTTAAGTGAGTGGGGGCAAAAAAACGAGGAAATCCATTGTATTCTTCTGGAAGCCTAGAAGCCCAGGGTTTTGTCGTTGTCGTGGACGACGGAGCCCTTGATGATGACGTGTCTGATGACCTCCTGGTGACCTCCGAGCTGGTAGATCAGGTGTTCCCACCTGGGGCCAACGACAGCGTGTGATTCCACAGTAAAGGTAATGTAGTATGTACAATGAATGCTTTTTCAGTATTTTCAGGTGTATGCATTCAATTGAGAACATTTAGTCAGGCTACAAATATGTATTTAAAAGCAGTAAGTAGACGAAAGTAGGTGAACGACTTTAAGCAGTTCTTAATATTTTCCTCACGAGCGATAATGTAATTGCACAAAACCAAAGGGCCGACTCAATACACGAGTAAAAGTGCAAAAGTACACGAGAGTACTTTTACTTAATACCACTAGGGGTCGCCAAACAACAACAACCAAAGCAGCCCCATTTCTCCAACGCTACCGCGAACACACTCCTGTATACTCTAACACCATTCATCACAGGGAGGCCAGACCACGGCGGGGGGGGGGGGGGGGGGGGGGGGGTCTACAGGCTGGTCTCACCGTCTGCAGTTGAGGACCACCAGGTCTCCGTGTTTGCCCGCCTCCAGGGAGCCGTGTGTGTCCGAGCGGCCCAGGGCGTAGGCCGCGTTGATGGTGGCCCCCGCCAAGGCCTCCGGCATGGTCAGCCTCATGTTCACGCACGCCAAGTGCATGACCAGCGGCTGTGGGGGGGGGGGGGGGCGGACCGGGGTTAAAGACGCAAACCAAACGCACGCTGGTGCTGACTTATCTGTGACCTTTCCCCCCTGCATCCATCCATCCATCTAGCCATCCGGTGGATTGTTTGGAAGCAGATGCCATGAATGCGCAACAATGGAGCCGAGATAAACTGACCATGGAGCAGCAGTAGGCGTTGGGGTTGAAGTCACTGCCCAGGGCGACGATCACCCCCGCGTCCAGCATGTCTCTGGCACGCGGCTGGGGGAGCCTGCGCGCGTGCACACACACACACACACACACACACACACACGCACACACACACACACACACACACACACACACACACACACACACACACACACACACACACACACACAGATTACTCCAGATCTCCTTGGTTGGTATGGACTGTGTGTGTGTGTGTGTGTGTGTGTGTGTGTGTGTGTGTGTGTGTGTGTGTGTGTACCTCAGGATGTAGGCCGTGGTTGGCAGTAGGACGGCGGCGGTTTTGGCCGTTGCCATGGCAGCGATTCCCTCATCCGTCACCTCCTCCAGGTGACTGATAGCCAGGGCGCCAAGCTCCGCCCCCAACTAAACAGGAAAGCAAAAACTAAGCTTAAAAATAAGTGTGAGTCATCATCCTTGGAACTTGGTAGCAAATAACTCCATATAACTGTTCTAGTCATTCAAATTGGCCAACCAATACCTGTGCAGAGTTCATGGGGTGGAGCTCGTCGCCGTGGAAGTTGATGTGGAGCCCCATGTCCTGGCCCGCCCGCAGGATGGCGCGCGTGGCCTCCAGGTCGAACACGCCCCGCTCGCAGAACACGTCGATGTTGTCCACCCGCAGGTCGCCGGCGGTAAGGCGCTGCCGCAGGGCGGGCAGCTGGACCCGCAGCACGTCCTCCGTGGCTTCAGCCATCGTCTTACCTCTGCGGCGCGGGGAGGAAAAACAACAGGGCCGCGAGAGAGAAAAGGTGAATGTAAACCAAGGGCTTCATTTTGCATAGGGACTGAGGGACGTGTCCCGAGCAACTTTAGGAAAGAAAGGATTGTCCCTACCAATATTTTTTTATTCATTATTTATAACGGAAATATATTTTACATATTGCATTTAATATTTTTTTGCAAACTCATTCTTAGTGTTTCCTAACGGTCCGACCAACCCACCCCATTTCTGGTGTCTTTCTGCTTCAATTCCGGGGGGTTTTTTCCACCGTGAGCAAGAATTCAGTACACTCAAATCAATGATAATATCCATTCCTAGTTCAATGCCACATAGCCTTGTTATGTCGTTCTTAATGTGGCTATTGAAAATAGCCTGTTTTTCAATTTCCACTGTAAAGTCCGCTTATACTAATGAACCGACAAGTGCCCCCCCCCCCTATAGGGCCCCCTACCTGGGCACGGCGTGGGCCCCGCAGTACGTCGAGGAGACGTTGATGGGCAGCGCGCGCCTCGCCTTCTCGATCACCTCCAGCATCTTGATCTCGGTCTCCACCTCCAGGCCGTAGCCGCTCTTGCACTCCACCAGGGTGCTCCCGGCCCTCAGCATGCGGCCCAGGCGGGCCGTCAGAGAGGCGAGCAGCTCGGAGGCCGGCGCCGCCCGCGTGTGCTCCACCGTGAAGTGGATGCCGCCTCCGGCGCGGTGCACGTCCATGTACGTGGCTCCGGCCAGCTGCGGAAGAAGCACGCGTTGTGAAAACGACCGCTATCTGGTGGTGGTGGTGCGGGTCCGATCTCAGGTAGACGCGGTAGTTAAAGACTTTTTACCTTCATGGCAAATTCATGCACACGGTCGCCTGCCCATACCGGGTGTGTGTGAGCGTCCACCAACCCTGAAACAAATAATGATCACTAAAGTGTGATGTTTATTATAGTGGTCTGCAGTGCAGTTGTTGAGCTACAACTTCTACTAGTTAGGTACTAGTTTGGTAGGCCTATATGACTTTTTTTTTTTTTTTTTTAAGTGTTTTACTCACCGGGTATGACACACATGCCCGTAGCATCGATGACCTTTTCAAAAAGCACTTCTGAATATTGGGCTTGGATTATGTCGGCGGGCCCCACCTCTTTAATCAGACCATCACTGCGCAGAACCACATCTTAGTACCAGGCTCACTGTTATTTATATTAGATAAAACACTACTTAAAGTATAGTCGGCAACATTTATATTACGCAATTTAAAAAGTACATTCTAACTCACCACCCGATGACCACGCTGCCGTTTTCAACCACGCAAAGGTTTTGCATCGCGTTCTTCTGCAGGTACTTTTCCCCATTGCTGCATATAACCACCACCTGGCTGGCGTTTTTCACCAGCAGTCTGTATTCGGTGTGCATTTTGTGCATTTTAAACGAATAGCTAAATATGTTTAGCTACAAACTGCTGTTGCCTAACTGCAGAAATAGCACTTTGGGGAAAAGCAAATATTTGACTGCAGGAGTTCAAAGTTCAGACAAAGGGGGTGTTTCCATAAATTAAGTTAGCACAGTGGCTGTTCTTCTGAGTCAATATGTTACCATCACTATTCTTTAATAAGCCAATGGTTAAGAGAAAGGCAAACTTTACATTTTTTTTATTGTTTTCTATTACAATTTCAAAACATTGGTCTCATACAGTAAAAAAATGAATCTTTCCAAAACATGAAACAAAATCATCCATCCACAAACATTCATTCGTTTCACATGGTGAAAACACACAAAAAAGGGGGATATTTCAACTCAGGTAAAAACACAAACAAAAAAAGTCGTCTAGCTTTTAGTCTCTCCATCATTCTCTCATCTCTCCATCCTCTTCCTCCTCTTCCACGCCTCTGATGTACAGCACGTTGTTACACCTGAGGAAG
>JAXIVH010000043.1:2492155-2549385 GCA_036785325.1 Urophycis tenuis | reverse complement strand
GCCCCTAGACACGCACACGCGCACACACACGCGCGCACACACACGCGCGCACACACACACACACACACACTCCCCCGCCACTAGACTGAACACTGCCATACCTAGAATAATAACAATAAGAGGAAAGTCAAGAGCTTCTGTGTGTGTGACTGATGATGATGATGATGACGATGATGATGATGACGATGACGTGAAGTGTCAGGCTATGCTTAAAGATTGTTTATTTTAGTGTTCTCCAGAAATAGAGCACGTGTACGGCCAGCGTAGAAATCAATACTTTTTCCTATTGATTGTGCATGAGATTGCGTTTAGACGAATCTCTAAATCAATAAACGCTCCGTTTGAGTCCGATTTTACTGCCGCACGCCATCAGCAAACCCGCGTCGTACGACTTTATTTCATTTTCAACGCTGCGTTAACGTGAACGTGATGCCTGAGACGCGTGTCATTGGGGCGACCAATCACAGCGGCTCGTTGTCCCCGTGGGCCGTTCGGGGCGGCACTTCTGATTGGTTGCTGAATCAAACCAAGCATGTATTTATACATGAACGGTCCACCGGGGATACACAAATGATCCCGTAATCAATCATAGAAATGCACACTGTCACGCGATCTGATTGCACTGACTAGTTTGGGTGGAATCGTTTGCTACGGCTATGCACATGCGCACACGCATATATTCATGGACACGCACACACACACACACACACATACATACAGTCATAGACCACACACTCACACACACCACACACACACACACACACACACACACACACACACACATACATACACACACACACACACACATACATACACACACATACACATGACCATGAAATAATCTGTATTCCACAAACATGGAAACCAGGCGAGAGAGGCAATTGGACGGGGTGCAGCAAGGTGACCTTTTTGGGTGTCGCGGTGGGGGAGGAGAAGTGACGGGGACGAGGCTGGGAGGCTGGGAGGGTGGTGAGGGTGGTGAGGGTGGTGAGGGGCGATGGCGACCAGCAGGAGGTCAGATAATGAAGGAGGGGACCCTGTGGAGATATGTTAATGAGAGTCAGAGTGCCGCGGCTCCAGAGAACGCGTGAAGGCCCTGCTCTGTCAGGGTTCTGGCACCTCGACACGGCGGGGGAACAACGATGCCTCAGGATGGCAAGCTTCGCTCACCTCGGAGCCCAGGCTCCATCACCCCTCACAGGCTCCATCACAGGCTCCATCACAGGCTCCATCACCCAGGCCCATCATAGAATCCATTTCACATTACTACATTGGTCAACAGCAGGCTACATCGACAGGTTACATCATAGAGATGTTACTGGTGCAGCAGATTCAGTGAGCAAACTGGCCCAAAATTGGGCCAGTTTTTGATACTTTTTTCGGTGAACTTTCGCAAAAAACAGCGAGAATTGCTGGCTTGCAGCTCGGTGAAGTTATATTGGTGTCTCTCTGTGTGCTGTTGGTGTGTGTGTGTGTGTGTGTGTGTGTGTGTGTGTGTGTGTGTGTGTGTGTGTGTGGGCCAATGAATGTGGAAAAGTTGAAAGCGGAGGGCTTTTTTTTTTTTCCCCTGCAGTTCCGAGAAGCGCTTGCCCAATCCTGCGCCAAGCACCACTGTTCTCCCCCGCATGCCTTCTGCGATGTCTGTCTGACCCACATGTCGGGTGGAGGCGTCGGGCCTCTGAGCCTTTCCCAGGTGCGCCGCGGAGAGCACCAGGCCACGCTATTTTATAACCCCCGACGCCCTGCAGCCTCCTTTCCCCCATTTCGCCTTCTGCGCCCAGAAGCAGGATTTCTTGCCACCGCCACCGTCTTCCCTTCCGCCTGACATCCACGTGGACCTGGGAGTGCTTACCATCTCTTATTCATCGCCCGCCGGCGGAACCGGGGGGAACGCCGGCGGCGCCCGTTTGTGTCGCCGTCGCCCGGGGAAGGCTCCGCGGGAGTCCGACCGCCCGCCGCTCCTCCAACCTTCGCGCCTCGAGTTCTCCGAGGCAGGTGGCGCCCGGCGCCTCTCGTCTGACGTCTGGAGTGATTGACGACGCAAAGCCCGCCGCGTCACTCCGCCACCGCCGCCGCCGGTCTCAGCGCCAAGCCGGGCCGGGGGTGACTGCGGGGGGTGTGACCGTGAATCAGTCAGTGCGGTTAAACTGTGCGGTGATTTAGCCCCTGGCCGGCGCCACGGAAGGGCGTCTCCCGCGACCTCGTCAATGTCGCGACAGTATGGAGGAGAGAGAAGAGAGAGAGAGAGAGAGAGAGAGAGAGAGAGAGAGAGAGAGAGAGAGAGAGAAGAGAGAGAGAGAGAGAGAGAGAGAGAGAGAGAGGGAGAGAGAGAAGGGGAGGGAGAGGAGGGACAGGAAAGCAGACAGGAATTGATGAGATGATGTGAAGAGAATCTGACAGACGTAAAGAGGGAGAGCGAGCGAGCGAAAGACAAGCCAAAGTGACGGAGAGATAGAATCAGAGAGAGCTAGAGAGAAAGGGAGAGAGCGAGAGACAGAGAGAGCGATGAAGAGATAGAATCTGAGAGCCATAGAGAGGAGAGAGAAAAAGAAGAGAAAGGGAGAGAGTGAGGAGACAGAGAGAGCGATGAAGAGATAGAATCTGAAAAACCATAGAGAGGAGAGAGAAAAAGAAGAGAGAGAAAATCTGAGAGACGTAGAGAGAAAGAAGAGAGATAGCATGTTAAAGAGGTAGAGAATAGAGAGAGAGAGAGAGAGAGAGAGAGAGAGAGAGAGAGAGAGAGAGAGAGAGAGAGACGAGAGGGACAGAATGACTTGAAGTCAGTGACTCCGACTGACTGCCACCTCCTGTTGCTCCTGGGCTCAGGCGCCTCCCTAGGGCTCCCCCGCCCCTACCACCCCTCACCCCCCCCCTCCCCCCCCCCACCCCCTCCATGGAAGCCACCCTCCCACCCCCCAACCCCCGGCCAGATCTCATGGACACACCAGGGACCCCCCGTGACCAGCAGCGAGGGAGACCATGGAACAGAAGCCCTTTGTGGAGGGACAGAGAAGAGAAGGGAAGAGTTCACCCAACGGAGGGACAGAGAGAGAGAGAGAGAGAGAGGAGAGAGTGAGAGAGAGGGGGGGGGGGGGGTATGAGAGAAAGGGAGAGAGTGAGGGGGGGGGAAGGGGGGCGAGAGAGGTGGAAGGGTGGAGAGAGAGAGAGAGGGGGAAAGAGGGAAAAGAGAGAGATAAAGAGAGATGAGGAGAAAGAGAGAGAGAAGGGGTCTCTGCCCGGA
The DNA here is from genome assembly GCA_036785325.1 of Urophycis tenuis. Classification (NCBI taxonomy): domain Eukaryota; kingdom Metazoa; phylum Chordata; class Actinopteri; order Gadiformes; family Phycidae; genus Urophycis; species Urophycis tenuis. The sequence continues at coordinate 2,546,144 of JAXIVH010000043.1, read as the reverse complement.
GCAGGAGAATCAGCTGCAGGGACGGAGAACAGAAATGGTGAACTGCTCCTAAAGAATCACTCCGTCGAGGCAGCGCCATCACAGTGGAGAACAACTATGGATGATTCATGGGCTTTTTACACCCTCTTGTACTTTTACTACCAGTCTCTGCAGATTAAAAGTGTGCGTGTGTGTGCATGCTTATGTGTGTGTGTGCAGTGCATGTGTTTGTGAGTGTGTGTACGTTGGTCTGTGACTGCTTCTGTGTGTGTGTGTGTGTGTTTCTGTTTCTTTGTGTGCCTTGTCTGTTTGTGTGTGTGTGAGTGTGTCTGAGCAGCACGTGAACATGTGTGTGTGTGTGTGTGTGTGTGTATGCGTTTGTTTCTGTGTGTGTTTATCTGTTTCTTTGTGTGCCTGTGTGTCTGTGTATGTGTGTGTGTGTGTGTGTTTGTACTACTGAGTGCGTGTGTATATATTACTGTGTGTGTGCGTTTGTATTACGATGTGTGTATGTGTGTGTTTGTATGTATTACTGTGTGTGTGTGCGTGTGTGTCTGTTTGTACTATTGAGTGTGTGTGTGGGTGTGTGTTTGTACTATTGAGTGTGTGTGTGTGCCTTTCCCGATTCTCCTAATGGAAAACCACAGGCTGTTACTCCACAACCCAACCAGAACCAGAACCCCCCCCCCCGCTCCGGGTAGCCGGATCATATCTCTGTCTGCCGTTCATGTGTCCTCCATGTTGGCATCACGTCCCTCGGGGGGCCGCCGGCCCGCACGCTAATAATGACATGTAGACATGTATTAAGGCTCGTGTGTCACGCCGATCCCACCGGGGGGGGGGGGGGGGCGCCAGGGATACGCAGCCCCCCCCACCGTACGGGAAACACGGAGCGACCGCCGCGAGATGAACATCGGTTCTCTTCAGAGGTTCTTGTTGACAGAACGGCGGAGGTGACTGTGAGCCTTCGAGTGGGCCTGTGTGTGTGTGTGCGTGTGCGTGTGTGTGTGTGCGTGTGCGTGCGTGTGTGAGTGTGTGTGCGTGCGTGCATGAGTGCGTGCGTGAGTGCGTGCGTGTGTGTGTGTTTGTGTGCGTGTGCCTGTGTGTGTGTGTGTCTGTGTGCGTGTGTGTGTGTGTGTGCGTGCGTGTGTGTGTGTGGGGCCACGTTGACCGACTAGGAAACCTGCCAAACGTAAGCGATGCAGGCATCAAAGGCCTATTAGCCAGTGAAACTATCTCTTGAGTATCTGTCCCGACCGCGTCTGCCTCGGTGTGTTTTAACGGCTCGCCGCTCATTTCGCACCCAACCAGGGGGCGTGTCTCGCTCCCCCCTGTTGTCCTGCTGCAGCACTCAGAACCCTCAGAACCCACTCTGTCCTCTGCCCCTCCCCCCCCCAACAGAGCGGCGCCGGCTTCCAGGTGACCCTGAGGGACGAGGACTGGATCGTGGCGGCGCTGGAGCCCTCGGACCTGCGGGACAACGCCACCGAGTACGCCGCCCAGCTCGCCGGCGAGGGGGCCCGCCCCCGCCTGGCGCCGTTCCAGAGCGCCGGCGCCAACGGCAGCCTCCTGCCGCCGCCGCTGCTGCTCAACGTGTCGCGCCACGGCCTGGCCTACACCGTGGGCCTGCTGGCCCGGGCCGGCGGCGCCTGGGGCCGCCCGCTCCGCAGCGTGTCGCTCCTCACAAGTAAGGGCTGTGTGTGTGTTTGTGTGTGTGTGCGTGTGAGTGTGTGTGTGCGTGTGAGTGTGTGTGTGTGTGTGTGCGTGTGCGTGTGTGTGAGTGTGTGTGTGAGTGTGTGCGTGAGTGTGCGTGTGAGTGTGCGTGTGTGTGTGTGTGTGTGTGAGTGTGTGTCTGTGTGTGTGTTTCTGTGTGTGTGTGTGTGTGTGTGTCTGTGCGTGTGTGTGTCTGTGTGTGTGTGTGGTTGTGTGTGAGTGTGCGTGTGCGTGTGTGTGTGTGTGCATGTGCGTGTGTGTGTGTGCGTGTGCGTGTGAGTGTGTGTGTGTGTGCATGTGCGTGTGCCGTGTGTGTGAGTGTTTGTGTGTGTGTGTGTGTGTGTGTGTGTGTGTGTGTGTGTCCGATGGACAACAAGTCAAAGGTCAAGTCGAATGTTATTTATGTTGCTTGTTTCACACGGGCTGGTTGCTGCGCTTGACGTCACTGTAAAAGCAAATTAACCCGTGATGTTGATGACAAGTTGTCAGGGGGGGGGGGGGGGGGGGGGGTATTCACAGCACCACCGGACCCCCGGTGACCCCCCCCCCCCCTTCACAGGCGAGTCACATGGTCACTCCTAGACGCCACTATGTCTCCGACCGGAGCGGGTCTTTGCTCTTCATCACTGACTCTTGATTTGCTCTTGAAAACTCGTAGACCTGCCCTCCCGGGATACACATATGGTGGACAAACTGTCTACCAGGCCGCCGCTGAGATTTGGGCGTTTCAAAATAAAAGTATTAAGAACAATCCAGGCAAAATGGGTGTCCAAAGTTACGCCGTTTCATTAACCTAACAAATCGGATTCGGTGGACTCCATTTAGTGTTATGAAGGGAGATGAACCGAACCACTGACCTTGGCAGTGTTAATAAAAGTGATCCATAAAAAGCAATATGTACCTTTCAAAATAAGTAGCGTTTCTACAAGTGTTTGGATTTCAGCCTAATTTGATATCACACGGCCGTGTGTTCTCAGTAGTTCCTCAGTAGTCCCGTGTAGCTCAGCGCTTAGAATTAACGCTGCCAGGGTTGCTAGTTTGGTTTCTGTTCACTTCATTACACTAAATAGCATCCACCCAATTCCTGTTATGTTAATAAAGATGGCCTGAAAACAAATACTAGTAAAAGCTCTTTGAGTGTGAAACGTGCTTTTTCTATTACTTTTTTATACCCCTGGAGATGAGCTGTTTTTCCTGTTTTGGTTAAAAACGTGGACATGGAGAGTTACTGTGTTTTCTTGTGCTGTTTCCAGGGCCACTGCCAGTGGACACTGCGCTCATATCAGACTACAGAGAGGCTCCAGAGACGGGCGTGGTGTTTGAAATCAGCTCCCCGGCAAACAACGTCTTCAGTCGGGTGAACATCAGCTATGTTGAGGGGACCGAGCTCCGTTCCATGCTCTATAAAGGTAACAGCCTCTGCTTTCCACGCGCTGAGCAGTATGAGTGGGCAGGATTGACAGTGTTACTTAAAGGTGCAGTGGGTAGGATTTAGTGGCACCTAGTGGTGAGGTTGCTGAGTGCAAGATGGCCGTCCCCGTGGAATCGGGCACTATGTAGATATCAATGGCTCATTCTAAGGTAATTAAAACACAATGATTCTAACTATCATGGGATTACACACTAATTCAAACATATTTATAAACATTAGATTCCATTTCGCCAGTAAAATGTATTGGCTAGATGCCACCTCATTTTACTGCACCTTTAATTGAAATGTTGATAAAGGGTCTATCTATGCATGCATACATACATACATACATACATACATACATACATACGTACATACGTACATACATACATACATACGTACATACACACATACATACATACATACATACCTGAGAGAGAGACATACATACATACATTAAATGAGGTTGAGCAAATCCAATTTTTTGTTCTAGATTGGATTTTACCACCAGACACAATTTATAGTCAAGGTGGTAATATGGTAGAAATTGAGGTAGGAATATCCGAGGAACAAATGTAGACAATAATGCCGATTGCAAAACATAAAAAATACATTACAGGATAATGTAACATTTAAATGGGCTCGCCGTATCCTACTTTATGATTGCCTGTCTAGCAAGCAGCGGGCTTAACTCGCTGTCGACTTTTATTGTTGTCTAAAGAGCACATTAGAGTCAAGAGTCAAGTCAGAGAGCCAGCGGAGTCTGGGCCTCCAGTTAGCTGAGAGTGAACCGTGGAGATAATAACGATAACAATGGCGATGGAGGCCATTAAAAGAAAAGCATAGTCTAATCTCATCAAATCTGACAATGCCCTGTATTAAAGCCACAGTAGTGGGTTGTAATATTTATTTCTCCATCTCGTCTTACCTAATATTTATTTCTCCATCTCGTCTTATCTAATATTTATTTCTCTATCTCGTCTCGCCTAATAATTATTTCTCCATCTCGTCTCGCCTAATAATTATTTCTCCATCTCGTCTCGCCTAATAATTATTTCTCCATCTCGTCTTACCTTAATTTTTATTTCTCCGTCTCGTCTTACCTAATATTTATTTCTCCATCTCGTCTCGCCTAATAATTATTCTCCATCTCGTCTTACCTTCATTTTTATTTCTCCATCTCGTCTTACCTTAATATTTATTTCTCCATCTCGTCTTACCTTAATATTTATTTCTCCATCTCGTCTTACCTAATATTTATTTCTCCATCTCGTCTTACCTTAATATTTATTTCTCCATCTCGTCTTACCTTAATATTTATTTCTCCATCTCGTCTTACTTAATAATTACTTCTCCATCTCGTCTTACTTAATAATTACTTCTCCATCTCGTCTTACTTAATAATTACTTCTCCATCTCGTCTTACTTAATAATTACTTCTCCATCTCGTCTTACTTAATAATTACTTCTCCATCTTGTCTTACCTCCTCTGCGTGTGTCTTGCGTCTCACCGTCGACCGTGGTGTGTAGATTTCTACCGGGGCAAGACGGTGTTCAAGCACTGGCTGCCGGGGCTGTGCTACAGGAACATCACCTTCCAGCTGATCTCCGAGGCCACGGTCAACAGGAGCGCAGTGGTCCGACACAGTGACATCACCCACCGGCCCCTGCAGCACCGGACAGGTACTGACCCGGGGGGGGGGGGTCAGCGGACGGGTACTGACCCAGGGGGGCAGCGTCGGCCATCCCGGGCCTGCGATTTCATTGTTAAATACAGCATATTTATGAATGAATGAATCAAAGTCATGTTTTTCTTGGCTCCCGTCTCATCGCTGGTGAATACTCCTCCCTGGTGAATGAATAGGGAAGCTTTTTTCTTTTTCTTTTAAAGCGTTTACAGCGAGCAGAAGGCACGCCGCTATCCCGCTGAATGCCTAACCTCTTCATTCAACTCCTCTTTTATTGTACTATTACATTTATTGCTTTTTTTTTCTTTTGCTTCTGCTTTTGCTTTTGCTTTTTATTGCTTGGCTGTTGATTGTTGTCAAACCGCTTGCCTTTTGTCTTGTGTGTGATGATGATGATGATGATGATGATGGGGCAGCCGCGGCCTACTGGTTAGGGCTTCAGACTTGTAACCGGAGGGTTGCCGGTTCGAACCCCGACCAGTGCGAACGGCTGAAGTGCCTGTGAGCAAGGCACCTAACCCCTCACTGCTCCCCAAGCAGTTGGCAGCTCACTGCCTCGAGATTAGTGTGCCTCACCATCACTGTGTGCCGAGTGTATTCCACTAATTCACAATTGCAGAGACCAAATTTCCCTCACGGGATCAAAAGAGTTATTCTTCTTCTTCTTCTTCTTCTTCTTCTGATGATGATGATGATGATGGTGGTGATAATGATGATGATTATGATGATAATAATGATGGTGGTGATGATGATGACGACGACTTACCCTTGAATGATTTTCTAACAAATTGTTTCTAACAAATTGTTTTTTTTTGTTTTGTTGTTTTTTTTTTTTTTTTCAACGCAGTGCCAAACCCGCCGCGCAACATCACCTGGAAGATCGTGCCCCTCGGCCAGCAGGGGGCGGCGCTGGACGGCGCTCCCAAGGGCGTGGCCCCCGACCCGGCGCCGGGGTCCCCGGACCCCCAGACCCCCCGGCCCCCCCGGCCCCGCAAGGCGCGGGACGTGCCCCTCATGGAGGACCAGGACCTGGGGGAGATGCCCGGTGACGGCGATGAGGACCCGCCGGAGGACGCGCCCACCGACGCCCCGGCGCAGAACGCCACGGGCACCGCCGCCGACTACTCTTACGCTAACGCCAATGCTAATGCTAACGTGGACGTCGCTAACGGCAACGATACGGCCGAGGCGGACGAGGACGGCGGCCCGCCGCCGCGGCACTACGACTGGCCGGCCCCCACGGGGGTCCCGCCGTCGCCCGCCGGCGGGGGGGGCGGAGGAGGAGGAGTTTGTGAACGGCCCGGTGCCAGAGTACGAGGACTCCAACGAGCCGGGCTCGGCGCTGGGCATGCCCAGCAGCCCCGGCCCGGCGGCGGTGGCGCCCACCAGGCTGCCCCCCGTGCTGCTGGAGCTCCACTGGCTGCCGCCGGCGCCGCCCACCCACCACGACGGCTACAACGTCTACATCTACCGGGACGGTACGCAACCGGCTGGCGGGCTCCGGGCTGAAAGACCCCCCACTCTGTCCCACCTCAAGTGGTTTAGTCAGGGGGGGCTTTTTTGATACTAATTACCGTGATGGAAAGTAACCGCTTTTTTTTGTCGGGGCAGTCAAACACATTAGTCTGTGTTTATAACGATACTATGATTTGTTTCTAAAGCACTGATTAGTACTGATTGGTACTGATTAGTACTGATTAGTACTCCTGAGACAAGGTCATACAGGATCATTCCTGTATGAAATATCAAGACAAATATCAATCATTAAAAACTCACAAGTCACATGCAATTTTTGTGGCAGAATCAGTGAGATGGAGACAAAGATATGATGCGATTAAGATGTTAAAAGCCATTTTTAAAAAGGTGCATTTTGAGTGATTCTTCCCTGTCTTTCTTTGCTTCTCCCACCACCACCACCACCTCCACCCCCACCACCACCTCCAACCCCCCCAACACACCCACCACCACCTCCACCCCCCCAACACCACCACCACCTCCACCCCCACCACCACCACCACCCCCTCCACCTTCACCCCCACCCCCACCACCACCTCCATCCCCACCAACACCACCACCTCCACCCCCCCCCCAACACCACCTCCACCCCCCCCAACACCACCACCACCTCCACCACCCCCCCCCCCCACCCCCCTGACCTCCCTCAGACAACATTACGGAGACGGCCACCGTGGACGAGAACACCCACGAGTTCTTCACGGAGCCCACGGAGCCGGGGACCTACCGGGTCCTGGTCACCACCCTGAGCTCCAGCGGGGACTGCGAGGCCCGGGAGAGCGCCTCCTACACCGCCTTCACCTTCTACCTCAGTACGCAGCCCCTCGTCTGGCTTAGGTTGTGGGTTCCAACCCCGTAGTCAACCGCTTTGTAGGAGAAAAAAAAAAAAAAAGCTTCCTCAAAATGTAACTGCGTGACACTTCTTAATTCACCGGCACTGTGGTTTGGTAGGGCGGTATTCTAGACGAATGTATTGTATTGCATAAAGTAATTGTCAGTTCCTGTTCCCGGTAATTAAAACAGCTCTGTGTAAACCAGAGAAACGTGTACAGCAGCTCTGGTATATTGTAATTAAAGCGCTGCTGGAAGGCGCCAGCATTCACTCGGTACAGTTGTTCCTCTTCATCCGCCAAGAGTGGAAAAGGCGTACCGGCCAAGAGAATGTACAAGAATACACAACCCTAAATTCTCTCTGTCAAATGGTGGAGCCCATCTGGCAGGGGTCCGTGGTGCCCCCCCCCCCCCACCCCCTGTGTGACGCCGTGCCGTGGTGTCTTCCAGGCCCCAGCGGACAGTGTCTGGAGGAGCCCAAGGAGCGGCCCCACAGCGTGAGCGTCCGGCTGCTGGGCTCCAGCACGGCCGCGGTGAGCTGGGGCCCCTCGGCCGAGAGCCACAACGGCAGCCTGATCTCCGTGGTGTCCACCACCTGCCTCCGGCCCAGCCTCAACCAGAGGATGGAGAGCACCTACTGCAGCGAGGTGAGACCGCGCGGCCGCACTGGCCCTGCACTGCAGGTGCAGTGGGATGCATGAAGTACACCGAGTGAGGTAGCGCTATGCTAAAGACATAATACTGTGTTACTTAGTGATGTCACACGATGTAGACATCAGTATGCACTGCGGTATATGTACAGTACACTGCAGAAAAATAGATACATTCCATGTAGTGAGGTTGTTCTCATACATGCTGTATAGCATGCTGATGTAGTACTATTTAGAAATACATGACACCAGGTCATACTGAAACACATAAAGTACTAGTACTACAGTGAGGTCATACCAAAATACATAGAGTACCCACACTGCAGTGAGGTCATAGTAAAACACATAGAGTACCCATACTGCAGAGAGCTCATACTAAAACACATAGAGTACTTCGACTGCAGTGAGGTCATACTAAAACACATAGAGTACCCGCACTGCAGTGAGGTCATACTAAAACACATAGAGTACTTCGACTGCAGTGTGGTCATACTAAAACACATAGAGTACCCATACTGCAGTGTGGTCATAGTAAAACACATAGAGTACTTCGACTGCAGTGTGGTCATACTAAAACACATAGAGTACTTTGACTGCAGTGAGGTCATACTAACGCAAACACATACAGAGCGCACGCTGCAGTGGGAACCCGTTCCTCAGAACAGTACATGCCGACCACATACTGCAGCGAGGCAAAACTGCGAGGCGAAGGAGGGGGGGTGGACAGACGTACTGCAGTTAAACCAAACTACATAAAGCACACTGCAGCGAGGTCACGCGACACAAAAACCCATGGATGAACAGCGGACACACGCACTGCAGGGAGGTGACGCTACGTTAAACACACAAATGAAGGATTCCTACTGATTTATCTCGCTATAGTTATCCACTGCCAGTTTTATTATCAGCCATCTAATGAATGTCCATAGACACCCAATGTATTATATGTATATATGTGTGCGTTTGTGTGTGTGTGAGTGCGTGTGTGAGAAGGGTGTGAGGTTGTCTTGGCAACAAACCTCCCGACTGCCTTTTCTGCACCATTTCCTTGAGCAGGAATACATCACAGAGAGGCCGAAGGGGGAGGCTTTCAGGACAGAAAGTCGCGCCACAGTCGTAAACGAATGGCGCAGTGCCACTCAAACGCTGAGGCAAACGCGCGCGCTTGTGTGTGCGTGTGTGTGCGCGGGTGTGTGTGAGTGTGTGTGTGTGTGTGTGTGTGTGTGTGTGTGTGTGAGTGTGTGTGTGTGTGTGTGCGTGTGTGTGTGTGTGTGTGTGTGTGTGTGTGTGTGTGCGTGTGTGTGTGTGCACGTGTGTGTGTTTGTGTGTGTGTGTGTGTGTGTGTGCGTGCACTGACATCACGGTATTTAATGGCAGCAATCTGTGGCCACTTTTCTGTCCGTCCCTCCGTCCCCCCGGACCCCCTAAAGGAGAACACCACCAGTGACATCATCACCAGCCTGACCCCGGGGGCCCAGTATCAGGTGGTGGTCTACCACACCAACGGACCCCTCATAAGCCCCCCGTCCGAGCCCGTCATCATAGACATTGGTGAGGTTGGTGTGTGTGTGCGTGCGTGCATGTGTGTGTGTGTGTGTGTGTGTTTTATTTCTGGACTGTTTGCGTTTTTATTTTTGTGTACTTCTTAGTATTCACCTCCATGTGTGTGTTTCCTCTTCCCCTATTGTAGAGAAACTCCCCCACTTTAAGGGAGACGCTTTTGTCAAAAACATTTACAAATGCTGCTTCGAAGAACATCTGGTCCCAGTTGGCAGTTGGCTAGCGTGCTCGATGCCGCGTTGCGATTTAGATCGTGTTTTGTATTCGCGGTTCAGCGCTTTGCCAGACTACCCTGTCATTTCCCCACCGAGCGCACCCCCATCACACCCCCATCACACCCCCTGAACCCTGCTCTCCGCCTCCAGAGCCCACGGGGGTGCAGGACCTGGTGGTCTACCCTCTGAGCCCCACGGCGGTCATCCTGAGCTGGCAGCGGCCGTACCACGTGGCCTTCCGCAAGTACGTCCTGCAGACCTTCTTCTTCAACCCCGTCACGCTGGCGTCCGAGTGGACCACCTACTACGAGATCGCCGCCACGGCGTCCGTCATCGCCTCCGTGGTGAGGATGGGACCCCCGCACCACACACACACCCCCTCAAACCCCCCCACCCCCCACCCTGCTTTTTTTGGGGGAGGACAGGGGCAGTCCCCCCCCCGCTCCCCCGCAGACACGCTGTTGGCCTCAATGTTCTTTCGGGCACATTAGGGGGTGTAAATCTTGATGTGTGACATCACAAATCAATTAGCATTGATTGAATTCGTTAAGAGTGGTTAGCAACACAGGGTGAGGCAAGGAGGAAAAGGAAACCTTTGGTTCTTTGGGCAAAATCCAATTGATTTTGATGAACCAAAATAGTCATGAAAAACATATAATGAAAACAAAATGTAATGACGTTAAACTCAAAATAGATGTGAAGATAATGTTTCGTGGGTATAAAAATAGACCTGTAAAGATGATGCAGGTCTGTCGTCACATCACGAGACCCAGAGCGCACGGAGAGCCTTTTTTTCCCACACCCTGTGAAGTCCAGACATTTTGACACATTTCTCAGGGAAAAGAAAAAAAAAGAGATGTTCTTAGGCTGGATTTAATCCTCTCTCCCCCCCCCCCCCCTTCCTCCTCCTCCCCAGAGAGTGACAGATATGCTGCCCGCCTGGTACTACAATTTCCGTGTTTCCATGGTGACCTGGGGGGATCCTCCTCTGAGCTGCTGCGACAGCTCCACCATCAGCTTCACCACGGGTACGCAGGACCTGTCCATGTCATGTAGAACATGTTGCTCTGCACGGCAGCAGCACCGTCATATCACCTGTATGTCAGTACCTGTGTTCCACATGTTCAATATTACCATTACCTCTATATATTAATGGTACTCCTATATGGTACCTTTATATTACCTATATATCATTACCGTCATCTTACATATATGTATATATATATATATAATATTACCCAAATATATGACCACCTATATATTCTATATTCTATATGTAATGCTATTATACATTATATATCATCCCTTACCCCAATCAATAAGAACCGATCACATACCTATTAGGGCTGTGACTAAGCGCTGTTTCCACAAGTGAATTATCTATCGATGGCGTTTCCGTAATTACCGGTAGTCGTTTAATCTATGTGAGCGCGGTGACGACGCCACACATTTCCGGTGGCGCGGTAAGCAAAGGCCGTGTCAGAACGCTGTCGTCCAAACACACGCAAAGCCCCCCACAACGACCACGGTAAGGATAAGTCAGCCGCCAGCCTGAGGCGCTTTGACTGGGGGGGAGCAGGTGACACACCGTGAGAAACACACACACACACAGACACACACACAAAAACATACACACACACTCACACACACACACACACACACACACACAAACACACACACACACACACAGACACACACACACACAGACACACACACACACACACACACACACACACACACACACACACACACACACACACACACACAGCGGGTGGAGCGCGGCCTGAGTTCACAAGGCATCACCAGTGGCAGCTCACTCGCTCTTCTCCATCGGTGCAAGCGTGACACGTTCATTCCTGCTGCCTCAACACATCAACTTCAAAGTGGTCGCTCACTGAGTCACTGTACAACCGTCTCTCCCTCTCCCTCGCTCCCTCGCTCTCCCTCTCTCTCCCTCTCTCTCCCTCTCTCTCCCTCGCTTCCTCTCTCTCCCTCTCTCTCTCCCTCTCTCTGTCTCTCCCTCTCTCTATCTCTCTCTCTCCCTCGCTTCCTCTCTCTCCCTCTCTCTGTCTCTCTCTATCTCTCTCTCCCTCTCTCTCTCTCCCTCTCTCTGTCTCTCTCTATCTCTCTCTCCCTCTCTCTCTCTCTCTCTCTCTCTCTCTCTCTCTCTCTCTCTCTCTCTCTCCCTCTCTCTCTCTCCCTCTCTCTGTCTCTCTCTATCTCTCTCTCCCTCTCTCTCTCTCTCTCCCCCTCACTTCCTCTCTCGCTCTCTTGTGAAAGTAACCTTGATGATGCTGGAGAAGATGTTTTGAATCACACTGTTGAGGCCGAGAACCATGATGGATTCTAGACTCTCTCTGTTGTCTCCCTCTCTCTCTCTCTCTCTCTCTCTCTCTCTCCCTCTCTCGGCCCCCACAGCACCAGAGGCGCCCCACATCTTGTCGGTGGACTACTCCCACGGGGTGCTGTACGTGCGCTGGACGTACGGGGAGCTCTTCGTGGACCTGTCCCACTCCCGCATGCTCCACTGGCAGGTGGTGGCCGTGGGCAAGAAGGGCGCCAAGAAGAGCTACTCCATTGACGTGAGGAGGGGGGGCGGGGCTTGTGTCTCCTTCTGTCCTCCCTAACCTGCTGAAGCAGCGCTCTGCCGCTCCCTCTTTCTCTATCGCCACTCTGTCTCATGAGCGTTGCCTCTGTATCCCTCTCTCCCTCTTCTGTCTTTGTCTCTTTCTCTCTCTCGCTCTCTCTCTCTCTCTCTCTCTCTCTCTCTCTCTCTCTCTCTCTCCCTCTATCTCTCTCTCTCTCTCTCTCTCTCTCTCCCTCTGTCTTTCTCTTTGTCTCTCTCTCTCTCTCTCTCTCTCTCTCTGGCTCTCACTCCCTTTCTCTGTCTGTCTATCTGTCTCTCCCTCTCTCTCTCTCTCTCTCTTCCACCCACTCCCTTTCTCTGTCTCTCCATCTCAAATGCACAGCTCATAATGAGTCTAAATGTCGGCATCTTCGGGTGGGGGGAAAGTGTCGAATTTGTCACAATTTGGAACAAAAAACCCCCATAATTTTAGCCCGATGGAACCTTCTGTGATATGGATGGCTGCCAGGTATTTTGTCAGTCAACGGGGCCTCAGTTTGGATCGGGCTACGCTAAACTTGGGGCTTTTGGGGCGGCTGTGTCCTTCGTAATTGTATTCAATTAATGCAGCGAAGCCTGCCCTGTTTAGCATGACTATTGCGCCCCGTAAGTCTGTAATCCAACATTCACAGAGAATATTAAGAGTCTTGCATCTGCGACTTACCACGCTAAAGCCTCTGATAAGTATGCCTTTCCCCCCCCCCCCCTCCTGACAGCGCACGTAGCATGAAAGCCCGGAGAAGCTTGTTAAGGCTTGCGGCTAGGCTACGGCTAGGCTATGGGGCTAGCTATAGCACCTATTGATTATTCCTCACTGAATCCTTTAGGGGGTCCAATTAGCATAGCTGCGGGCTGACCTGCTATCTCTGGCTTTGCCTGTCCAGGAGGAGCGAGACATGCTCAGCTCTACGCAGCTCCTTGTTTCAGGGGCACACCGAGGGTGGGTTTAGCCCGGATAAGGAAAGAAGCTAATTAATTGAATTCTTAAGCATTTCAGTTGCACATTTTGGGCTGTACGTATGTATGCATTAGGATGATCGGGCCGGAATTTTCTGTCTGAGCCCGGCCCCGCGTCCGACAGAACAATAACCGAACCCGACCCGAGCCATCAAGGTTTTTATGTCCGAATTCAACACAGTTAAAGTATTTTTTATGTTACGTCTGTGTTTATGAAAGCCCGCCTTTATTGAGCAACTGCAAGGCATTTGGAAATGTCAACAAACAGATGAGCGCAACATGCGCGGGTTAGCGCATGGGTAAATTACAAATTTCAAATTCGCGCAGATGTGACCGAACCCGAGCATAATTTCTAAATATTTATCCATCCTCTAGTATGTATGTATCTGGGCTTATGTGTGGCTTCCTTTCAGTGGGTTAATTCTGCCTTTTCCAATTGTGTTCGAGATGGGGATAGTTTCATTAATTATTCATCCTTTCATTATTGGTGGCTGAGGGCAGGTCACGACATGGCTGCCGTGACTGTACTGTGTCGAGAAGTGAGGCAGACAATATAAATGATTCACGTGCAAACGGCAGTGTATCATTTTGCATGAAATTGTCCAGAACAAAACGTATATAATGGTGGGTTTTTCAGTTAATTATAGAATAGATGATTGAGATGCTATTCATGAATTCTTCCCATTTTAAATATCGCCGCACCTCACGACCCGACATGAATTCATTTCTGTCTGTTCGGCGGCCGGCTTTTTTTTCCTCGGGTCCTGTGAACAAAGGTTCTTGTCTGCCTCCGCTATCGGCCGGAGAATCGCCATCAGATCGATATCCGTGGCCACAGGATTGATTTGGGAACAGGAAATTGGCTCCAGAAGCTTACAGGCACAGGGATGTTATCTGGGAGGCAGGAGCTGTTGCCTTCGCTGGAGAAATGAAGATATTCATGACAAAACACAGCTCTGCTCTCTTCATCTCTCTATTCTGGTTGCGAGGGAGCACTACGCTGGCATTTTGTACTCAGGCCTAGGCCTGGTTCATATTTATTTGGATCTTAAGAATATTATTTTTATCAGGAAGTCTGGCTTTTTTTTTTACCCAACATGACCGTTGCTGACACGGTTTCAAAGACAGATCCGTCGGTTGTGGTTATTTGTGGAGGACAGGCTGTGCGTTCCTTCTCTTCTGCTGTTGTGCCCCTAGTTTTATAATCAGCCTCTTGGCTCCGGGCGCAACACTAGCAGAGCCAGAGCCCTCACATGTAAGCAGAGACACTGACAGCAAGTCTGTCAACCGTCGGTCGTCATGGAGGCCGTCAGACTGACTGTGTGTGTGTGTGTGTGTGTGTGTGTGTGTGTCGGGGGTCCTAGGTGACACGCAGCGTGATGCGTGCCAGCCTGCCGCTGCCCCCCGGGGACATCTACAACCTGACGGTGACGGCCTGCACGGAGCGCAGCAGGAACACCTCCATGCCCAACATCATCAAACTAGGTTACACACACACACACACGTGCACATGCAAACACACACACACACACGCGCACACACGTCCACGCACATACACACACACGCACACACACACGCGCACACACGCATGCACACACGCACACACACACGCACACACACACACATATGCATGCACGCGAACACACACACAAAGTCACACGCACGCACACACACACGCGCACGCACACACACGCACACACACACACGCACATACGCACACACATATGCATGCACGCGCACACACACACGCACGCACACCACGTACGCATACACACATATACACCAATATACATACAATCCCACATATGCGCATGCAGGCACACACAAAGAAACACACACACCCCTGCACACACAAACCCACACATACAGCAGAGCCTTGCTTGTTCGGCATCATTAAACTGGTGAGGAGACGCTTTCCATCGCTAAGCGCCCTGCCGTGCACACACACGTGTATATATACCTGGCTGCGCCAAAGGAATGATTCACACACTTCCCGACCGCTAGCCTCAAGCCGCTCAAGACGACACAACAAAACCCACATCGATAAATGTTATATTACTCATCACATTTCCATCTCACTTCCTCTTTTCGGATTCATTTCCACCGCTTTGAGGAAGCGTTCCAGCGTGTTCTGCAGAACTATCTGCCGAGGTGTGATTCACTCCGCCCATACTGTGCTGCATTCACTGTGACACCTACAGTGTCGGACACCGGACTTAAAGATGATTTCAGTTTCGCAGCGTGTCACTTTCAAGGACTGGCGGTTGCTTCTCCTTTCTCCGGTCTTCACTGCTTTTGTTAAGGTTCTCCGCCTCGTGGCGGGCGCAGCGGACAGAACCGCGTCGGGCAGAACCGGCGTCGGGCAGAACCGTTAACGTTAACTCTGTTCTGTCTGCCCCCCCCCCCCCCCGGTGCCGTGGTGGTCCTGCAGAGCCGGCGCCCCCCAGGGCCCTGTACGCCGTCAACACCACCCACTCCTCCGTCACCCTGCTGTGGAGCGTGGAGGGGGTGGTGGACTACTACCAGGTCCTCTGTCGGCCCACCAGACCCAGCACCGAGGCCAAGGTAAGACCCCCGGGACCCGGGACCCCGCCCCCCCCCCCCCCCAAGTATTTGTTTGTTTCTTTAAACAACAACGTCGTCTGTGTCAACAGATGTAAACGACGCAACAGATTTGTAAAAAAAAAATTTAATGACGTTTTGATCCGTTTGAGACAAAAAAAAGTGTGAATACACGTAGATGCTGTCCATCATCACTGTCCAATAATTTTAAATATATATATAAATATATATATATATATATATATATATATATATATATATATATATATATATATATATATATAATATATGTGTATATATTGTTTATATATTTGTTTATATGTACTGTATGTATTTATTTATTTATGTAGTGAAAGATATTGCAGAATTTAAAAAAAAACTTTTTCTTTTGACATTCAGTCAGCATTTCTATTTATGCGTTTCCCAGCCTCCTGCCCGGGGCTATACAAATGAACTTGGCTTTACGTGGCCTTTCAAACCTGCCAGCTCTTAAGTCGGCTGTCAGCAGGAAATCACATTATCCTTTGAAGAATGTTCGAAACAAATACCACAGAGTAAGACGCTTCAAACCGGAGCGACCGAGCCAAGAGATTTTGAACTTTGATTGGTAAAACAGACACACAAATCACATCAAATCAGCGTTTTCATGAGCAACAAATGTTTGGTTTGATTATATTTCCTCCCCGTCTCCCAACAAATGATTCACCACGCGAGTTGTTTGTATCACCGTGCCGATGTGTGCACACAAACCACGGCTATCAGATGTGTAGTCGCTAGGGTCTAGCCACTCGTCGCTAACTTTAGCAAGGTATCGCTAACGAGCTAACTGCGCAGAACGGTGAGAGGGAAATATAAAAAGGCAGTTGTCCGACGACGCTCAGTTTAAGTTTACAGTTACAGTTTAAGTGTACAGCTACAATTTAAGTGTGCAGCTACAGTTTAAGTGTACAGTTACAGTTTAAGTGTACAGCTACAATTTAAGTGTACAGTTACAGTTTAAGTGTACAGCTACAATTTAAGTGTACAGTTATAGTTTAAGTGTACGGCTACAGTTTAAGTGTACAGCTACAGTTTAAGTGTACAGTTACATTTTAAGTGTGCAGCTACAATTTAAGTCTACAGTTACAGTTTAAGTGTACAGCTACAGTTTAAGTGTACGGCTACACTTTAAGTATACAGCTACAGTTTAAGTGTACAGCTACAGATTAAGTCTACAGATACAGTTTAAGTGTGCAGCTACCGTTTAAGTGTACAGTTAAGGTTTAAGTGTACAGTTACAGTTTACGTGTACAGCTACAATTTAAGTGTACGGCTACAGTTTAAGTGTACAGCTACAGTTTAAGTGTACAGTTACAGTTTAAGTGTGCAGCTACAGTTTAAGTCAACAGTTACAGTTTAAGTGTACAGCTACAGTTTAAGTGTACAGCTACAGTTTAAGTGTACGGCTACACTTTAAGTATACAGCTACAGTTTAAGTGTACAGCTACAGTTTAAGTCCACAGATAGAGTTTAAGTGTACAGCTACAGTTTAAGTGTACAGCTAAAGTTTAAGTGTACAGCTACAGTTTAAGTGTACAGGTACAGTTTAAGTCTACAATAACCGTTTAAGTGTACAGTTACAGTTTAAGTGTACAGTTACAGTTTAAGTCTACAGCTACAGTTTAAGTGTACAGCTACAGTTTAAGTGTACAGGTACAGTTTAAGTCCACAGTTACAGTTTAAGTGTACAGCTACAGTTTAAGTGTACAGCTACAGTTTAAGTGTACGGCTACACTTTAAGTATACAGCTACAGTTTAAGTGTACAGCTACAGTTTAAGTGTACAGCTACAGTTTAAGTGTACAGGTACAGTTTAAGTCTACAGTTACAGTTTAAGTGTACAGCTACAGTTTAAGTGTACAGCTACACTTTAAGTATACAGCTACAGTTTAAGTGTACAGCTACAGTTTAAGTCTACGGCTACACTTTAAGTATACAGCTACAGTTTAAGTGTACAGCTACAGTTTAAGTCCACAGATACAGTTTAAGTGTACAGCTACAGTTTAAGTGTACAGCTAAAGTTTAAGTGTACAGCTACAGTTTAAGTGTACAGGTACAGTTTAAGTCTACAATTACCGTTTAAGTGTACAGTTACAGTTTAAGTGTACAGTTACAGTTTAAGTCTACAGCTACAGTTTAAGTGTACAGCTACAGTTTAAGTGTACAGGTACAGTTTAAGTCCACAGTTACAGTTTAAGTCCACAGTTACAGTTTAAGTGTACAGCTACGTAACGTACAACTCAGTTAGCCACAGCGTCGAGAGCCACAGAGGGGGGGGGTGAGACCCAGACGAGTCAGCAGTATTTGGCATAATTGGCTCGCAGGATTTATGCCGGTTCCTGACCCACCGAGAGAGCCGGCGGCGGTAATGTCCTGAGTGTTACTCGCCGACCAACACAAAGGGAGGGGAGGTCCTTTTCATAAATTCATCCTCACACACACACAGATCCTGTGCGTATCCCAGGGCTTACCGCGGGCTGTGGCGGGCCCGCGGTAAGCTCGTCTGGCTGGTTGGCTTACCTGTCTACCTGCCTAGCTGGCTACGTGCGCGCTCTACCCGCCACTCATTGTGTGCATTGCCGGAGTCTTCCTCAAACCTATCGCTAACGGCGGCGAGCTGGTCATGTGTTTCGGGGGGGAGTGGCAGTGGCTTTTTTTTTTTTTTTCTTCTTTTTTTTTTTTTTTTTTGCGGTTGGACACTTTCAAAATCTAGCTTACTCTGGCTGGTTTCTCCAGATTGCATACTCTAGCTTTGAGTTGCAGGGGATTTTTTTTTTTTTGTTTATTGATAAAACTAAGCCTCTCCACTCTCTCTCTCTGTGGGTGTGGGTGTGTGTGTGTGTGTGTGTCTCTCTCTCTCTCTCTCTCTCTCTCTCTCTCTCTCTCTCTCTCTCTCTCTCTCTCTGCCTCTGCCTCTGCTTCTGCCTCTCTCTCTCTCTCTCTCTCTCTCTCTCTCTCTCAGCCACACCAGGCCCAGGCATCCACGGGTCATTTTGTGACTGTCTCCGGCCTCCAGCCCTCCTCCACCTACAACTGCACCGTCACCACCTACAGCTACAGCACCGCCAGCAAGCCTGCCTACATCAGTGTCAGCACCGTGGGTAAGATAACGTGCATCCTGATGTATGCTAATGTTAACGTGACAGTGTGAGGCATAGTCTCACAGTTTGAAATTAATTAAATTAATTAATTAAATTAATTAAGTTTTTTTTTATTTATTTTTTTACAATTTGTTAAAAGAACATTTGATAATATTCCATTTCAGGAATCTATAGGTGCAATATAGATGATTGCACTTCAAAAGACTTGTCGGCATCTATTACAGCGATTCTTATTTTATTGGGATTATACACAAATTAAAACATAGTTATGTTTATTCTATTCCATTTCTGCCAAGTCCGTTCCGCTAGATGCTATTAAATTCTGCACACTGCGTCGTTATTGTTTGTGTAAATCACTCAGAAGTGTATTAAATCTGTGATATATAAACCTGTCTCTGCCATGTTGACATTTCAAACATTCATTCATTCATTCATTCATTTTTTATCACATGCTACAGTAGAGTACTATTGCTTGCAGTCTAATTTGCTGCGTGCGTGTGTGTGCCTGTGTGTGCGTGTGTGTGCGTGTGTGTGCGTGCGTGTGTGTGTGTGTGTGTGTGTGTGTGTGTGCGTGCGTGCCTGTGTGTGTGTGTGTGTGTGCATGCGTGCCTGTGTGTGTGTGTGTGCCTGTGTGCGTGTGTGTGTGTGTGTGCCTGTGTGCGTGTGTGTGCGTGTGCCTGTGTGTGTGTGCCTGCCTGTGTGTGTGCGTGCCTGTGTGTGTGTGTGTGTGTGTGTGTCCCGGTGTGACCCCAGCTAAAGAGATGAACCCTAGTGTGGCAGCCATTTCGGCTCTGGCCGTCCTCAGTGTACTGCTGGTCAGCCTGCTGCTCCTCTTCCTGCTGGTGCTCCGCAAGAAGCACCTCCAGATGACCAGGTAAAGCCATGCAAACGCAATGCATTGTGGGAAAATTATTGGGAACATCTCACGAGATGGGTTTGAATTAGCTCACTTGTTCCCTCTATAGTGCTGTACTGTATAGTTTGGACAAAGCCAAGGTCTTTGTAAAAGACCTTGGCTTTGTCCAGCAGTGTACTTTTTAAGTACACTCGCTCGCTCCTTTTGTGTGCATATTTTCCTTGTAATAACTTAAAAATAGTTAAAATAGTTAGTAAGGTAACTATCCTAGTTACCTAGTCCTCGTTCTTCTTGCACTGTTGAGGAAGGCCTTGGTGCAGGCGCTCATTGCGGTGAATGGCTGCTGTTGTTCCATGGCATGCCCTCGCCGGCTTCACGTGTGCGCTCAGTGTGGCAGAACCTGAGGGAGCTCAGGGAAGCAGCATGGAGCGTGGGGGGGCACCCCGAGCTGCCTCACAGCATTCATCGCTGTAGCGCGAGGAAATGAAGCAGTCATGTGGCGATGCGTGACGTCACTAGCAGCTTCAAAGCTTCGTCCCTGTCCGTTTGAGGACTTTTTCTTAAATGTTGTCTTTTTTTGAACATCTGTGTTTTTTTTTTTAAATTTTATAAATGTAATTTGAAAACAGAAGAAGCAGTTTTAATGAATGATCTGCGTTTCAACGCGACAGTTATTGCTTTTCTTCCAGGTGTAGAATTACTAACGCAGCTTTGAAGTGAATCCGGAGCCCTATAGGTTATACGGTCGAAGAAATGTCTCTTCAAAAATATATATTGCTCAATAACACGCAAAGACAAACAAACATCTCCTTTCTTTTGAACAGGGAGTGCGGGGCTGAGACTTTTGTCAATTTTGCTTCCTTTGAGAGAGACGGCAAGCTTCCTTACAACTGGTAGGATTTGGTTTTCTGCTGGCGTACATCTGTAGGGGATCATGTACAACGCGCAGTCACAATCAGCTCGTACATTATCCCACTTATTACACGGCTAAAAAAACAAAAAAACACCAAATCTGGCACAAAATCAAACTTTTTTTTTATTGGTTAAAAAAATACTTAATTGATCTAAGAAAATGTTGTATTGATTCAAACTTATTGGATGTAGTTTGTGATGTATTTTATTGTTTCCGCTAAAAATAGTTTGTTAGATTCTACGGTTGGAAACAGCGTCCATAGCAACAGTGTGTTATACATTAGAGCACTCTGCTATTCAGAAGTGACAGACCGCGGGACTCTGTGATGGACCAATCAGAATCGAGCATTAGACAAAGCTGTGTAATAACACAGGACAATGCTCGCCCATTGTTTGTGAAAGGCCATAATGTCATAAACATGCTTACCCGGAATCAGATCATACTCTGCATTTACATCTGTCCCATTTGTACAACTGCCTGTGTGTTTTGCATTTTGTGTTTAAGTGCTTTACAGTACAGGGGGAAGGGTCTATTGATGAGGGTCTTTGACTCCGTACTCACAGCTTATCAAACTCCCAATGTTCTGCAGTGACATACGCACACGCCGCCTCAGTTCAAAGGGCAAAGCTCTCAGCCACCTGGAGGTCAGGAGATTAGATGGAGATTGTCAGGAGTCAGATTAGAGATTAGGCCCAGGACCGCAGATCAGCACTCAGCGACTGATTCAAGATCTGCCCGTGAGGTGTTGGAAGATGGCCCTGCGTTGGCCCTCCGTCCTCCTTATTCTTAGATAAGCTCGCTGTGCCGCACCAGTGTGCTGAGGAAGGGGAACATTTTGGATGGAACATAACAGGCTTAGAAAAACAAAACCCCTACAGAGTACGCATTAAGACTCAAGCAGGGACGATTAGCGCGTGTGTCTGAAAGGGAAGGCTGAGAGCCTTGTGGGACACACACACAGTGATTAATATAACCGCCCATAGACGGTCACTTAAGGCAGCGCTTGGCTCCCGTCTGGACCCACATGGAAAACCATACCCTCCCGTGGCTTCGACCCACACACACTTCTGTCAGAGTGTTGTTGTTTCTAACGTGACATGTCTGAGACGCTAGACTATGTGCATAGGAAATTTTGGACTTTGAGTTCAATTGCTCACCGTAATGCCACCATTTGATTTGTACTATTCACTATCACTGCATCGTTGATAATACATGTGTTCGATTCTAACCATAATAATAATAATAATAATAATAACAATAGTATTAACAGTGGCTGCCATTCAAAATGTTAGCGTTGGTCTTTTGCACTTAGCAGCTGGGCAACTCTGGACCCAACCAGGCCTTAACCCAGGATGAATGCACCTCCTTTGAATAGAACTACGGGCTTTAGGCCCCGTGGCTCCGCATTAGCTCACGTTTCCACATCTCCGTGAGAGGGGACGGGTGGTGCGGTGGGGGTGAGGGTGAGGGTGGGGTGCAGGACACGCTACACAGGTCCCCCAGCTAGCTGCATGACGCATTAACTTGTGTGTTCGGCACTAATTTGTGTTCCTCTCAGCCGACTCTACTGCCTTTATACTAACGGAGCACCGTGTTTTGTCCCTACTTGTTGACCCAAACCCCTCCCCCGCCCTCCCCCTCCCCCCCCCCCAACCCCTTGGTGTTTTTTTCTTTTTTTAATTTTTTTATTTATTTGTATTTATTTTTTACCCCCTCCCCCCCCACCCCCCACCTCAGGCGAAGGAGTCTCTTTGCCTTCCTCACACTACTGCCATCCTGCCTTTGGACTGACTATCTCTTGGCTTTTTATATTAATCCGTGGTAAGTAAGCAAGCATTGTTGGCTGAACTCATTGCTGAGATCATTTCAAATCGGGGGGGGGGGCGGGGTTTGGGGGCGGGGCATGTGCCAGTACTGACCAGCTAAGACACCCGTTTTGCCTGCATGGTTTCAGCCCACCTTAGCTCACCTTACCCGAGCCACGACACCAGATCCACCGAGCGGCTTTCTGGGTTCCTAAGAACCCTAACCTTGTTCTCCACACTAGCAATTGCAAACGCAAAAAAAGTCGGGAACCTGGTGCGGTTCTACCCCATTTTTTGGGTCGTGTTTCACACGTGGGTGAAACCGCCGTCCCCCGTGACGCCGTTAGCTGCGTGCTGCCCCCGAGGTCCTGCGCTCGCTATGCCCATGTTAACGCCGCGACTGTTAGCATGACACTAACCACCGCTTTGCTCCCTCACCCGCATCACGCCATCTTTGTTTCTGCTTGTGTGGAGTACGCTCGGCCTCAGACTGGCAGTGTGTGGGTGAGCGGCGGGCGTCTCCGGT
Source organism: Urophycis tenuis (assembly GCA_036785325.1). Classification (NCBI taxonomy): domain Eukaryota; kingdom Metazoa; phylum Chordata; class Actinopteri; order Gadiformes; family Phycidae; genus Urophycis; species Urophycis tenuis. Next base: position 2,523,198 of record JAXIVH010000043.1, on the reverse strand, counting down.
CCGCCGTGTTGTTTTCCCGTCCCGAGGACGGACCTGAGCGCGGTAGGCATGCTACAGTGCATGTTGCTGGCTCTCGGAGCGGACTTGTGCGGCCACATTGTGAATGCCGAAGCATGGGGGGGGGGGGGGGAACGTTTGATGCCGCTGTGTGACCGAAGTGCCCCGTGTGCCATAAAGTTTGACGCGGCGGGCGACTAATAGTGATCTCTGTGTACACAGAGGTTCGAAGGGGCCGGACACGTGCGGCTTTCATAAACACTGTGTGTGCGTTTGTGTGTGTGTGTGTGTGTGTGTGTTTGTTTCTTACAGGAGCAAGACGGCTTTGAAGAAACGGAAGCTAACAAGGTAACTAGCGAGGGCCGCAACCGCGTAATTTAGCGCACACTAAGGCGTGGATCCAGACAGACGTCTGCCTGTCAGTCTGGGCTCCACGGTTTCAAAAGGCCATGTGAATCCGCTAGCTAGCTCCGGAGAACAGCCCTTAGCAAGTCTTTAAAGCCTGCTAGTGTGTTTGCATCAAAGTCGCACTCATCCTGGAGATTAAGCATGAGACGGGGGGGGGGAGGTCATAAAAGTTGCATCAGCATCAATGGGAAATGTGCTGATAAAGCAGCAGGCTTTTCATCCTTTATCTGGGGATGAATCGAAATCTATAAAAGGGTTTTCATACCCATCATACACTTGGAAAATGTTGCTGTTGGTGTGAAATGAAGTAACAGCAAAGGCTACAGTTTAGGTGGGAAAACAAGTCTTTTGTTTAAAGAGTGTTTCCTCGCGGGCGTGTTCACGACCTGAGGAAGATCCATTTGTATTTTCTTTTGTTTGTCGGTGTGTCGTCACAGCCCGGTCCAGCTGGATGACTTTGAAGCTTACCTCAAAGACATGAGCAAAGACTCTGCCTACAAGTTCTCCCTGCAGTTTGAGGTAAGGCGCAGCAAACCAAGTGTCTTTTTCCAAAACGTGGTCGTCGTCCATTTTCTGAACAAAAAACACACTCCTGTTAAAACTGTGCAAGGAAAGCTTTGGCAATACTAGAACAGTTTCACTCAGAAAATCCATTCGGAGCGGTTGCATGAATAGATGCCGCTCTATTTAAGGAATGCTTAAGGCGTCTCTGCCTCCATGCTCTCAAGTCTTCCCCCTCCGTCGTCTGTTTTCCCCCAGGAACTGAAGACGGTGGGACTGGACCTGGCGCATGACGCCGCAGACCTGCCCATCAACAGGCCCAAGAACCGCTACACCAACATCCTGCCATGTGAGTGGCCTTCACCACGCTGCCCTAACAGCACCTTCCACAGCGCCCTAACAAACCTGTGGTTCTCGTGGTTAAGGTGGTTTGACACCCGGCCGAAAGGTTCCGGGTTCAAAACCCAGCGTCCGACGCCCGTGAGCAAGACGCCCCGAACGCCCTCTACCTGCTCCTTAATGTCACGCAACAAAACAAACAAACAGAAAACAGGAAATCGCATTGATTTCTGATGAGATGCTCCTTCAAATGTCCTCCTCAGATGACTTCAGCCGTGTCAAGCTGATCTCCATGCACAACGACGAAGGAGCAGACTACATCAACGCCAACTACATTCCTGTGAGTGAGCCGAGCCTGGCCGCAGCATTGTCACTTCATATTAAGCCGCCACACGTCCTGATAATGCATTTGTACTGTGATATTGTGTGTGTGTGTGTGTGTGCTTGTGTGTGTGCATGCGTGTGTGTGCGCGTGTGTGTGCGTGTGTGTGTGCGTGTGTGTGCGTGTGTGTGTGTGTGTGTGTGTGCGTGCCCCTCGTAGGGTTACAAGTCCCCCCGGGAGTACATCGCCACGCAGGGCCCCCTCCCCGAGACCCGCAACGACTTCTGGAAGATGGTGCTGCAGCAGAAGTCGACCATCATTGTCATGCTCACGCAGTGCAACGAGCGCCGAAGGGTGAGGGCCTCGCCCCGCCGCGCCGCGGCGCAGCTAGCGCTCGGCTACCACCGTTAGCATTCGCATTAGCATTAGCATTAGCATCAACATTAGCGTTCTTCTTCTTCTAAAAAGGCATACATTGGTAAAAAAAAACACGTCAAAGGGATTAAAATAAATATTGCTGCACACATTTAACATGAAAACAACCAAAAGTGTAAAACATTCTGCATACATTTACAACTTGACAACACTTTACAACTGTGTGCAGCATGGGGCTCATGGGGCTGAAAGTGGCAGCGGTGCACATTGTTAGTTCCTTCAATTGAGGTTTGACCCGCCTGTCAGGTAATTGATTTTGGCGCAGCCTTGAATCACAGTTGACTGGTCTCCAAAGGCTTCACCGGTCCACTTTATATGACACCCCATCCCATCCGCGGCGTGTCGGCATCGATCGGTCTCTGCGCGCGTTTAACACGGGGCTGTGCTTTCACAGGTGAAATGCGATCACTACTGGCCCTTCACAGACGAGCCGGTGATGTACGGAGAGATCAGCGTGGAGATGCTGTCCGAGTTCGAGTCTCCCGAGTGGACCATCAGGAACTTCAGGCTGGGCTACGTGCGTGTCCACTAATGCACTAATGTATCCAATCAGCTCCACAAGTCAATTAAGCGTTCACTGTTAACCCACTTCCCCCCTGTGAGACGGGGGAGTCAAGTTTATGGTTAGCACTGTGGTCCTGCCTTCTTGTCATTACGCATGGCTGTCATTTTTGCATCTCCACAATCCTTCCTCCAGATTTCATTCGGGCATAGTCTTTGCGATGACTCTCTGGAGGAGGAGGAAGTAGAGAGAACCCACAGACGCCCGTCCCTTCACGTCCAGCACAATGAGCCGCTACCTTTGTTACTGTGGTGTATAACAAGTCCCCCGTCTCACCCGGAGTGTCTGCGCTCTGTCGCCCCCCGCAGGCGGACGAGAGTCAGGACGTGCTGCACCTCAACTACACCTCGTGGCCCGACCACGGCGTGCCCACGGTCAACGCCATCGAGAGCATCCTGCAGTTCGTCCAGATCGTCCGCCAGCAGGCCAACGAGTCCAAAGACCCCGTGGTGGTCCACTGCAGGTCAGTACCGCAGTCCTCCGACCTCACGTTGGACACCCGGAAATATTAGCATCAACTTAGCACAACAATGTGACATGAGCTTCATTGACTCATATTATATAACAAAATACACCTTGGACGTAAGAATACTTATCTTTGAGGTGAGGCGGGTGTGTTTGGCCACTTAACCCCGTACTTAAAATTTAAAGATGTGATTTAATGGCTGTTCTGGCGGAGGCAAAGTCCCTCGATTAACACCGTCAATAAACAACTGAACGTAATATCGTGTAGCATCTTAAAGGGTGAGGTAGTTAATTAACGGCTCGGGGGATCCTTCCAAGTATCGACAACGCTGAGGCAGAGTAATTGATCGTATCCTGGAAGTCAGGTCCAGAATTAGCACCGTTGGCTGTGATGCAAACAGGGGCCAAAGGTGTCCATGTTATTCATAGCTACAGTACTGTCATCAAAATGTGTAAATACCTTCATGTGTATCAATAGAACGGCTGTTAGCGTTTGGTCGTGTCCAGATGTGTTCTGGGCTTCGATTGGCTGGGGTTATTGGTCCCAGCCTTCAGGGTTCTGATTGGTCGATGCTCTGGGTTGTGATGGATTGGGGGCTGTGGGTCCCGGGTGCTGATTGGCCGGTGTTTCCTCAGCGCCGGCGTCGGGAGGACGGGGACCTTCATGGCTCTGGACCGCCTCATGCAGCACATCAGGGAGCACGAGTACGCGGACATCCTGGGCATGGTGTCGGAGATGCGCTCCCACCGTCTCTCCATGGTCCAAACAGAGGTACAGGGGCACCCCTCCATTACATCACATCACAGAACCCCCCGATGGCCTCACAACCAGGAGCTGCTGAGCCAACTTCCCTGTTTAGCTTCCGCTGTAGCGCACTAATTCCGGGAAACAATGCTCAGTAGTGATACAGTGAAGCTATATGGGGACTTTACATTACAGTGTGTGTGTGTGTGTGTTACTTTCACAACCTTTTTGCCACTGCAGTTACTATTCTTTTGCAGAGAGGTGAATCACAAACATTTCTGCTACATGCACAGTTTTCACTGGAGCAGTCCCCAGATTCTGCTGGTCGTTAGGTTGAGCTAAAGAAAGAGAAACGCAGAGAATGGTCACCATTTCAGATATGCACCATTTTCGGCGATTGCTTAATTTAATAAATAACAAACCATTTTCAAAACGTTACCATACCGCCATTATGTTATAATTAGTTATTAAGTCATACAACTTAGACCCAACACCCTTGAGCCAGTAGAAAGGTTGTTTGTTTGATGCCCCCTTAGGGCTGGAATTCACTTGCTGCAGAAGTACACGTATGAGTACAATGCATACGTGTACGCATCATGGCTGCCACGCGTAGTCTGCGACCATTTGGTGCGTCGGTCGTGCATGTCGTCGCAAGCGAACACGACACATCCGCAAGATTCAATACTGACAAAAAACTTGCGATCGTGCAAAAAAAAAACCGTGACCTTGAGGTCCGAGTCGGGAAAGTTATCATTAACATGGCGGAAGGTTTTGAGGAGAGACTGCCAAACCTAGTCTGTAATTTCCCACCCCAGTATGATCACAGTCTTTATATGCATAGAGATAAGCGTGCATGTCAGAACAGCTGGCGACAGATCGCGTTAGTTACATTTGTTGTTTACATACACATGCTTTTGTACGATTTCCAGATCTGATATTACTGCGGTCTGCCTCAACCTCCACTATCATGCGCTTTGGCCGCGTAACGATGCAGCCAGTCTGCACACAGCAAGACACAGCAGCTGGCATACGCTTATGCTTGGTCTAAAGCAAGCTTATCAGCACCCTTAGTCCACAGTATACCTGTAGGCAAGCTACCTCACCCTGTACTAACTGTATTAATAAATTCACCGTAAGTCTGCCACACGAATGAAAGAACGAGTGATAAAAAGTGGATGAGAGTGGATAAAAGCGTCTGCGGAACGCCCCACATGTAAGCGTGCCCCCGCGGTGAGCGAGCGGTGAGTGACCCCCTGTGCGTGCCGTGTGCCCCCCCCCCCTGTCCACCAGGAGCAGTACGTGTTCATCCACCAGTGTGTGCTGCTGATGTGGAAGAAGAAGAAGCAGCAGCAGTCCATCACCAGTGACGTCATCTACGAGAACGTCAGCAAGACATAATGACGGCCCCGCCCCGTCCCGTCCCCCCCCCCCCCCCCTCCCCCCGCCCCGGGGCACGTGGGTAACGCTCCAGAACCCCCAGAGTGGGCCAGCGGTGTTTGTGATTCATGTGTGGGCCGTCCTTCACCAGCCCGTCCTGTTATTGGAAGCGGCTCCAAAGTGATTTTCCATTACTGGAAGAAAGGTTTTATTTAGCACACGAAAAAGCCCAAATGTTAATTATTCATCGCGTCGGGAGGAACCACATGCTAGGCTACATTTGAGTGATTTCAAAGAGAGAATAAGAGTCCCCAGAGAAGAGCCGTTTTTCAAATTAAGAGCCCCCCTGAGACCCCGGAGCAGCTTGTCTTGACTGGGAATAACCCCGCCGTTCTCCCACCGCAGGATACGACCAACACAGCCCACCGTCCCCTGCTTCAACCTACCATCCTCCGCCCTCCCAGCCCCCCATCACCAGGCCACGCCCACGCCAAAACCCCTCCCAGCCCTCCATTACCAGGCCACGCCCACGCCAAAACCCCTCCCAGCGGCATCGGTGACGACATCCACGACCCGAGGCCCACAAACAAACACACACACACACACACACACACACACACACATGAGAACCCATTGATATTGTTGATGTTGGAACGCATGGGATGGTACTTTTCTGCCTTAAAAGGGCCGTCAACGTCTGAGGCGTGATCGCCTCCGTGACCCCTGACCTCAGTCAGTGGGACTCTCTCATATTGAGGGCAAGTTGAGGGGTACATCGCGTGGGGGGGGGGGGGGGTATCTTTAGAAACGACGACGCGGTCCTGAGTGAATGTCAAACCCATGTCCACGAGAGAGAGAGAGAGAGAGAGAGGGAGAGAGAGAGGGGGAGAGAGAGGGGGAGAGAGAGAGAGAGGGGGAGAGAGAGAGAGGGAGGGAGGGAGAGACGACGTGTCTGGGTCCAAACTCAACCACGAGGGGAGCCGGGATTAGCAGTTAGCTAGTTTGTTTGCGTTTTTATATTTTTTTGTCATATCTCAGGAGTAGCCAAAAGAAGACAAGCACACTGGTTGGTTTCGATTCATCATCCTTTACCCCCCCACACCCCCACCAGTGAACAACATTTCCTGTTATTAAGGAGGACACTTGCTAATGCTTGCTACTTTTTTTGTTTTTCGTCAGAGGTTTCATCTGTGTTTTTTTGTTTCGTGTTTTTTCCGCATCGGAGCGTTGACCTCAGTGTCATCGACTGCAACTGAAACGTTCACCCAGCGAGTCAGTAGTACACACACACACACACACACACACACACACACACACACGCACACACACACACACACACACACACACACACACACACACACACACACACACACACGCACACACACACACACACACACACACACACACACACACACACACACACACACACACACAGACTGACAGACACACACACACAGACACACTCACACACACAGACAGACAGACAGACAGACACACACACACACACACACACACAGTGCCACACACACACACAGGCTACCCAGCTAGCCATCCAGCTACCCAGTATTCCTGCCGGCCGTGCGAGCGAGCGGCAGCCTCCGTCTCCAGCAGAGGAGCGATGCCACACTGCCATCCAGTGCTCACAACACGGGCCTAACACCACTAACCTCCACCACCACCCACTGCAGTCGGAGGGGTGGGTGGGGGGGAAACAACGGCTCTGAAGTTCGATGCCCTGATCTGCAACGCACATCGAGGAACAAAAAAGGCACAAACCCGACATAGGAAGGATTCACGTTGTTGTTTTTTCCAATCCTGCTCCGATCGCCAATCCAGCTCAAATTGCCATCGCCCCGGACCAGGACTTGGCTGGAGAGCTTAGATGCTACGAAGGACTGTGGTGGTAGAAGCTGCAGTTTGTATTTGCACTAAGGAAGAGCGGCTGGGGTGGGTGTTCATCTTGACCTGTGGCTGCCTGTGTGTGTTTCTGTGGGAAGCGACGAGCCCGTGCAAACGGCCCGTTCACCGGACAGTGGCGGTGGAACCCGAGGGAACCCTGCGGAGTGAACAGAACCGAGCAGAACCGGGCCCGACGGGAGCGTTTCTCCCTGCGTTCACGCCCGTGTGAACGCAGGGTTCTCCGTTGGCGGCTTTGTTTTCGTGACGAGGGATATCGTGGCGTTTATTTTGTCGTTGTTGTAATGAACAGTGGAGGTAGGACAGACGGAGAAATGAAATGAATGAATAACTAGTTCTGTGAGCTAGCCGGTGGGACTGCCCGTCAGGCTGCCCATGTGGTCAGAGGTGGTTCCCAGGTCTTCACTCGGACTCCAACCCCCACTGACAATGACTCCATGTCTTACGTGTTGATTACGTTCAAACTCCAGTGTTCAAATGGCGGGTGTGTTTTTTTTTGTGTAATTCTTCATCCCAAATGTAATTGGACTCGAGACTTAACCACTAACCACTTTAAAGACCTTGTATCGGCCTTCTTCATATCAGATCATATCTACGCCAGGGAAATGGCAAAAGCGTAATTTCTTCTATTGAAAGCATATCTGAATCTTGCCTACGTTACTGTACAGAGGTGGTCAGCAGAAACTTCAACCTTCTGGAGATGACTCCATGTTGTTTTTCATTGACAACACCACAACAGAATACAAAATGTCAGTGAGGGAGAAAAACTGAATTGGCGATGCCAATTCAGTTTCACAACAACGTAAGCCTCGACACAAACGGTCAAAGCAAGCACCTTCTTACCCAGTGCAGAGTTACAAGCCAATCAGCCAATGCAGGGTATCCCAAATTAACCAGGCAACATCAAATGCTGTCCCCCCACCCCCAAGCTACTGCTAACGTTGCTAATGCTAATATTGCTAATAATAATGATGGAAACAGTGCCTTCGTAGGCATGTCCTTTGTTTTGAAGCTTGCTAAAAAAAATGTATCGTAAATGGACTAACATCTCAAAAGTATTTTTTTTTTGGTCAATATTGGACTGGATCCATAGTCACCGACTGCTGTTTATCAATGAAGATGAAAGGAAGCATGAGTGAGAACGACCGCGGAGGCCCTTGAAGGGCCCACCGCCAAGACGAGGAACCCGACCACTGGGGGGAACCAACTGAACTTTCCCTGAACTTGGGAGAAGGGGAGGTGTCCTTCACAATGAACCCTGGAGACTGTGGTTGAGCTACAAGTCTGCGGGGGGCCACTGGACACGTGGCCTCTACTTTGATGTTTCCACGTTGGCCCTCGGAAAAGGACAGGAGTCGAACCTCAGGGGGGGCCCCCACACACTCTTTAACACGTTAGGTTACATTTACACCATTAGCTATCAACTGTACTGTACATACTACTGTTTTAACCATTGCGTTTCTATGACAAAGTACTTCTTGTGGAAACCACTTCGTCGCTTCTTGAAGCTTCGTTTTTACTTTTGTTTTCTTTTTTAAATGGTTGTAGATGTGAATCAGCATTACCTGAGCCAAAAAAAAAAGTTTCTTGCTCATTACTACAATGCGCTTGTTTTTTTTTTTATCTTGTTTTTTTTTTTAAAGAGCTCAAATGTTGACATGAAATCGTTGGAACATTTGGAAAGTTGACCCAGTTGTTCTTCTCTCTGGTTTTGGGTACAGAAACACCACCGCCGGGAACACGAGAGGCCGAGCGGTGGCCAGCGAAACGCACTTTGTAATGCTGTAAACGGGCAGGAACGGGCAGGCTTCTCCTCTCCCGGTACCTTGGCACTGTACACTCTGTCAACTGTTTATCTCTTGCTCAGTTGTGTGTCCGGTCGAAAAAAAATTGTATGTTATTGGTGCCATTCTTGTGCATTGTGTCACTTAAATTATAGGGATCTCCAAACTTGCGTCATTGTCACAGAGATTCAATGTATGTGTGTGGAAAATAAATAAAAAGGAAAAAAACCAAACAAAAAAAACAACCTCTACACATGAGCTGAACGCGTCGTTTCTTGGCTCGTTTGGTCAAAGAACGTGAGCTGGATTTGGGTTGGGTTTTTTTGTTGTTGCATTTATTGCAGATTTTTATGAAAAAAGGCACCATTGAAAACGATACACATTCAATTGCGATTTGCAGTGCACTACCTCATTATAATCTTTTTACATAAATAATTTATTTGATTGACACCGAGTAGATACCATTTGCGTACCGAGGACAATTGTATAAAGTAACTCCTTCAAATCATTCACACAGTAGCAGCTAGCGATTGGCCATACATTCTAGAGACCACTAATATTCATCTTAAATAGTTTCACACAACAATCTTTCGTTTGGAGACTAATATTACCAACATTCATAATATTTACACCACATCCACCCCCCGGTGGTCTTACTACGGCCGGGCCACCTGCGTCCCTTTACGCACAGACTTGACCAGGACATCTGGAAGAGACCCTACACGCGTGATGCGTGTGTGTGGATGGGTGATAGCCTTTCGATCGGATTTATTGTCACTTCGTTTTGAGCCTTCCCTGACATGAGAGTGGTTACAGTAAAAGAGGGACATCATTTCTGTCGGTGGGGTCTTGCTCGAGTAAAAAAAAAAAAAGCTCTTGGTGCACAAAAAAAACAATCAGGGTTATTTATATGTAGGCTATTACGTATGTCTCTAGACAAGAATACCCAGTGAAACATGGGTACAGTTACAAAGGACTTCAGCCACAAAGAGGTGTCTTAACAGCTGTTGGCCGATGACATTTTGAGAAATTAAAATAGTCATGTGTAATTCAGTCAAACGCAACAGCCAATCTGCCCGCATTAGTGTTCAATGTAGAGTGTACCTGATTTACGCGTCATACCCGTTAGTGGGGTAACTTCCCCTGTTGAGGAAATGCAAAACGAACAGCGTGCAGCTTTCTGCAAACTGCTGATTTTAGCACAAAACCTGTGGGAAGAGAAGAACGCAGCCCTGTGTGTGTGTGTGTGTGTGTGCTTGAACAGAAGGCTTGAAATAGAGTGTATATTATTATAGGATCTTCCATAAATGCAGCAGCATATTAAAACTATACAAATAATTTGTTTAGATCAGCTCAGATGTACATTAACAATTGTCACCAAAAAATGGCGATCTAATTATTTCAACCTAGCGTTGTACAAGACCTTTCCAACACATTCCTAACTGACCACTTTTTACCCTAGTCATATTTGCGTTAAGACAAATAAAATGTTAAGTAGTAGACGATACTTAATTTAAACTACATTCATGGAACGTTATGATCATTACTACGTTTAGCATTTGTATGACTTATATGTAGATTCACTTATTCTTTATCATCAACATAAATTATGGAAGAATTATATAAATTATCAAATATGAAAATATATACAAATATATTTAGCCATCCATCAGTGTCTACTTCTTTCATTCTTGCAATTGTTTGTAATTTGTTCTATATATGGTCTCGATATTATATATATATATATATTTAAACTTTGTGTAGAACAAAACGCTGAAATCGAACTTCAGGGAATCACCATCAGGTCAAAGTGTCACTGCTCGTGACCCAGCAGGTGTCATCATCCTGGCACTGATTGGCACCAATGTGAGCCAATCAGACGCATGAATCGCAAAAACCCATGGTTGGCGCCGCCCCTGCGGTCCGACGACATCGTTTCATTCGACTCCGACAACGTGGACTCAACACTGTGGACAGAGTTTCAAACTACATTCCCCAAAACCCTCTTTTCTTTCCCCCACGGCCGTCCTCGGGTCCTCTTCGGACTCCGCAGAACGCGGAACGTCGCTCCAGAACCCTTGGACAACAAAAGAGAACCCCAGAAGAACCGCAACAACCGGTGGCACCGTCCGTTCTCCTGCCTCCTCCGCCCTCTCTCCTGGAGGCGTGTGTGCGTACGGCGTGGATGTCCCCCCGCGTCCCGACTGGACGGCGGCGGCGGCTGGCGGCTCACGGCGGAGACCCGAGGAGTTTGTGCCGGCGGCGCATGATGGCCACAAACTCCTCGCGATCGGCGGCCGCCTGAGGAGAACAACACCTGTGAGGCAACGACCCGGCAGGAAGCCCCGCCTATTCCCCCGCCCCCGCCCGCCATTTTGTTTCAGGGTTAGACAGGGTTTTTTTTCTCTTAAGTTTTTTTTAATAAATATTCTCCATCGTCACTGTGACACTGTCCCACCCACCCACCCCCACCCTCTCCCCCCACCCCCCAGGTGGTGTCTCAGTGGGCGTTGCCCTCGTCAAATGACTCCACCCCCGAATCGCTGGTGTTGGCTGCCAGCTTCTCCTGCCTCCTCCTCATGATCTCCTGAAGCTCTGAGCCTGAGCTCCTCTGCAGAGAGAGAGAGAGAGAGAGAGAGAGAGAGAGAGAGAGAGAGAGAGAGAGAGAGAGAGAGGGAAAGAGAGAGAAAGAGGGAGAGAGAGAGAGAGAGAGAGAAAAAGAGGGAGGGAGAGAGAGAGAGAAAGAGGGAGAGAGAGAGAGAGAGAGAGAGAGAGAGAGAGAGAGAGAGAGAGAGAGAGAGAGAGAGAGAGGGGAGAGAGAAAGAGAGAGAGAGAGAGAGAGATAAGGTCGGGCAACAAAAAACAGAAAGTAAGTAAAACACAAGAACAAAGAAATACAAGCTAAAAATAAGAGAGGGAAAAGATAGGCCGAGAGCAGGCAGAGGAGTCAGATGAAAGGGGAGTGCAGGTGTGTGTGAAGCTGGTGAAATCTCAGAGGATGCTCTCGTGGACTGGGGGGGGGGGTGCGTGGGGACCCCCCCAGCAGCCTTCAGAGGAGATGATCCCCTGGTCTTTCAGGGGGGGCCGTGGTGCCGGGGTAGCGCAGGCCGCTTGCATGGCAGGGAAGCATCTTAGCCCAAAGCACAGCCGCCATTCTAGCCATCCAGCCCACGCGGAGCAGCCCGTAGCAGTCTGGTGAAGTGGAGTCTCTGGCCGGGGGGACGTGGCTCGACTGGGTAGTGTAGTTTCTTCCGCCGTGTTTTGACTACAGCTTAAAATCAGTGGTCCGTATGAAATGTGTGGTGTAAACACGGGTGCATACAGAGACGACGCACGGTTCGTCTCTCTGCTGCGGGACGGCACGTATGGAACTGAAATGAAATCCTTGGTTTCTGAGGCCACGTCCGCGCCTGTTTAAACGGGACACCGGCTTTGTAAATGAGGGACGTGGGTACGACGTAGCTCAAGACACAGTGAGACTCAGCTCAGCCAGGCAGAGCATCTAGAATATTCTACATCTGTAAGGTGGGGTTCTGTGAAGGGTGGGGGCCGGGGGTCGTCGGGCGAAGGTTCGGGAACATTTAGAATGAGACTGTTGCATTCTGGGAACAGTTGTGCTAAGGACAATACAGCTGTGTAGTTAGGATGGGTTAGGGCCTAGGGGGGTTGGCTAATGTACATGCTAACTCTAATGTGCCGCTAATATACGCAACATGGGATTGTGGTGCTCTCATCCAGTTAGCCAGGCTAGGAAACCATTTTGAAAGATACTTTGAAGCGTAGCAGGGCAGTCTTTTTGGGGACTACAGATCTGGCCCACGTTAGCCACAAAGTGCTAGCAAAAAAAAAAAAAAAAAAACATCTCGCTGAAGGTTCTCCAAGCAAACTGGCTAACTGGTTTGAGCCCAGGTCATCCAATCTTTCACACACACTTTCAATACCTTTCAATGAATTTGTGGTTAGAGAATCGGAAGATCGAGGAAGGGTCAGAAGAAAACCTGCAGGTTGGACATAAACACCACACACCAGACCTTGCCAGAGTTGGGGGATGGCACCGCAACACAACACTACACCAGCCTGGCCCGGTAAGCCCACCTCAACAACTACCGCAATCTGCAGCGTTCAAGTACAGCCTGGAACAGCTTTGAACCCTCAAAGTACCCAGAGGATAACAGTTGGGGAAATAGCAGATGAAAGAAAGAGGTAGAAATTATAGACAACTGTAAAGACTAGACATGCGTAGGCGAAGGGGAGATTGTCATTGCAAAACAAACAAGTTGAATTAAAGTGAACACATCGCTATCCATCGTCCATCGGCCCAATTACAGAGCGACAGCCAATCAGGGTAACAACAGTACTACAGTGAGCCCCATGGGTCATCACATTCAGAGGCTGCCCGCCAGGTGGGTAATGGCCGCCTGGTTCGCACGCGCGGGACCCACCTCAAGCGCGGCCTTCTGCACCGTCACCTGGCTGAAGACGCGGGCGCCGTCGTCGGGACACACCGTCTTCAGCTCCTCCTTGTTGAGGGAGAAGAGCTGGGCTCCCGTCAAGACCCCCAGGCTGTTGATGGTGCTGCAGGGGGGGACAACTTTCACTTTCACTTTCCGTCAGCCCTTAACCTTAGGTAGGTTAACAACAGGGTCGACAGCACAACGAGAGAAACAAGTCAGCAGTATGAGCACTTAGTCGCAATAACAGCAGTAGTCATCTCAAGATAAAATAAGACACATTTTTTTAAAATGTAAGAAAATGGCGATAAATATCACACAACGTTACTTTATCAGAATAAGGGTTTGTGTCCACAGAGGGCCCACATGGAGCCCGCGGGCCGCAGCAGAACTTACACGGTGCTGAAGCCCTTCATCTCCAGCCAGGACCGGACGTCGTCGGGCCCAGAGTCGTACGTGATGTTGAGGGCCGGGCCGCCGGCGCCCCGCGACGGCCCCGCAAACTTCTTCTGGGCGCTGCGGCCCAGCGTGAGGCGGTGCATCAGCTCGTCCTGCACCTCCTCCATGTTGGACTTCCTGCCTGCTGGGGCAGACGCGCGGTTGGTTCGTAGGTTTGGGAACAAACGCGTCCAATGACCAGTGAGCGTTGAAGACGCTCCTATTGGTTGGCCGCCGGCAGCGTCTGATTGGTTCTTTTCGGTTCTACCCGACAGCAGCCCCTTGACGTTCTCTCACTCGGCACATTGGCAACAATCAATAACAGGTAGGAGCCGAGGATCAATAAAATCAGCACTCTATTGTGACGCCGGGCCATGTTAGGGCCATGCTAGGGATATGCTAGGGCCATGTTAGGGCCATGCTAGGGATATGCTACGGCCATGTTAGGCCCATGCTAGGGATATGCTACGGCCATGTTAGGCCCATGCTAGGGATATGCTACGGCCATGTTAGGGCCATGCTAGGGATATGCTAGGGCCATGTTAGGGCCATGCTAGGGATATGCTAGGGATATGCTAGGGCCATGTTAGGGCCATGTTAGGGCCATGCTAGGGATATGCTAGGGCCATGTTAGGGCCATGCTAGGGATATGCTAGGGCCATGTTAGGGCCATGTTAGGGCCACGTTAGGGCCACGTTAGGGCCACGTTAGGGCCACGTTAGGGCCACGTTAGGGCCACGTTAGGGCCACGTTGGGGCCATGTTAGGGCCATGCTAGTGCCATGTTAAGGCCACGTTAGGGCCATGTTAGGGCCATGTTAGGGCGCAGCTAACGGATGATAAAAAAGGGGGGACTCACGGTTGGCGGGCGCAGAGCGCTGGTTCTCCCTCATGGTGACGCTGCCGGAGTCGCTGAGGGTGACGCTGTCCTGCCGGCTCACCTCGCCGCCGCCGCTGCCGCCGTTGGTGGTCGCCGCCTCCGACCTGGGGGTCCCGACCGGCGGGGGCAGGGGGGGCGTGGGCACCCGGTTGGGGGCCAGGGGAGGGGGCGCGGGGGCCGGCGGCATGGGCATGGGCATGGGCATGGGCATGGGCATGGCGGCCCCCGGTCTGCCCGGCTCCAGGCCGGACTTGTTCTGCTTCTGCGCGGGGGGGGGGTCATGTGACATTGTGAGGCGGTGAGGACGGGTTCGGACCGAACAAAAAAAAGGTACTTCTGGGTTCGATCCCCAAAGTCCGTGACCTTGCTCAGGGCATCCTTGAGCAAGATGCCCAACCGCCCTACGAGCTCCAGAATTCAACCTAACAGTGAATTCAGAGCGCAAAAGCTGTGAAATATTCTGTGATAAAGTAAATAGTCCATAATAGTCGAACAGGTTCCCGTCAGATCGGCTTTGCCAATAAAGAACCACTTCAATAAGCCTCAGTCACGGCGCCTCTGGGTGAGGCGCTGGCTAGTGCAGCTGCTTGGCCACAACAACAAGACTCTCAGCATCACTGAAGTGGCCGGCCATACAGGCCACCACTGTGCCACCACTTGACGCCCAGTGTGTTCTGCGCCGCCCTGTCCCCTTTGTTTTTCAACCCCCTCTCGAGCTATGAACCGCGGCTCCGGAAGACAAGGCTTGTTTACCTCATTCAGCTCGCCCAGTAATTGCTGGCATCCAGGGTGAAACGCACAAAAAAAAAAAAAAGGACAGATTACAAACATGGCAGCAATCAGAGTGGGCTTTGGTTTATCTTACTTCAGTCACCGCACACCAGGAAGGAGACTAAACATTGGCGACTCTCTACACACACACCGCCCGTCCCAACGGGGGCGTCTATCACAGAGCCTGGCTGGTGAGGGGTTTTACCAGCGGGGTGCTGGGACTAGACTGAGCATGAGGGGGTCAGACTCTCAGAGGTAGACTTATCAGAGCAGCACAGCAAACCAGAGGGAAGAGGAGGCCCAGCTGAGACAGGCCTGGGGAGGAACAGCCGAGCTACGGGGAGGAGTGTTCCACACTAAACACCCACCCTACCTTAAACAACTCAAACTCCTTCTTTGGCATCATAAGCTTTAAGTTCACGCAGCGGGAATGAACACAGGGAGAGATGAATGGTGAAAAATGAACACACAATGAATGTTGTAACAAATGAGCGTATGTCGCCCTGTGAAACTGGATGCATTAGAGAGAGTGTATGCTTTCATAGCAACATTTAATGAATAACAACAAAATACTAGAAATGCTAAAAGGTATTTTAGGACTGAATATTTTTTTTTATGTTTCCTTCCCAAAAATCAATAGTGTTGGAAAGATTTGGGTTTCACTATATATTACTGTATATTACTGTATAGTATGGCTGTAGAAAGGGGGGGCTTCACTCTACCTGTATGGTATGGCTGTAGATGGGGGGGCGGGGCTTCACTCTACCTGTATGGTATGGCTGTAGATGGGGGGGCGGGGCTTCACTCTACCTGTATGGTATGGCTGTAGATGGGGGGGCGGGGCTTCACTCTACCTGTATGGTATGGCTGTAGATGGGGGGGCGGGGCTTCACTCTACCTGTATGGTATGGCTGTAGATGGGGGGGGGCGGGGCTTCACTCTACCTGTATAGTATGGCTGTAGATGGGGGGGGCGGGGCTTCACTCTACCTGTATGGTATGGCTGTAGATGGGGGGTGGGGCTTCACTCTACCTGTATGGTATGGCTGTAGATGGGGGGGCGGGGCTTCACTCTACCTGTATGGTATGGCTGTAGATGGGGGGGCGGGGCTTCACTCTACCTGTATGGTATGGCTGTAGATGGGGGGCGGGGCTTCACTCTACCTGTATGGTATGGCTGTAGATGAGGGGGCGGGGCTTCACTCTACCTGTATAGTATGGCTGTAGATGGGGGGGGCGGGGCTTCACTCTACCTGTATGGTATGGCTGTAGATGGGGGGTGGGGCTTCACTCTACCTGTATGGTATGGCTGTAGATGGGGGGGCGGGGCTTCACTCTACCTGTATGGTATGGCTGTAGATGGGGGGGCGGGGCTTCACTCTACCTGTATGGTATGGCTGTAGATGGGGGGCGGGGCTTCACTCTACCTGTATGGTATGGCTGTAGATGAGGGGGCAGGGCTTCACTCTACCTGTATGGTATGGCTGTAGATGGGGGGGCGGGGCTTCACTCTACCTGTATAGTATGGCTGTAGATGGGGGGGCGGGGCTTCACTCTACCTGTATGGTATGGCTGTAGATGAGGGGGCGGGGCTTCACTCTACCTGTATGGTATGGCTGTAGATGGGCTCTCCCCGGCCGTTGATGTCCACCGCCCTGGTGGTCTCCAGGATGTTGTTTGGCACGTAGCCCGACGCCCCACAGCCGTTCCGTACCTTCCACCACTGCTTCCTGTCGTCCAGAACCTCAGGAGGACACATTTGGGTTTCTTACATTTGTAGCTTTGGCTTCAGAGAGCGTCATGAGTATTGCGGTGGCGACGGACGGCGTTCACAAACGGTCTTTGGTCTACGGTTTACCTCGTTCTATCGTAGAACACCAGTCTGTGAGTCTGTGCTCGTTACTAAAAGCCCACAGCTCTCCGTAGGTGTAACGGGGACTTCAATTAAGCGCCACTGAAATGCCGGGTTGGGTAAGACATGGTAAGACATGTGAACGACAGGAAAGGAGCGTACCTCCACCACCTCGTCCTTCAGCACCGACAGCTCCGTGTTGTTTCGCGCCACAAAGTCATATTTAGATTTGGCAAAGATTTTTGGCTGGCCGATGCTAGTGGAGGTAAAGCAGAAAACATCACCGTGAGCCAAAGTCTCAGCCTCTCCAAACGACACGTTGTAACACAAACAAATCATTATTTTATAATGAAGCACTTCATCTAATTAAACACATACCGACACATTCTTGCAATGATACTATTATGGCTCTAAAACACGGACTGGAATAGGCACAGGGACTTTGGTTTGGAATCCTAACGTTGAACTAGTATCAGAAACTAGTATGAAAATACGGGAGATTTGCCAATCATCGAAACCGTGGAGAAATGTCCCTGAGTCAGAGATAATGAAAGTGGAGCAGAGTCTGTTTCTCCTTTCTGCTGGAGTCTGTGCGACAGAAAGGGGAAACGGAAGCGAGCGAGAGAGACAGAGCGGTGGAATTATCCGCGGAGGCGGCCGCGCAAGCAAAGCCAAGCGATTAGCGCACAGCGGAAAGATAAAACGGCGCTGCCACAGAATGGAGGAAAACACACCGAGACATCAGCACAGAGCGCACCATCCAGTCAAGAGAAATGTCCCACACAGGAGACAGAGACAAAAAGCCAAGCGCAGTAGTAGCTTCAGATCAGTTTCCCTTCGAGGGTGAGGTGAGAGAAACGTAGAGATAGCGAGACTCTGGAAGCAGCCGGTGCGGTCAGGGACAGTTCTCCAGGGCTAGAGTGATGCTCTCTGCCCCCTGGGAGGTAGGGAGGGGGGGGGCCCAGGGTCGGGGCAGAGAGCCGTGGGGGGGGGGGGGGTTACCAATCGAGGTGCCGGCTGACGGCCTGCTGGAAGGCAGCCAGGGCCGTGTCCCGGTCCAGAGGCTGAGAGTGGAGGAAGGTGTCCGGGCCGTACCTGTCTGCCTGGGGGAAGTCCGGGATCAGCACGGACTGGAGGGGGGGGGGGGGGGGGGGGGGGGGGACACACACAAAGATAAGACACACAGAGGTGACCACCACGGGAAGATAGTGTTAGGAAAAATGTTATCTAGCAATGGTACGGTTAGGTTGATCTGACATTCTGAAGAAGGACATAGTGAAGATTGTATTCCTCTTGGCGACTTTAAGTCTGACTCTCTGGAACTTGGAGACATAACATAAAGTGATTGGAGAATACACCTATGTCATGTCAAATCTGCTTAGTAACATGTAATGTTTATACATTATAAGCCAATCAGAATGGGACACTCCTGTCATGCTGTTCCGGTTTGAGACTTGTATATAATACACTGTGTTTCCGGGAGCAGGCAGAAGGATTCACGCACGAATCTCTTGCTCGATAAAATCCTCTGCCTTCTCCTCGTACGAGACCAATAAACCACTTCAGCTTAAACTATATAGAGTTCCTGGCACTTCTTGTTCTTCGGCATCAACTACAATCTCCTCACTATCAGATACAAGTGAAATGGAGTCATGACTGGTGGAACGGATGTGTGTTTGGACGGCAAAGTGAGAATGAGGATGCTTTGTTGCAACAGGTTTCTTCTTTGTACACGCGTGACCGTTTTGAGATTTACTTCCAGGCTGAAGAGGAATACATACTGTATGCTGCGGGCCACTCATTCACCATGTGGGCTCTCAAAATGTTCTCTAAACTAATATGACACACAACACTAACCCTCACCATCGTTATTGTATCACTCCCATCAGCCATTCATAAATACGATCCTTTCATCTAATCACACGACTGCGATAAAGCTTTTTATTGGTGTTGCTAAATGTGTTGCTAAATGTTCCGTTATTCATCGTTGCGTCAACTGCACTAGAACACAAAGACTGGTTCTCTCACGTGAAGTGGGATAAATCCGCTTCACCCCGGTGCTACACTCTCACACACTAAACCGTTCATCCCCCAGGGTTAGCTGGCGGCTAACGATGGGAGGGGGGGCTAACGGCAGCATCCGTCTCCCACGGCGACCGACTCCCAAACCACTCACGTCGTGGGCCAGGCGGTGCGGCCCCTCCTCCGGCCGGTGGCCCTCGGCGTGGGCCAGGGTCTCGCCCGGGGGGCCCAGGCCCGGCTGGCCAAGGCCCGGGTCCCGCCCCGGGGGGCCCGGGGTCGGGGGCGGCAGGGCCGGGGGCTCCCAGCCGTCCCTGAAGCGCAGGGGACAGGGAGGGAAGTACTGGTCCTTTGGCCACTCCAACCTGGGGTGGGAAACACACACACACACACACACACACACACACACACACACACACACACACACACACACACACACACACACACACACACACACACACACACACACACACGCATATAGCGGTGATTGTGTGATAAGTGTGATGAGGAAACATCGGAGTCTGTCTGCCACAGTGATCGGTTGAGGCATGCTTCTGCGTGTCTGACGGTAACCCACTTTTAATGGCGTACATGAACTTACATTTTTTACATTTACATTTAGGGCATTTAGCAGACACTTTTATCCAAAGTGACGTACAAAGAGTACATTTGTCATAAGAAGGTGAAACATTTCATTGCTGCTAATACATTAAGAAAGTCACCAGAACAAGTTTCAAGCAGTTCAATGGCTGGGTTTAACCATTGCTTAACTTGGTTGTCACATGAATTGATGTTATGTCCAGTCACAGACCACTGCATGGCATTTATGCCACCAACAATGCAATGCTGCTGCGTATACATGTAGAGATGTTATTCTTTGAACATGTCAAGCTCTTTGAATTAGTGGACTTGACTTTAACACCATTTGAGGTGTATCGTCTTACAGTGAGTGCACATAGTATTAGGGAGCTGGTAGGGGTTGTTTATCTTGTATGTATCTTGCTAAAGGATGCCCACAGGGACACTCCAGGGCTGGACTCCACAACCTCTCACGCCCGATGCTTCAGAACAACCATTTTGTGACGCTCCTCCGGACCTCACCTGCACTTGGTCCAGCCGTCCCCCAGCGTCACCCACAGGTGCCTCTCGTCCACGGTGCCGTTGGCGTGCAGGAAGTCGATGGTTTCTCTGGTGTGCAGGGGCACCAGCACGCTGCGGGCCAGGTCTCCACCCGAGGTCTGCACCACCTGGAGGGGGGAGGGGGGAGGGTGGAGCAGGAGGAGCGTCAGAAGGAGCCTTTATCGCATGAGGGCTGAATATCTTCTGGGATTGTCGTCGGAAGAATGTGAAGTTAAACATTTGCTCGAGGATACTAAAAATGTACACAATAAAACACAATAAAAATTCCTCAGGGGTAAGATAAATAACAAATACCTACCCTGGGCTTATCAATATGTCAATACAATATGAATGGTGATGCTGATAAGAGCGTCATGAACGCACCATTCTCAGTGGCGTGAAGAGGAAGTGCACCAGGTCGGCAGAGCTGGGGTTCTGGATGTGGGCTCTTAACTTTGCCTGTAGATTGGAAGGAAACCATAACAAAATCCTTAGAAATTGGTTGAAATGTGCATTAAACCAGTAGGCTACTATGTTAAATATGTATTCGGGGTTTTTTTTTTTGCCAGGGACAACCTTACCAGCAGATTGAACGCGTGTTTAAATTTCTGGAGACAGTCAACGAACTCCTCCTCGGTCGGGGGCTTGGAGCGTAGAGTTAGGACGCCCTCTGGTGGCCACATTGAGAACAACAACCACCGCATGATCGGGACTAGTATCAGAGCAAACGCTTTTAAACAGTCTACTCAACTATCGATTGGTTCATGCTGTTTAAGATGTCTTGTTCTAAACAAATCATATGATAAATCCTATGACATAACCCTAACCCTAACTAACGTCACCATGATGGTGAAGAGCAGCGAGCAGAAGCTGACCTCCTGGACTCTTCTTCTTGCCCTTTTTGTTCTTCTTCCTGCGGGACAGCTCATTATACGCCTCGGCAGCTTTCTGCAGTTTGGTGACAAAGAACTCAATGTCGTCCAGGATGTGGTTCAGGATTTTCTGCCAAATACAAAGCAAAATGGCAAATTACAACAACAAAACGACGAGTTTAAATTTCGGCTTCATTCTTTCAGACGAGCAGATGAAATGCTTGCAAATGAGTTTTTTTTTTCTAACATAACCAGCAGCAGAAAATAAACATTGATTTATGTTATGAATCACTAACTGTAAATGTGGCAAACGATAGCGTTTCCTATCAGACAGCTGTGTGCCTCGGTGTGATGATTTACTCGACAAACGTGACCAGCAAGGTGACTTTATGGAATAATTAAACCTCAGGAAGCCTACCCAGGCATTCATACATTAGCCGTGTTGTATAACATTACAACAATAACGGATGGTTCTGAAAGCACACATTCAGACGACAAACACGAACAAAAACTAAACCATTCCATTCCGTTCACAAAATGTCCGCCTATTTGACCCGTTATTAATCTACGCGGTTATGTAGTCGGACTGACACGCACACACGCTACAATAACGGCCTGCGAGAAATCCAGTCAAACTAACTTTGAAAGAAAATCCCCTCAACCGCAAATAAAGAGTCATCTACTCCCTCCCTCCCTCCCTCCCACGCATCACCAGGGAGACAGGAGGGCCGTCCCCCCTGAGGGGAGGCCTGGGGGCTGGGTGAGTGAGAGGAGGGTGAGGCTGGCCGTGGGGGGGGGTTGGTACTCACCACGTCACGGTCCACGTGGAGGACCGTCATGCCGGGGGGCTGGAGGTCCTCCAGGTCCGAGTGGCTCCTGGCCCGCTCGTCTGTCAGTACTGAGCAGCACAGAGGGGGTCACACGTCAGCACCACGGTCACCACCACCGTCACCACCACGGTCACCACCACGGTCACCACCACGTTCACCACCACGGTCACCACCACGGTCACCACCACGATCAGCACCGTCACCACCACGTTCACCACCACGGTCACCACCGTCACCACCCACCACGGTCACCACCACGTTCACCACCACGGTCAGCACCACGGTCACCACCACGGTCACCACCACGGTCACCACCGTCACCACCACGGTCACCACCACGGTCACCACCACGTTCACCACCACGGTCAGCACCACGGTCACCACCGTCACCACCACGTTCACCACCACGGTCACCACCACGTTCACCACCACGGTCACCACCGTCACCACCACGTTCACCACCACGATCAGCACCACGTTCACCACCACGGTCACCACCACGTTCACCACCACGGTCACCACGGTCACCACCACGGTCACCACCGTCACCACCACGGTCACCACCATGTTCACCACCACGTTCACCACCACGGTCACCACCGTCACCACCACGTTCACCACCACGATCAGCACCACGTTCACCACCACGGTCACCACCACGTTCACCACCACGGTCACCACGGTCACCACCACGGTCACCACCGTCACCACCACGGTCACCACCATGTTCACCACCACGGTCACCACCACGGTCACCACGCAGGGACCAGCCGGGACCAGCCGGGTTAATTGACGGTGGTTATCATGAAAGCTGGGCTGTGTTCTGGGGTCACCGCTTGGGTAATTCGCCGTTTCATTCTCCTGACTTGTGTGCTGTGAATGCTTTTACACTGCTTTAACCGCCCCCCGCAAATCTCACTGCTGTTGTCAGGTGGACAGCTGTTACATGGTTTTGTACGATTGACCCAAAATTGCCCTTTAGTTAGATTCATGCAATACTTTTCAGATGTTTATAATTAAATTTTTCATTTCCAGGCAGAAAGATTAAAGACCCAGACAGATTACAGTAGCTACTTGCCAGTACACAAACAGGGGGGGGGGGGGGGGGGGGGGGGGGTTATTACAGAAGCAGGTGGTTGCTTGGGGCTTCAAACGACAAATCTAAAAAAAAAAACTTGAGGGGGAGACTCGGGGAAAAAAAACCTTGAGGGGGAAGAGTCTGAAATGGATTCCAGGGCTGGAAATAGCAGCGTAAACGCAGGATGTCTCCTGACTCCTGTGACTGTTCCCCACACCTCCGCACTCACATTCTACTGCTAGAAATGCATCCATGCTTTCCATAAAAAAAAGGGGGGGGGGGGGGGGGGGGGGGAGTGGCCTAATTAGGTCACTTACTCTCTTGCTGCTCATTGGTCCAGGCCGACCAGGCAGCCACTCTGCTCTTCACGTCCAGCGGGTTGACAGACTCAGGGGGGGCGGGGGCGGGGGCAGCCGGGGGCGGGGGGATCAGCCCGTCACTCTTCAGGATCATCCTGGGAGGGAGGAGAGAGAGAAAGAGACGACGACCAATCAAATGACAGGATGCTCATTCCTTATGTAAACTGTATGAGGATGTGAGACAGAGTCAGCCTTACTTGAGGGCCTCTGGCCTCTTTTTTACTTTGCCTCCTTTGGCGTCGATCATGGCACTTTCTATATCGGCTTGGATCAAGTTCGCCTGAGACACAAACACGATGAGACATAGACGTCAGTGGCTGCAATGTATTCTACAAGCAATGTACAGAATGAGAGAGCGACAAAGGGCAAGACCTAGAGAGGATGAGAGAGAGAGAGAGAGAGAGAGAGAGAGAGAGAGAGAGCGAGCAGACCTAGAGAGGATGAGAGCGAGAGACGGAGAAAGAAAGGGATGGAGAGGAAGAGAGAGAAAGAGAGACAGAGGGCGAGAGAGAGGGGAGAGAGAGAGAGAGAGCGAGAGAGAGAGAGAGAGAGAGAGAGAGAGAGAGCAGACCTAGAGAGGATGAGAGCGAGAGACGGAGAGAGAAAGGGATGGAGAGGAAGAGAGAGAAAGAGAGAGAGAGAGAGAGAGAGAGAGAGATGGATGTATACAGCAAGAGAAAGGGGGGTAGTATGCCAGATGTGTGCACCTTGATGTGGTCACACTGGAAGAGGTGGAGGTCTGGCTT
Organism: Urophycis tenuis; assembly: GCA_036785325.1. Classification (NCBI taxonomy): domain Eukaryota; kingdom Metazoa; phylum Chordata; class Actinopteri; order Gadiformes; family Phycidae; genus Urophycis; species Urophycis tenuis. Next base: position 2,498,933 of record JAXIVH010000043.1, on the reverse strand, counting down.
GGCCTGGCCCGACTCCTTGCACACCAGGGCCAGGATGGAGTCGTAGCTGCAGGTGTTCATCAGCGCCTGGCACAGCTGGATGCTCCCCACGGGGAAGTTCTCCAGCTCGTTCTGCTCACCCACAGAACAACAGGGCCCGCGTCAAGCCGCGACATGTCGCCCACAGGGGGAAATTAAAAACTAACACCTGATGGAGGCCGTGACCCAGGCCGCATAACCTCCATGCTATTCTGTCCTAGGGAGTGTTTACTCTGCTGTTAATTTCGCCATCCATCTGGGGTAAAGTTTGACTTTGTACACATATAATCAAGTGAAAAAAGTTAGTTAAATGATTAAATAGTTGCCGTTTAAATAGTAAATAGTTAAATAGTTGCCGTTTCATTGTCAGAAGGATCATTTAGGTTTCGGAGAGCACACTCTCTTCCAAACGGTATGTTAGGCTGATGCTAACACTAACATGCTAATGCCAACACGCTAACACACGCCTCCTCATTTGCCTCATCCTCCTCCTCCTCCTCCTCCACCCACCTGGGTGTCCTGGTCGATGAGGCTGACCGCCTTCTCCTCCACCTGCAGCAGCATGTCCTGGGTCCACACCTTGCCCTTGGCGTCCAGCAGGCGCAGCCTGCGCAGGCCGTCCTCCGCTGTGACCATGCCATCCTTCCGGTCCAACAGGAAGGTGGTCAGGTGCTGCAGGGGGGGGGAGAGGATGGGGGAGAGGGTGGGGGAGAGGGTGGGGGGGAGGGAAGGGTTGGGGGGGGGAGAGGGTGGGGGAGAGGGTGGGGGAGAGGGTGGGGGGAGGGAAGGGTTGGGGGGGGGAGAGGGTGGGGGAGAGGGCGGGGGAGAGGGTGGGGGAGAGGGCGGGGGGAGGGAAGGGTTGGGGGGGGGGGGAGGGTGGGGGAGAGGGCGGGGGGAGGGAAGGGTTGGGGGGGGGGGAGGGTGGGGGAGAGGGTGGGGGGGATGGTAAAGCATCGCACATCATGTATTTCTGCATCTTGTTTGTTTATTCGTGTCCTGATGTAAAGTGGCGCCCAGTGAGGTTGAGCCCCTCCCAGCCATCCTAGTGGTGTCCTGGGCTGTCCGTCTGCCTTTGGCCCCGCCTACCTCCACGTGGTACTGGGACGTGTCCGTGAGGCTGTTGATGCTGGTTTTGGTGTAGTGCTTCCTTTGCTCTGTAAAAGAAGAAGGGAGAGAGTTGGATTGCATTTTCTTTATTCCCCCCCCATCGACGTTCCAAAGTAAATCAGGAAGGTGGGGGACTTTTGCTGTGAAAAGCTATGAGTCACTTTTTTAAGGAAGACTCAAACACACCACTAACACTGCAACCAACCACTGCAAACCCAAGGCCGGCACCAAACCTGTAGGGGGGGGGAAACAAAGAGACCCCCGACCTGACCTTTCCCACACACATCATCAGTCCAACGATGATTAACGAGGTCAAGGTTCCCCAAGTCTAAGACAACATGGAGGAGATCCCACCAGCTAGCTACACTGTACGGTTCTACGGGGGGGGAGCGGTCACAGGCTAACAGTGGTGGGTCGGTGAGGTACAGTCGGCCCACTGGCAGACTGGGCCGGTGGGACGGGTGTACTGGGACACTGGGGGGGGGGGGGGGGGGGGGGGGGGGGGGAGACGAGGGGTGGTGGTGTGGAGGGCGGCTAGGAGCAGGCTGGTATCCACGAGGGGTCCTCCAGCTCTAAGGGGCTCCTGACCTGGGATGGAGTGGACGGGGGGGGGGGGGGGGGTTTTGGGGGTGGGAGTGGTCCACTTACTGGATATCATCTGTAAGAAGCCGCGGTCCCAGTGGTCCGTGGAAAGGTTTAAACCTACGCAACGCATGCAGAGTTACCGCGTTACTGTCCTCCTCCTCCTCATTATCATCCCGGCTCATTCGTCTTATTCCTGGCCCTGTGATGGAGTGTTTGGGCGTTGCAACAGGCTCCGCCCCCCTCGTTTGGGCAAGGACAACTATGCGCCGCTCCGAGTAGACGATAATGAGGTCATGGGATTATAACCTTTAGAATCCATAACAATGACAAAGCCCGCACGACGTGAGGTCCAGCAGCTGGATATCAAAAGGTCCACATGTACCCAGCTGTGGGCCCGGGGCTATTCAGCCCTGGCATTGTTCCCCCTGACCATGAGAGCGCTCTGAACAGGCACATGGATGACGGGCCTCACGCCAGGACCACAGGTGGACCTCGGGCCTCGGGCCTCTGTTTCTGACGGTGGGGAGTGACGCGGGCTGGACCCGACCGGGTCAGGCAGTGCAGTGACCCACCAGAGGGGGCGCCACTGCTGCACTCTACACCGCCCGGTGTTTGGTTTCCCCTTAAAGAAAACGCAACGCAACAATGGCTCCTAGACAGAGATTCCTAGACGTGATGTGACGCATGACAACACGAGCCACAATGAAAACAGCAGTCTTAATTAGTCACGCTAAAATATGTATACTGTTAATCCACCGCACACACACACACACAGGGAAATAAAAACACACACACACAAGCTTCTTACTGGTCTTGCTTCCACTCTTTTTATGCTTGGCTGACGACCGGAGGAAATACGGCCCGTCAGCGCCTGCGAGTGGTCAAGCAAGCGGGGGAGAGGTCAAAGGTGACCAGACCAGACCGACCTCTCTGGAGAAACGAAAGGAGGCGACCCAGAAGGCAAACCTCTCCAGGTGTTGGTCCTCCTCTCGATGTTAGCATTAGCCCCGTGCGGTATACACACCGCCCCTCACTGGAAAGTCTTTCGTAGCCATCGCTGTCTTTGTTATATCAATGTGGAAAAAGATGTGTGTGGTCAAGTCCAATCTCTAGGTGTATGGTGACGGTGGTTTTGTGTTGTTTTCTGAGCCAGTCAGGAGGTGTTTTGGCCCATAGGGCGGCCCGAAACACAGCAGTTCCCTACACACTTTCCGAGGAACATAAGCTGCGTAGATTAGATAGCAATGTTCACGTTTTTTTTTATGGGCTTGTGTGCAGCCGTGAGTGCATTCTGTGCCAGCGCAGACCTCCGCCAAGTTGGCTAACAGGGTGAATAACCTGGCTGCCTGACTCTTTTGAGTGTTTTTCCACACCTTGTTAAGAGCAGAGGCACTTGGCAAGCCACTAAGACAAACACTTAATACATCCACACACAAAAACATTTAAATAAAATATTAGATTTTCTTGTTCTTCTGAGAGTGCTGGCAACACTCTTCTCCTTATTTCTGTCACATTTACCTGTTATGTGACATACTGTCACATAACAGTGAGTGCATCGCTTGCATTAATCATTGATACCATGTTTATCCAGTTTTGACAGCTCCACCCTGGCTAAAGTGTGTGTGTGTGTGTGTGTGTGTGTGTGTGTGTGTGTGTGTGTGTGTGTGTTGTGTGAGAGAGAGTGTGTATATGTGTGTCTGTGCGGGGGGTCCTTTCAGTAACGACTCCTAATACAACACCTTTACTTATAAACGAGAGAGCTACAAAGAGCACTGGAGGACGTAGGCAGCCTCGGAGCTACGTTAAAGCTACGTCAGCTAGCAAGCGGCTGGGGCAAAAGTTCCCAATAACTGCCGTCCAAGCAAACGCTAATGCCAGCACAATGTGTGTTGTGTAATGGAGGCCGGGGTTTATAGGCATTTTCCCCTTGTATACAGCGGTGAGGTCAGGTGAGATGAGGTTTAACGGGGGAAATGTACTCACCGTACAGAGTTTTGGCACTGGATTTGACTTTGGCTTTGTTCTCCAGAAGCTCGGGGGATTTGGAGCTATGGCCGCTGTAAAACAACCAACAGAAGCAAAATAAATTAACCCGCTAAATGTTCACACCTTCCCGTGGACAGGGTGACGCGGGGCCCGTTGATCGCTGTGCATCATCCCGCTTATTAAACGGCTACTTACGAAAGAAATCATTCATGTGATACAAAATACAAAATATATGACGGACTGTTATACAGAGCTGACTGTAGAATGCCATGATTGACCAATCAGAATCGAGCATTCAACAGAGCAGTGTAACAAACGTCTCATGGTACCGACGTCACGTGGGGTTTAAACGCTGACCCTTACACACGATGTACTGTAACTAGCTAGCTTACACAAAAGATTACGACAAACATTTGTAATTGTCGTTTGTCGTTGCTAACATTTTAAAGGCTATATTTTTCAGTTCATAACCGCCGAGCAGCAGTGCCCCGTGGAGAAAAGGGCGGGAAACGGCGGCTGTTGTTGTCGTCGACGGCAGGAGGGCGATCACGCGGCCGTCCGAACTGACGGCCGACACTCGATATTTTCCCACATTTCCTGGGTGTTACGACCCGTGCCAAGGTGGTTAATAATGCAACCGCTTTTTCCTTCAGCGAGCTGACAGACCTGGCCTCCAGTCGAAGAACACACACACACACACACACTCACGCACGCACACACACACACACACACGTACGCACGCACACGCACACACACACACATGCACACACACACATGCACACACACACACATGCACACACACACACACGCACAAACACACACATGAACACACACACACACACACACACACGCACAAACACACACATGAACACACACACACACACACACACATGCACACACACACACACGCACACACACACACACGCACACACACACACACACGCACAAACACACACATGAACACACACACACACATACACACACACACACACACACACACACACACACACACACACACACACACGCCATACGAGATGATTGTCCACGCTGCGTTTTTAACCGCTGAACAAACGTAGGCAGCGATAGCAGCAGAGGTCACTGTGTGTTTGTTGTGCCGGTCCAGACGCAGACAGAAGAGTGTTTGGCCTTTTGGGGGGGTAGGGCAGGGATTTGTCAAACAAATATATCGATTGTCTAGCCCGGAAAGAGAGGCTCCTCAGCCCTCGCTGATGGAGAAATATGCTATAAATAAAAAAAAAGGCTACCACTCACAAAGCCACAGGCGTTGAGTTTGTTGTCGTCTAAAAATACAAAAATGAATCAGCCCCTATTTTCCGGTTTGACATTTTGTGGTGTTGAGCAAGTGTTTGGTGTACTGAAAATATGACCCTGGAATGTATAGATGCTTCATACATAAGCATCTATTATGTACAGAACGTCACCCGATTTGTCTTGCGAGGGAACCATTTTAAATCCTCAAGTCATCTTTTCAGATCTTGGAACCCGTGGTCCACCGTTAACGTCATCGTTTCTAAACGCACCGCTTTGAGAATGAAGGCCTTTCACCGGCCGCCAAGGCCAGTGAAAGGCCGGGTGATGGAAAGGGGCAGCGTACTCACTTGAGGTTTGAGGGGTAGGAGCTGCTGTAGGTGCCAGGGGCGAGGGGAGGGTTGTCGTAACCATTCATCCTGGACTTCACACAAGACACACCTGGAGTGGACACAGGACAACGAGGTGGTGAATATCAAGATAAATGCATTAGCTGAGCATTGATGCTAAGTGCTAAGTCTATTCAATGTCATAAACAATTCCAAATACCATTAACAAGTTGCGAGCCCAAAGTGACATCTTACTTTTGACTGCATTACTGCAACACGGAACATTTTCAAACACGATGATCTGAAGCTAAAATGTGCTTTTCTGAAGCTACAAGCAACAGATCTTTGGTCTGTCTACTCGATAAGACGATCAATCAATTCCCACAACCAAAAGAAAAAATGTTCTTCTACGTTTTCAAAAGGCCGTCGACGACTGACGTTCGACCAAAAGGCCAAAGCCAGCGGCCAACAAGTCGAAAAGCAACGAGAAGGCGAAACACGCTGAGGAACACACACCCCACCCTGCTGGAAACACCGAGATTGCATTATCTCCCATACAGACAGAGGGAACAATGCAGCAGATCAGAGAAAAGAGATAAAACAAGATGGACGCAGCCCGTAACCTCAGGGGACCAGCGTGGGCCGGAGGGGTGGTGGTGGGGGGGGGGGGGGGGGGGGGCTGGCAGGAGCCAGGAGGAGATTGTGGCCCTTGTGTTTTTCACACGTCACTCAACAGCACAGCCATTGTGTTCCTTCTCACGATGTGGACATGCGCTTACACAAATAACCTGATAATACCGCTGGGAGCCAAGGCTAATTGGCAGGCAGGCTTTAGTACCAGCGGCGCTGTCTCTGTCTGTTTTTGTGCAATGAGTGCAGAGAGCCAATGGTCGGGCCTGGCTAGAGCAGTGTGTGTGTGTGTGTGTGTGTGTGTGTGGGTGGGAGATTTACCTATGACAATAGCGTCCAGAAGTCCCCATAGAATCAGTACTGGGGGGAAATCAAAGCTTCCCTTGGAACTGTTTACTTTACATAAATGTCACATTTTGCATATTCAATTAGGTTTTATAGAGGAGAGCCAACCTGACTACACTCAGAGAGAGTCGATAGGACCAAACATCCCAACCCCTCCATAACAATCATACAACTCGCTTCAATTCACTCATTTCAATTATTGAAACAATACGCAACCTTTATTCGATCTGATTCAATTTAAAAGCAAAAAGATAAATAAATAAATAAATAAAAGGTGTATAAAAAATGCATAAAGACATTGATAAGCATCTTCTCCCCTCACCTTGCCCTCCTTAACACCCAAAACAATTCCCACCCTGCTCTGAATCCCAGCACTTACATACAAAGTGACGACTGTAGAAAAACAGCGGCGCGTTTTCCTACTTGACTTGAACGTGCTCTTCAGCGCCATCACCCGGAACGTGTGTGAGTCGCCACCGAGGGTCTCTCGGACTACCCAACGCCATGCG
>JAXIVH010000043.1:2464655-2487155 GCA_036785325.1 Urophycis tenuis | reverse complement strand
CACGTGGTCCTGCAGGGAGGGAGCGACAGGTGCCCGTCTAGGGATTACCCTGAGAGGAAGCCGCCCTGCACTGGAGATCGGAGGGCCTTTCCGGTCGTGTCATCCATAGCCGTCGGGGCAGGGGAAGGGTGACCACAGACCACAGAAACCAGATGACTTATTTTGAGGGTCAGCGGCGAGTGTTGACTCAAGGCGTGAGTTCACATCCGAGTCGGCGACGCGACGGCAGAGACTGTTTTTTCTACCAACGCCGGGACGGGACTTTCTTCGTCCTTGTCGTCCGAGGCCCCGTCTAAGCCCTTGGTCAACAGCTGCCCTCCATAAAAAGGTAGGGCTGGGAGACACCAGCCTTGGGCCCCGTGAGGTCACTGGAAAGCGCAGTGCAAACAGGACCCGGCCCACTGTAAAAGAATAGACACGTGAAAGTGTGCGAGCCGCATGGGCGGCCTGGCTTTATCTTCCAGGAGTACTTTGGTGACGCAGGGTGCGCCATGAGCAAGCCCTGCATCACCACACACACGTGTTGAACATTCCCTTTCAACCAGGACCTGCCCCGCGACCAGCAAATACTGGCCCGAAAGATCTGAGGAAACAGAGGCAAATGGAGCCCTGACAGCTCGTTGTTTGACCGACATGAAGTGGGAAACATTGCAGTTCCATTACAAAGTTAAACTGGTAGAATAACAAGCATCAGCTGAGTTGCACATCATGCCAAGTAAGCATGTTATTTTTGTTCATCTTGATGCTTCAGCATTTGGGTTCAACCAGGTGTAATAAACGATGACTCACTCTACAAGTTGTAACTGATTTATAGAAGAGTAGCAACCGGTATCATTTAATTACGCAGAGGGCAATAAAGAAATATATATAACTGATACATTTCACACTGATGCAACTCCTTCTCATTACATGAATCACAGAGCAAACACATTTGTAGTCGGCCCAAATGTAAAAGTATAGATAATCTAACATCCAACTCTGATCCAATTTGGGGAGAGGCCCACCAAAAACATAACAACAGTTATGTCGGCGACGCGAAGACCTGCTGCTGCAGAAACGACATGTTAAATGTGAGAGTTGTTCTGAGAGCCCGGGGGCTCTGAATTGTACATGACGGGGGATGTGGTTCTGGGGACGGCAGGAGGGGAACGCTGGAACACAAGACCGGCTGGGGGCCGGCCAGGATCGGATTCCCCTTCAGCCGCCCTGAGCCCGCCTGTCTGTCTGAACACGCCGCACGCCGCGCTAAACCACTGACTGTCTCGGGGGGGGGGGTCCCGGGGAAGACGGGCGAGATATCAAACTCATTGAGAACAGAACGGAGACACAACGAGACCGGGCCGGAGCACGGCCTCACCTTCAACAAACACTCATCAGCCCAGCGACACGCCCAGGGTGTTGTGGGTGGGAGGCAGCCATACCTGTCCTGTAAGTGAGGGGGGCGGGGGGGTCGGGGGTCACCTCACATCGCCAGCCTCCTGGTTTGTTTAATCCACTTCCCTGTGCGTCGTCCTGCTCTATTCCTTTCAAACCGCGATGGGAAGAAAGTACGAATGTTTGTTCTTCATTCGCACGCCGCTGTCCCACAATGGAAAGTAAAGAGGATTTGGTAAGAAGATTTACACTGAGACACACACACACACACACACACACGCACACGCACACGCGCGCGCACACACACACACACACACACACACACACACACACACACACACACACACACACTTAATCCCCACATTTCTCCTCTGCAAGCAGCACAGTGTTCTGGGAGTGTTCCTCCACAGAACACAGTAAGTAGACCATGTGTGTCTTTCCACAAAGGCAGAGCTTGGAAGTTAACCCACTCCCCAATAATAAAATCAAATATAAAATATAAAAAAGCTCCTTTTTACAGTTCACTAAAAAGGGCCACGTTACACGCGAGTCAAACACGATTTAGACTTTAAACTCAGACTGAGCTTTGCACACAGTCTGAATGCGCTACTGAAGCTTCCTCGAGGTCTATATATAAATCTAGGCCTACACATACTTAAGGGTGACTTCACGGCAGAAAGCTCCACTAAGAGCAAGGAGGCCCCTCTGCCGTGCACTGATGAATCTGCTGATACAGCAACACTCCTGACACCCACCCACACACCTCCACCACCACCACCACCTCCACACACCCCCACCCAGGGAGGATCTGGGCCAATGGAAAACTGCAGGGGAACGTGGAGAGAGGCTCATTGTTAATGGCGCACTCACACCAGCCCACACGCTGGGGGAGAGGGGACATTAAAATACTAATTCCCATCCATTATGATAAACTCGACCTCCAAAGAGTCACAACATACACCAGAGATCCGGGGCTTCGAGTTTGAAAACTAAAAACAAAACTGATGCGATTCTGCAAACCTGCAGAATGCCCTGTAGGGCTTTCATTACGACTCAGAAGTTGTCAAGACCAATAAAGAGGCCGTTACAGCCCCGTTAAGATACGGTTTTGTCACGCAACGGACTGCACCGGAGGCCCGGGGCGTATCTCTCCACACACGTGGTATCTGCGCGGACCGGTCCGTGGTTTGAAGGCAGCGCCGGCTGGCCCGTGAGCGAGCAGAGCACCGCCGGGCCCTCGATGGAAAGAGAATGAAACCAACGGAAATCAATGCGTGGCGGTTTGGCACGGCTCCGCGTGAAGCGCCCACCAGCGCCGCGCCGGGAATTGATCTCCGCCCGGAAAGGCGTGAAGAAGACGAGAAAACGATCGGACGTTAACACCGCGGGTGTGATCGCCCGCACTTCCTCCAGGAATTCCTTCCGGGCTCTTCCCCACAACGGACTTATAAATACACCAATTCCCAAAATGTTTTTTGTCAATGTTTCAGCCCTCAATTTGTATCCCGGCCGACACGAAGGCGTGAGTTCCCCGTCAGCCAGGCCAGGACGAAGGACATGATTGCTATCAACCCTCACAACAGTTACACAACAAGCTGTGCGCTGGTGATGTTCTTGATAGCGACCCTGTTGATAAGCCATGTGTACGGCTGCCATCTGATTATCTTAACAAATCCATACAATGTTGGCCCCCCTGCTGGGATGGCAGCACTGTATGCTGCTGGCCGACACCACAGATGGAGTAATGCTCTTGCTGGCAGCTCCACCTAAACAACATGTTTGTAATAACATCTGACATTTCATCAACCATGGTTCTGACCTGTGTGAGCTGGAAGTAGTTGGAATGCAGCAAGGTACTTTTTCCTAATTTTAAAAGCATTAAGGAAAGAAACTAATGAAAACATAATGGCATTTTAAGCCAACAGAACACCTCACAATTACTTATCTGCATTAATAACTGATAATCTGATTAAGAACCTTTGCATAAATGTAACAGCAGGCCTTCCAGCTCTGAAAGAAGTTAACATTTGAAAGTAGCGCATACAGAAGGGGGGAAGTAGAAACTTAATAAGCATATAAGCTCACATCAATCAGCAGAAACTAATATAATTGAGCATGATGAATTGCCTACACTAAGTACCACTAAGGCATGCTGCCCCTCAACAGAGTCATCAGCTAACAAAGGAAAAAACTTCAGGGGGAAAAACTTCAAAAAGACTTCAGGTACAATCTGGTGGGCTAGCGTTGTAAATCTTTTTACAGCACAAGATAAAAATAAAACAACCGTTCTGCCTTAATAGCCAAAAACCAATTCCAGGACTGATAAGGCGAATCACAGCCTGTGCTGATAACACTGGTAAACATCACATGTTCTAGGGGAAGGCCTCCATTGCATAGTTTCATTTGGGCAGAACCAAGAGGAACGTGCTTGGTGAACTGTGGTGTGCTGGGGTTATGTGTGTGGACACTGGTGTCTGTCTGCCATTCTAATGTAGAACTATGTGATGTTCTCTATCCATCATATCCTCGGCTACAATTAGTTTATCACTGAATTACAATTTTTGGGCAGAAATTCTATAATGCTGCCAAAGTAGGGCTTGTTAGATACTTGCCAACCAAGAAGCCGGCTTTGATTTGTCTCAAGTATAAATACTACATTGTTGCAGCTGCCTGCGTTTTAGAAATTATCTAACCAAAGGCACATTTTCACGCTCACATTTCTTAACATTAAAAGCTTGCCTTTAGATAAATGAAAATGCCCCTAGAATACAAGAACCACCAAGACCACATCCTCAAAACGTTCCTGCTGTGGTTGCTTAGAACCTGGCAGAGACAACAACTGGAAAAGCTCTCGCTCTCTCTGACAATGTTGACCTTGTTGCTGGCCCAGGTACAGGAAAAGCCTTACATGGTCATATTCCACCAAGACCATACTCTATGGCGTACGCCTTCACTACATGAGTCACAAATCCATACAAACACTTCTCATCTTCCTCAAGCATGCACGTACATGCTAGTTAGCAGCGGCTTGTCTGTAATATTTTGCAATACACACAAATATTGTGACATCACACATAAAAGTTCCCCGCCACTGGATTCAATAAAGTTCGGCTGATTTTAAAATGTCCGACCGACCAAAGACTGCAAAGAACCCAAACGGTGTCACCGCATAACAAGGCCTGGTCCACTGTTCAGACCTCCCTTCTACACCCAACGATAGGCCCCCCCTCCCCTCCCCGCCCTCCTCCTCCTCCTCCTCCATCCCCTCCTCTCCACACACACAAGGAGTTCATTCCTGGAAGAGTGGAGTGCCCCTAGACACCGGGATGCTGGAGAGATGCCACACACATGCTCGTTCCTTTCTCCCAGGAGAAGAATCCCGTCGGCCCCCAGGCTGTGAGGAGAGGCCGTCACAAATGAAACACAAAGCTACGCTGTTTTTCACCGTTGTAACGATGGACCACTTGGAGGGCTGTGGGTTGGGCTCGGTTTGTGACTTGCAAAAAGATAGTCAAGTAAAAACACACCGCTCTGCATCCATCTCTGATCAGGCCTAACTGATCAGGCCTAACTCGAGAATTTAATGACCACAAGGGAACAGAGAGAGGGAAGGATGAAGGATGATGATGGATGAAGAATGAAGGATGATGGATGAAGAATGAATGATGAAGGATGAAGGATGAAGGCTGAAGGATGAAGGCTGCAGGATGGAGCAGAGGGTCTGACCAGTGTGGAGACCCACTGCTTGGAAGTTCCATCTGCCAACTGTAACGATACGTTGACCTTCTCAGCAGAGGGTAAAGAGCTGCTAGTATGGAAGCCGGCGAGATCCTCCTCCAAAAGGTTAACGACCTCTGACAGAAGTTAGGAGTTCTTCTCCCAGAAGTCAGAGAGGGCTTCCAACAGAGGTTAAAGCGTTTCCTACTGCCTAGCCTGCTTGCTTCCCTGATCAGTTATCACAGAACACTTTAAAGATCATCCACCACATCTCACTGAAACTTTGTAATCTCCTACATGCCCCCCCTCTCTGAAATCAAACCACATCACATGGATAAGTTGGCCTTTTGTTACAGTTTGTCTGCGACTTAAGAGGGGAGCCTTGAGGTTACGGCCGTGAAAAGCCCATTGATTTTCACCCCATTCTCTTCCTTTTCAAAATCAGGCAAAAAGACGTGTCAACAGAAATAACAGATAGCCACTGACCCTCGCACCCTCCTCACCGGCAATCAATGACCCGCACACAGAGCAAACCCCACTCACCTCGACCTGGAGAAGAACAGCAGTAAAAAGAGAGAAACAAACAAAAAGAAAGGTGGAAAATAAAACACAGCACTAAAGTAAAAAGGTGCAGTGCTCAGCTGTAAAACATTCTCCAGGGTTGTTCCTGGGAGCAGACAGGCGTGCTCGTCTGTTTTCAGCCCCGGGAGCCTCGAGCACCTGTGATTGGTTGATAGCTGGTGGCCCCGCCCACCTATTCGTCCGGAGGAGGCGGAGCCAGCCGTACAGTAGGCACCACCGCTCTGACTCAGGGATTGTCATCCTTAAGCCTATAATTAATGGGCCATTGGTGGGGGAGGAGGGGGAGGGAGGGGTTTATGTGTTTAGCCCGAGCAACTATAAATGTTTCCTGGACGACTGCGGCAGGTAGCATTAAAGCCGGTTTTACCCCCGTACACGTCTGAGTGGCTTTGGGTTTCAGATGCAATGACAACAAGCCTCCTCGCTCCGAATCAACAGTACAAGAAGGGTCCAAAAAACACATCCATCCACCCGCTTGACATGGGTTTTAATACGCGACCACACATTCTACCACCTGCCCAGAAATGGTGGAACCTGGCCATCACTGCTGGGGGGGGGGGTTCACGTCGCACAAGAACCAGAGCTTAGCCTGCTCCACAAGGGTCAGCCTGCTGTGGGCGAAGGGACGGCTGAAAGGCAGAGGAGGTTTGGGGGTGAAAAGGGAGGAGGGAAGGGAGGGCTGTGCTCCACGATGACGACCAGGGTTTGAATAACAACAATGGCCTCTGAGCCACCCACCCCCGGGTGAGCTGCGGTGAAATTCCAGCTTTGTTGGGGTTTTAAGTCACTTTCACAGGGGAATGCGAAAGTGAATGCACTGCGCTTCAAGACGTGAGAGAGAAAGGAGAAAACACTGGCATAGCTGACACAACACTCAAAAAAGTCTCATTCTAATCTAATAATGGCGATCCTTCAAATAAGAAGGAGAATTTGACACAGAGACAGAGACAGAGACAGAGCGAAAGAGAGCGAGAGAGCCAGGCATACGGTAGGTGCATAGGTAGTTATCTGACACCATAAGCTTAGACCTACTATATTCATTCAAAGCGGTTGAGGAAAATGACTCAGGACAACTAACAGCACCGACAGCAGCCGTGTTTCTCTCCGTTAAACGTGTCACCAAAGCCCCTATGGTACATCTGGTACATCTTTATGGTACATCTTCATGGTACATCTTCATGGTACATCTGGTACATCTTTATGGTACATCTTCATGGTACATCTTCATAGTACATCTTCATGGTACATCTTTAAGGTACAACTTTATGGTACATCTTCATGGTACATCTTCATAGTACGTCTTTAAGGTACAACTTTATGGTACATCTGGTACATCTTAATGGTACATCTTCATGGTACATCTGGTACATCTTCATGGTACATCTTCATGGTACATCTGGTACATCTTTATGGTACATCTTCATGGTACATCTGGTACATCTTCATGGTACATCTGGTACATCTTTATGGTACATCTTCATGGTACATCTGGTACATCTTCATGGTACATCTGGTACATCTTCATGGTACGTCTTCATGGTACATCTTCATGGTACGTCTTCATGGTACATCTGGTGCATCTTCATGGTACATCTTCATGGTACAACTTTATGGTACATCTTCATGGTACATCTTCATAGTACGTCTTTAAGGTACAACTTTATGGTACATCTGGTACATCTTAATGGTACATCTTCATGGTACATCTGGTACATCTTCATGGTACATCTTCATGGTACGTCTTCATGGTACATCTTCATGGTACATCTTCACGCCACGTCTCAGTGGGTCGTGACACGCCACGCCCCCCCGCATGCAAAACCTACCGCCTATCAAAACGCAAATCCCAGCTCCCCGGCCGTTGCGTCGATGCTATTCAAATACCGAACGCAACGAGCGAGCACGGCTGTAAAAAAAAAACAACAGAAGGGACACCGAGGCTGGCGGCGGCGAGCTTGGCGTGATGCCCATTAACCCCTCCTCGACCCCGTGAATAAATAAAAGGGCCGGCCGAGACCAGAGGTCACCGAGCCAAACGGCCAAACGTCGGCCGGAGTTGTAGTGCGGAGGAGGAGCAGACCTCCAGTGATTGGCTGAGGGCCGCGGTCAGGCTCAGACCTCCAGGGATTGGCTGGGGGCTGCGGTCAGGCTCGGACCGTGGGACACCGTGAGGAATATGAAGCCTCATGTCCACGCATGCCTCATGTCCATGGGTCCTCTGGTCTGAATGCATGTGACGCCTCGAATGTGACCATGAACCTCAAGTCCTCAACTTGAAGATAAAGAAATAACATCATTTTCCAAGCATGCAAACATTGAAGGCGCACCTTGGGCGGCACATAATGAATATTATTCATAGTGTGCGATATATTATCTATAGTTATATAGCGTGATTGTAATGTTGTAAGGTAGCCAAGACCCAAGGGTTCCCGACTGGCCTTCAAATGACCTCGCAGCAGCTCCTTACGTGACTGCTTCTAGCGCCGTGAAATGAACACTGATGGTGACTCACAGTCAGGAAACCAGTTACCAAACGTCCTGAGCCATGCAGGCCCCGTTCTACCCCCTGATCACCACGCACGCACGCACACACACACACACACACACACACACGCACACACACGCACACACGCACGCACACACGCACGCACGCACGCACGCACGCACGCACGCACGCACGCAGTCAAGGTTGACCGAAATGTTTCGAGGCTTCATGTTTCCACGACAAAGAGTATTCCTCCATCCTCCTGATGTGTACTTAGAGCACACGTACTGTACTGCAGGCACAGTCGACCGCATGGACCATTGACAGGAAGAACTGACGGCAGGGGCTGCGTTGAAGGACCACACAGCTCCCAGAGGCTGAAGCCCGTTGAGTGTTTCTAAGATGACTGAATTTTTAATGTCTAACTTTGTGAGGCCAATCGTCATCGGTTATTGTGAGGAGATGTCAGTGTTCATTGTTTCTGATTGGACGTTGTACTCGTGAACATCCAGTCAGGAGAGTTGGAACAGTGGAAAAAGCAGATTGCCATGAGAAGGGTTTGCTAAATGTTTTGACACATTTCCAACAACACCAATGTCATTCACGGAAGTTCCATGAGATAGGATGACGGCAAACGTGATTTGCAGTTCAGGTGGTCCCCCCCCCCCCCCGCCATTCAAAGCTCTCAGCGTCGGCCCGGTCCTTTTCACCGATGGAAACAGTGAGGAAACTCACTCCTTCAGCAAACACAGAATATGAAGGGCCGAACAAAGAGTGCGGACATCAAACCCCGGGGCAACAATGTATCCCACCACAGACCTGGGGCCGCGGCCTCGGTGACATAACGTGGACAGGAACGTGGAGGCTCTGAAAACACCTCGACACGGCCACCGCCATCAAACACCGAACAAAAAAAAAACAAGTCACACAGCGGGGGGCGCAAAACCATCGACAGCACCGCTGTGAAACCCGTGGGGCGAGGGATTAAGAGTCCGCGCTCCTCTCCAGAAGTCAGCGTTATTAAATCGACACTAAGCCGCGTCGACCCCTGACATGGACGGCCATGTGACACGAAGACGGAGCGAAACACGCAGAGAACGCCACCGTACGGCGAGAGCTGGCGCGGGACCTGGAGACACGCCCCCCCCGCCCCCCGTGGGCCGCCGTGTGTCTGGCCGCCCCGCGGCACAGCCACGCGGCGGCCAGACACATGGCAGGCGTACGGCCGCGCTCTCACTGAAGACATGGTCAACCCAGGGACACAACACCACCACGGGGGCCAATGGAAACAGATGACTGAGGCACTCCTCAGAACAGTACTTAAGAGTTGTTAATGTAACCAACGAGCCACCCATGGTGATAATAATAATAATAATAAGCGATGATAATAAAAATAATAAAGCAACACTCAAACAGGACTCCTGTCTTCTGACAGACTTTGAGGAACAGGGACAGGGTGTTCTGAGAGATGACCACAACACACACAGGCACGTACATACACATGCACACAGAGGCTCTGCGGCAGGTACAATGACATCAACCTGGTATGACTTCACTGTTGACCGACTGTTGACCAACTATCCATGGCAACCACTGAATGGCAGTGGTGGTGGTGGTGGTGGGTGGAGGGGGGTGGAGGGGTGGGGGGAGGGGAGTAGTTGCACTGTACCATTATTCTGCCCTTTGACCAGGAACAACATAAATGGAAGATCCACTCAACATCCTCCACAGTAGTCTACATCGTAATTATTGGCTTCATACTGCTGTTGAATTGCATTGACATTGTTTGCATTCTACCAATTGTGTAGTCAAAAGAATGGCTAAAAATGCATCGATTGTAAACATTATTTTCCTTGTTCTGAAAGCACAGCAGCAGAGTGTGAATGTGTGCTCACAGACCACGTTCTTTCCCTTGCTTCCAGAAGCTTCTCAGCTCAGCCTGGCGACACCAGAATCCCTCCACAGAAGAACTGTTCTTCTTGGCACCATCTGCTCAGTGCGTGTGTGCGTGTGTGTGTATGTGTGTGCGTGCGTGTGTGCGTATAAACTCCACTAAATCCCCTTTGCCTCCCACCCTTGCTAATACCAGACATCCAGACTGGAGTTACTACACCAGCCTCAGGTTACATATCTGACTAATACTGTACTGTAAATAGGAAGCTCACACACACACACACACACACACACACACACACACACACACACACACACACACACACACACACAACACAGTTTGGGCGAATTGTCCTCAGCTCAAAAGGTCAACTAATGCAGGAAATTAAGGACCTGTGCGATCAACTTGAATTGAAGCACGGAGACAACAAGGCTGGAGAGAAAATACATGGCATTCCTGCCCATTAATGACTAATATATATTATCCCAACAGAATCAAGCTCATATTCCACACAGCTATCACATGGACATGAATCTCATTAATCCATAAAAAAACAACAACAACACATCATTCTTGGGACGCTTCCCATGCAGTAGGCATTGTGGTCAGTCAGAGACAGTCACGACAGACTGTATTATTACTGTTTGTTGTTGAGGTTTGGCTCTGAATCAACAATCCATTACAGAAATTGGATTAACAGTATTAACAGTATTATAAACAGTATTAAAGAAAACATAGTTTTGTGTAAGTGTAACAGAGTACAATGATGAGTAGGCCACCTCAGAGGCAATGATGGCTATCCTATTAGCAAAAGGGGATTAAAATCGAGATGCTGTCCTATATTTCAGCTCAGGGTATGATCAGCTATGTGCTAAAGAAACTCTGGCATTGCACAGAGACCACCTCCCCCTCCCCCCCCCCCCCCCCCCCCCCCCCCTTCAAGAGGTCAATACAGTGTTGTCTAATACCAACCCACCAGAGAAATAAAGGCTGCTAACTCCGCTCCAGTCTGTTGCCTGGAGAGGTCACAGGAGACGGCTAATGAGCTGGCCTGCCTAGTCTTACACCTCTAACCCGTTTCTCCTCCTAGATGTTTAGTTCTGGGAGTACGAGACAGAGAGAGAGACAGAGAGATAGAGAAACAGAGAGAAGATCCACCCCGCTCCCGATGATAAACGGGTGTTAAATATTAATCAATCTGGATCAACTTGAGTTTCGCCTGCTCCAGGTAATATTGTGCTGTTGGTTCTGCAGACGAGGGGTGCAAAGACAATGGATTAAAGCCTTCAACCATGCATGATAAATAGAGCGGACGACAAACCGGGTGATCTGTAAACCCAACTCATAGAGACAGCGGTGCAGACGTTGTTCGATCACCTCTCGCCTGTCGATAAAGGCAACATTTCGCAATCTATACCAACACAAAAATAGCGACGCGCATCCAAATGGACCACCCGTGTTCCCTGAGTGGTGTTTCGCAAGCCTTAGGGGGGGGGGGGGGGGGGGTCTCCTCCATGGAACAAAACGGCCACACATCCTCATTTAAGAACATTCCGATTCTGAAATCCACCGGTTATGTGCATCGTCCATGAATGAGCCGAAGTGCAGCCTACCTGTACACGAGCAGTGCACGCAGAATGGCAGATCAAGCGCAAATTGCAGCGATCCAGGTAGGCGTCCTCTGTCTAACCTCACCTACAGGCTGAGTCCCCCGCACCCGCAGCCTCGGCGAGGGGCTGGCTCTCTCGCGATTACGGGAGGGTCCATTTCAATTCTATTTCCCTATGACTGCAAATACTTCGTATGGTGACATGTAAACACATAACAATACACGAGAAAGGATGTAAGGAAGGAAGGAAAGGAAGGAAGGATAGATCGTAACAAGAAACTACACGGAGAGCAGCTGGGTTCCAGCGGTGCAGATGACTTACATGTACGGTGGAGCTCATAGGGAACAGCAGCCTCCCAGCATGGCACCTGTCCTGTACACCTGGGCGCACGGGGCTCGCTCGGGGTTTGTTTGCGGTCGCCAGGAAACCAGAGACTCTTCTCGCATCCGTTAGAGAGGTTTTTTTTGTTTTGTTTTTTTAATTTTAGATAATTTTAGAAAGTGCACTCAGATCCAGCGCAGGGGGCTCTGGTTGTCGCCAAATTGGACTTGACTTGAAAATTGTGTTTCTCAAATACTGCCCTTTTTTCTCACCCCGCCTTCCCTCCCCGCTACTGTCTGTCCTCAGCTCGACAGCAGCGCCCTCTGTCGGACAGTGGGCGCTGGCGCGTTAAACCGCTCTGGCAGAGTGCTGGAGGTACAGGGACCGTTCATTATGGCTGCCACCTGACACCATCTGAGCTCAATAACGTGAGACCGACCGGACTTTCCATTTCAGCATTTTGGAATTTCCCGTCTGGGATTTATGAAGCATTTTACTAATATTTCACAGACAAATGACCATTAGGAGAAATGTTAGACATTAATATGGCATGATGTTGTAGCCCATCTAAAACAAATTTGCTCCGTTTGTAAAATGAAATACACGTTTAAAAGGCAATCCCAAAACAAATACAAAAAAAGTGTTTATCATTTCAAATTGTATTTATTTCAATAGTAATCATACATCTACTGCTTTTTTTAACTTCATAAAACTGTGCACATTTACAAAAGAAAAAGTTACACGTAATCTCACACAAAGACACAGGCCTACCCCCACATAGATTCATACAGGTACCATCGTTAATCTAAAGTGTGTCAATCCTGAATACATCTACCCCTCTACCCTGTCAGGCCTTCTTCTACCAGTCAAGTAAAGCAATCAACTAGTGAATCAATGGCTTTGCTTTATTTCCATGTATTTCTTTTTTTAAATCTATTGGATCATAGTGGCGTTTGGAATAATTGCTTTAGGTATCAACCAAATGGATGCCGCATAGTAATCAACGTTATGGCAGCAATTCACAACCTCCCCCCCACCCCGCATGCATGCGCACACACACACACACACCACACACACACACCCACAGGCACACACCCACACATACCAGTCTGTTCACCGCAAATGATCACACACACGCACAGGTTCACAGCTCTGGAGTAACCTTCAAACGCACTGTGTTGGTGCTCAACTTCTCTGGACCAAAGAGAAAGGACTCGATTTGTGACATCACAACAACGAAACACTGCTTCACACGAGCCTTTGGGATTGGATTTGTTAACTTTAAGGCATTCCTAGACAACAGGGGGGAAATGGTCGTTCTTAATCAGGATGCATTGCTGTATATCGGTCATCATCAAACATTGCGTTGTGAAAAAGTCTTGTGTGGTGTTTTCATAATAAAAAAAAAGCTGTGGTAATTTCCTCCAATGTGACTGCAGTGTTTATAAGCAAAAACAATCACCGATGATTACATCAAAGAAATAATCACTATTCAATGTCGGGGTTCAATAGCGGGTGCGTCTTCACGTCCTTTCCCACTCTACCACTCTGTATCCCCAAGTGTCTTCACAAAGCACCAATCCCTCGACGCCACAAACAAGTCAGGGTTTGTTTCACTGCAGGGTCAAGACGCAATCAAACTTTTATTTTTGGACCGTTAACATGAGTTGGATCAACACTGGCATGGGGCCAAATGTTGTTTTTGTTTTTTTACCAAGCAGACCACCAAGTTGAACTTGAATTCAACGGAGGGGGTGGGGGGGCACCATGGGCCTAATTCCCATGGCAGCCATCTTGGTTCTCAGTGTAAGCAGGGTGTGTGTTAACCAGCTAGTGTTGAGAACCAAGATGGCCGCTAAAATGACTAGTCCCATTAGATGTGTATTATTTGCAATGACTCAAATCTGTGTGTGTGATGCTGATGATTCGGCCCATCCCTTCATCCATTCACAAGGGCGTAACCATGGTAGAGACATTGGGGTGGAGGCGGGGTCCAAATGAGAGCCCTCCACCAGAATTATTATATATTTTTTAAAGTGCGTTTCCCACAATTCTGATATTTATATCTGAAAATGTGCACAATGAGAACACAGTCTTGAGGATGATGTTGACCATTTGAATTCACATTTTTAAAGGAAGCGGCTTCCTCGGAGCTAGTGGCTGCACCTCCATTTTGTTTTGGTCAGTTGCGACTGACTTTAAAAACAGACCTACCAATTAGAGTCATGCCTTTTCCAGTTGTGGCCAATAGGACAGCTTCCAATGGCGTTTCTAACCATGGCCGCAACCTTGTATGCATGGGGACACTTGGCTGCCTTGGGTCACAAATGTATGCTCTCCTTGACCAAAGGAAATAAATAGGAAACAGCAAGAGACAGATCCATTAAAAAGAGGACATAGTCAACATTTGTATGACTGAGTATTGGGAGGGGAGAGATTGGTATTTTTCTAAGTATTGTGGGGAACATGACCCCCCTCAAAGAATGTGTGGTTTCACCCCTGTCCGTTCAAGAGCAAACTGACTTGACTTCATGTTGTATCGTATATCTCAGCCTTTAAAGTTAAGCAGTAAAACGTGTCAGGTTTTGGAACAGAAAGCCAATGATGAGCTGGTTGCTTTCATTTGGAAATGGTCAGGGGGTAAAACCCACACAAGGCAACAGTGAAGAGAGAGAAATAGAATATGTATACAGGGATACCATCTCTGGACATAGGTTGTGTGTCCTGACCGCATATTTCAGTGATTTAGTGATTCTTACTCTATGGGTAAAATGTAGCCTGACATCTCCAACCCCACGCACAAAAGCACATTAGCCTGGAACCTCTCAGTTCATTTTCGATTTCCATCGGGTGTTATTTACTGGGGCGCAGACCAAAAAGCCTCAGGATGCAATTGGATAGACCTCCAACCAATCACAATGAATCAGCAATGAACGTGTGACTCATCCTAGGAACTCATTGTGGTTGTTTATGTAAATGCCTTCACTCCACTCCCATATGGTGCTCTGCTGTACAATAATCATATCAAACTCAAACCCGCCCCCTATAAGATAAAGGGCTGTGATTGGCCCGACTCGGGCCAGGTCTACTGGAGATCAGTCTGAACAGGAGGGGTGGCCAGGCACATATGCCAGAGCAAATTAAACATGGGCTCGCAGATTCGTCTGATTCCCAGGCTAAGGGAAAATGGGCTCCATTGAAACAAAGTATACAATGTCTGAGGTTTGATGTACTATACCAGATACCACAGGCACGCCAACAACTCCCTGCTCGTTTACTTACTAAGTGAATAATTCTTCCCCCCCAATTCGGAATTGCGTTTCAGTGATGGAACTGTAAATGCAGTCCAAGAATCTCAATGTTTTGAACCCAACGTTTCCATTCATTCATGATGTTCCAACAATGTGCACAAGCTGTTATGTTTCTTATTAAACTGGTTTGCCCGACTTGAATTAAACTGCAAAAGTGCAACGATTAAAACGAATAAATGTCATGACTGCCCACATCCACCCCCAAAAAACCTCTGGATTATTTTGAAATGTTTTTTTTTTTTTAAACACTCCGTAAACTCTCTGACAAGGCTGCAAGTTCTTTGAACAAGAGTCCCAGCCTCTTTGATATGAAAAAGCACTTACTAACTTACTTAGCCTCCTTTTCTCAGTTTCTGCCTGTTTGGAGAACCACTGTCTTCAGTCCTCCAACACTCTTGAACCCTTATTGCCAACTGCAACCCTGTCCAGCAATTGCCTTTTCTGACAGGACTTGAACGCATCACCGGAGTTAACCCTTCTTTTACCAGACAGTTGACGCACTAGTAACTTACCAGTTATGTTTAGTTTTCAAATACATACTGGTGGTAATTAAGTATTCAAAAATAAAATCTTTCAAGCAACAAGCACCTCTGGTTTCCCAAAACCCTTCATTTCATTCCAGTTCATTAGAAAAAACATGTGTATTCATTTCACCTCGTCGGTCATAGGAGTTAGCCTTCAGAAGTCTTTTCCTGCAGCTCAAATTAGGACCTGAGTTTTTAAAACTGACAATGAGCTTGGTTGAGTCTTGAATGAAAAGAAAAAAAATACGCAAAACTTATTTTGGATTTGTGAGGTTCTGGATTGTTGACACCTTGACAACACCTTGATAGGGCAGAGAAGCAAAAAAAAAAAAAAAAAAAAGAATTCAAGATCCTTTTTCCAGTTCAACGTCACCAGACTTCGGTTTCAGTTTCTTGTGTTTCTTGTGAGAAATGTCTGTCGGGCAACTGAAACGGGCGATTGAGACTCAAAAAAACGCATCAGAAAGGTTCTTCTACAACGCGGACAAAACATTCAAAGGCTCAGTCGTCAGTAATACAACAGTTTTTGTTTTTTTTGTACAACTTTACGCGTTCCTTTCCGCTCGCAAAAAAAACACGACTCCGCCCCCAAGGCGAGAGTTTACGCTTCACTACGTTTAAGGCCAACTGCAGAATAGCGCTTTTTTCCTTAAAGTGCCACTAAAGTTCAGGGTCTAACCTGGGTTACATTAAGTGTCCGCGATGTTATCCCATCTAGGTGGGGAAAAAAAAAAAAAAAATCCAATAAAAAATAAAATATCCATTCATGTCTATACAAAAGAAAATCGGACGCCAATCAGGAAACCTCGATGATCTCCATGCTACCGGAGAAGCTGGTCTGGCTGCCCACCTTCCCCATCTCCTCCCTGGAGCGGCTCTCCAGCATCCCCCCTCCGAACTCCATCTGGCAGCTGCGTCGCTTCAGCTGCTTCTCGAAGGAGCTCTCCTCGTGCCAGCTCCGCCGCGAGTCGCCGCGGTCGCCGCTCTTCTGGCGCCCGCGCCGCCGCACCGCCTCCGGGCCCTGCGAGCAGCCGTACGCCGCCAGGCCCCCGCCGCCGCTGCCGCCGCCGCCCAGGATGGCGGAGGTGGAGTAGAAGCGCGTGGGGTCCGAGGAGAGGTACCAGCCGCCGGCCAGCGAGGACGTGGAGACGGTGACGGGCCCCAGCAGGATGTCCGAGTGCCAGCCCTTCAGGGTGCAGCCCCCGGCCCCGGGGCGCGCCAGGTGCTGCTGGCTGCGGGACAGACCCAGCAGGAAGCTGGCCGCCTGGGCCCTGTTGTTGTTGTTCTCCTCCCTGCTGCTGGTGCTCCGGTGCAGCGGGCCGGAGCTCTGCAGCTTGGCCGCCTTAGTGCTGGGCTCCTTGGCGATGGAGGCTGAGGAGGAGGAGGAGGAGGAGGAGGAGGTGCCGGTGTTGATGGAGTGCTGGGGAGGAGCGGTGGAGCTTGAGGCGCCGGGGTTGCTGGGCCCGTCCGCCTGCTCCTTGTCGGGGCTCTGCTCCGGCGTGGACTGCTCCGACACCTCCTCCACGGGGGAGAACTGGCAGGGCTTGCTGGCCGGCTCCTTGAAGGCCGACGGCTTGAAGTACTCGGGAGCGTCGCCCTGCGGCGCGAAGATGCGGTGAGGCGCGCCGCCGCCGCCGCTACCTCCACCTCCACCACCAGCACCACCACCACCACCTCCTCCACCTCCACCTCCTCCCCCGCCACTGCCGCCGCCTCCACCCAGCTCGCCGTACGACTTGATGTCCAGGAGAAGGAGCGTTTGAGCCGGGCGCTGTCCTCCGGGGCCCTCGGCCAGCTGCAGGCCGCTGAGCGCCCGGCCAGGAGGCGGTCCTCGGGGCGGCGGCCAGCACGCAGGGCAGCGTGAAGGGCTCCAGCCACGCCGCGCCGGCCGCCTCCGCCCCCGGGCAGGCCTCGCCCCAGGCCTCCCGGGGGCCGCCGGCCCACTCGCCGTCGGCGGACGCCTCTGATGGGACGGAGTTCGACCTGGCGTCGGCGCCGCGGGGGCTCTTGATCTTCTTCTCGAAGTCCAACAGTTGGCCCAGGAAGTTGAAGTTTGGCGAGATGGTGGGCCTTTTCTCTTTAACGAACCTTTGGAATGAGAGGGTGAGGGCAGGGGGGAGGGGGAGGGGGGGGGGGAGGAATGCAACGTGTGAATACGATACGACCACAATCGCTATAGAATTGCGTCCTCGGCGCCCGTTTGATGGCCTTCATTAGCGGGGTCCGGGGGCCGCCTCGCTAATCGGCGGTGACACACACGCGGGGGGACGCGGTAATTGGAGGTCATGTGAGGACACGGGTTCATTAGGACACGCATTCCAAGCCTTTGTACGCCGCAGCCCGGGAACGTGCCTTACATAAGCCCCCCGGGGACAGAGACAGCAGACACTCAGTCTCGGCTGTTTGGGATGCTCACTAATACGCCTGTTATGTAAAGCACTGATTCACCTGTTGTGTCGTACAATCACCTGTGTAAGAACTAAATGTGATTTAAGTGTATGAATGAAGGAATCTGGTATGACTTACTGTTTTGGGTGTAAAATGACTGTGAATGTGTACATATCATACACAGGCGATGAATGCACGACTGTCTATGGTGCATGTGAGCGGCCTGCAGCTCAGGTGCGGGGCAGGGTGTGGCTCACCTGTAGGCCTCGTCCAGGGACATGTCCATGCGCTTCATGATGTAGGCGATGGCGATGGTGGCCGAGCGGGAAATGCCGGCCAGGCAGTGCACCAGGACCGCGCGTTGCAGGCTTTGGCCCTCTCTGAAAAACAACGACTTTAACTGAGATGGAGGCCAAGAATGACGATGAAAGAGCTCTTTTTTGTGTTTGCTGGATGCACAATCTTCTATTCAATGAGGGGTATAACTGCATTGAGTCTCATCCACTTTTTATTATTCTTTTGATCTCTTGATTTTTGATTTTTATCACTTTTTAATGTATTTTGTCTTTTTTCCTATTTTTTTCTATTTAATTCTATTTATCTATTGACTCAGAGGGCCTGCACAAGAGTTCCTATGTGCTTGGACTACTAGTTTATGCACAAATGGCAAATAAAGTACTTTGACTTTGACATCTGACTGATCTTAATGAAGGATTAGTTCATGTACTCTTATTGTGAAGGAGCAGGCAGGGGGTTTAACACACGGACACAGACCCCAGGCCCTTCGCGCACAACATCCCACGACCGCTGCCGCGAACTGACCTATGAACTCCACGGACTTGTCCAGCCAGGGCAGGATCTTCTCGCAGAAGCTGTCGTTGACCGGCACGCGCAGGAAGTGCGTCTCGGCGATGAAGTCCGGCTTGGGACACGTGTTGCTGGCGTTCAGGACGTAGGCGATGTCGTTCTGCTGCATCAGATCCTGCAGGGGAAGCCCAGCCGTCACCAGACGCTCACTTCACCCAGAATGCTTCGGTAAATACATCCATTACTGGGACCTTGTGGTCTTTATTTGTGATTCCCAAGTTTTTTAGACATGGGAACAAAATTCCAAAATCCCCGGGGGCTGCTATGATCAGCGCCCGGGGAGCAAGTTGGGGTTCAGGGTTCAGTGTCTTGCTCAAGGACACTTCGACATGCAGACAGATTACGATTCATTACTCGTCGATTAACTCTTAGTGGAACACAATCATTATGAATTCAACTTTCAACGATAAGAAGAAGAAGAAAAAGAAAAAGAAAAAGAAGAAGAAGAAGAAGAAGAAGAAGAAGAAGAAGAACTACTCTTTTGATCCTGTGAGGGAAATTTGGTACGTTGAATTCATAATGATGCCCTCCCCCACCCCCCCCCCCCAGTCCCGGGCCACGCCCACCTTGTTGAGCACGTCCCTCTGGCAGCCCAGGTACAGGTGGGGCAGGATGCGGGTGGGCCCCAGGGTGGCCACCGGGGGGCAGGAGGGCTGGGAGGACACGCAGGAGGGCAGCAGCGACGACTTGCCCTCGCACAGCCCGGGGAACAGCTGGGAGAACAGGGAGAAGCCACCTGTGGGGGAGACGGGGGGGGAGACGGGGGGGGGGGAGAGGGGAGAGAGAGACAGAGCAGACACATGTTGAGGGGTGAGCAGGTCAAGTATGTAGCGTCTGCGGTGGGAAAGGCGTTGGAGTTTTCGGGCGTTGTGTGTGGGGAGACGGTGCAGCGGGTGAGTAAGGGATGAGACGTTGCAGACATGCGCTCATGGCCTGTGACACCCTGTCTGCTCGCCGGGCCCCCGGGCCGGCCTGGAACATTCTCATCGTCAGCGGCGATGACGACGATGAAGGCAAAATCGGTGCAGTGTGAAATCATCCGTTATGCAATCCCAAGCGTAGACAGAGAGTCTGTGCCCGGCTGCCTGCTCACCATCACAGGGACAGAGCTGTGAGGAACCCAGAGGACGGCTGGTTCAGCGTACACTGTTCGGGGTGTCTTCTTCTTATTAGCCATTTATAAGTCTGCAATGAATTGGTTTCCTACAATACAATGTGATTTTGAACCCCTTGGGTTTGCGCACAAATCCAAGACGGGAGTGCGTGCCACTGACGCATTTCAACCCATAGAGGGCGGCAAATTCACCAAAGTAGTCAGCTGTGTGGAAACGGTGTCATTTCAAATCTTTTAGGTTTTGTTGAAGAACAGAAAGTAGAAACAGCCTTCTTTTGTCCATGGTTTGACCCATTTCAAGGTAGTGTGTGTGTGTGTGTCTGTGTGTGTGTGTGTGTGTGTGTGTGTGTGTGTGTGTGTGTGTGTGTGTGTGTGTGTCTGTGCGTGTGTGTGTGTGTGTGTGTGTGTGTGTGTGTGTATGTGCGTGTGTGTGTGTGTGTGTGTGTGTGTGTGTGTGTGTGTGTGTGTGTGTGTGTGCGCGCGCGCGCGTGCGGGGATCCATTGCGATTCGGTTTGAGATGGCCTGAGTACTTAGGAGGACGTCCCAAAGGAGTGATCAACATTACACCACATTGTCACAATCACAAAAAAAAACGTGTCCGTGGTGCGTTTGCTGGCGGCGAGCACGCGGGCGGTCTGCCTGCGCGGGAGGTTCCACCGCTCAGTCTGCCGTGATTCCCCCGTGTCTTTATCTCTTCAGACACACCTGCTCGCTGGTGTCACATCGTCAGCCAGCCACTGAAACTGAATCCCGGCCGCGGCTCCTGCTCAGTCCCCGACCAGACCGGCCAGCACACCTGCCTGGTAGCCACCATCACTGTTACCGCTACGGCCATCGGGTCAGTTCATGTGTTAGAGCGTCTGTTGGACGTGAATAAGGATTCAATAATAATCTTGGGAAAATAATGTTTTTCTAAAGCCTTTCTTATCTGCAAATCCTTTAGGAAATATGTAGTGCTGGCAAAGTTGATGACAACTCATAGTGGTTTTATCATCTGTATTTGTCCCTGAGCCGGTCTCACACTGCGGTGCTCGGTGAGGACACACAGTGACTGTGGGAAAAGTGGCTTCTCCAATGTTTTAATAATGGACTCCGAGGACGGCCTTGAAGGCCCCCCGGGGAGGAGGGAAGCACAACAACGGCTGTGGACATCGTCTGCCTGGAGAGACAGAGAGACACAGAGAGAGACAGAGAGAGAGAGAGAGAGAGAGAGAGAGAGAGAGAGAGAGAGAGAGAGAGAGAGACACACAGAGAAAGAGACAGAGAGACACAGAGAGAGAAACAGAGAGACACAGAGAGACAGAGAGATACAGAGAGAGATACAGAGAGACACAGAGAGAGAAACAGAGAGACACAGAGAGACACACAGAGAGACAGAGAGACAGACACAGAGAGAGAGAGAGAGAGAGACAGAGAGACACAGAGAGAGAGAGAGAGAGAGAGAGAGAGAGAGAGAGAGACAGAGACAGAGAGACACAGAGAGACACAGAGACTGAGAGATACAGAGAGAGAGAGAGAGACAGAGAGAGAAAGACAGAGAGACACACACGGAGATAGAGAGAGAGACACACACAGAGACACAGAGAGCAACAGACAGGCAGACATAGAGAGGGAGGGAGACCGAGACAGAGAGAGAGAGACAGAGGGAGTGAGACACAGATAAAGACAGAGACTGAGAGAAAGACAGAGAGAGGGAGGGAGACCCGAAACAGAGAAACACAGAGAGAGAGAGACATACACAAAGAGAAAGCTAGAGAGAGAGAAAGACACAGGGAGAGAGAGAGTCAAAGAGAGCGAGAGAGACTCTCGATTACACAACAATGCTCAGCTCCGCGCCACCTGCCGCAGCCTCTCGATGCTCTTTCCCGTTGTTTCCATGGCAACGGGCTGCGCTCTGCCGCTCGCCGATGCTCCGTGCACCCTTTCATCTCCCCGGCCCGCGGTGGCGCCCGTGACTCAGGGTAAAAACCTGATGCATGGTAGTGCACTGTATCTCCCTCCACGCTGCCCTCTGCACTCTCTTTCCATGTGCTTGTCTGTTGTAGTTATATATATATGTATGTATGTTACCGTCTCTTGTAAATATAAATACCTTGGTCATGGAGGTCGGTATGTACGCTGGACCACTTTCTACTCTCCCAGTGGAATGCGCGTGGCCCTCTCTCTCTCTCTCTCTCTCTCTCTCTCTCTCTCTCTCTCTCTCTCTCTCTCTCTCTCTCTCTCTCTCTCTCTCTCTCTCTCTCTCTCTCTCTCTCTCTCTCTCTCTCTACGACCGCATGTCCTCCACGTCTGAACGCGTCGCGCGCACAAGA
>JAXIVH010000043.1:2443575-2464455 GCA_036785325.1 Urophycis tenuis | reverse complement strand
GGCACAAGCCCTGCGTCGGGGGGGCAGGAGCGCAGCGGGACGACGGATGTGGCCGACAGACTACCAACGTATGCAACGACATGAGACATGAGACACACGACAGACTGCTGCAGTGGCCGCGGTGAGCTGAGCTCCCCACGGGGCGCACCGCCGTGAAGGGTGAGAGGGTGACGGGGGCAGTCAGCAGACGCTTATGTCCCCAAGCGACCTACAGTCAAGTACACGGGGTTCGACATGCGGACAGTTGGAGGAGGAGGGGGGGATCGAGGGGATCGAACCGCCGACCCTACGGTCAGTGGACGACCCGCTCTGTCCACCCGCTCGACCAGCTGAGCCACGGAAAAGAAAACAAACAAAAAAGAGTGAACCTGGGGGCAGATTCCGGTGTTATTTATAAAAGCGTTATCATGTTAAGCACCGGATTCCTCCGGTGAATGAGCGGACTGTGAGGCTGCCTGTCAGCCGGCGCTGCTGAGATGATGTCAGCTCAGCCGTAAATCATGAATCACCTTCCGATGATTTTTCAGCCACTAATTTGACCGACGTGGTCGTATATTTGTGTATGTGAATACAACAACGGCAGCTCCATCCCCTACAGATCGACAGCCCGGTCCTCAGCCGACGCGGGACAGCTGGAATAAAGTGGGCTCAGGCCCTGGGCCCGTTTGGGTGGAATTAAACTGTTTTTTACGTGTGTGGTTCTGACGCACTGCACAATAAAACAACGTTTATAGACCCGGAGTAACGGAGGGCAGAGCCTCCTTAAAAAAACACTCACTCTCAGAGTAAGTGCTTCTTGGACGGTCTCGTGCTGCTCGGCTGACTGCACGTCAAAACAACAAGCAGTCGCACGTTATTAATATTACGAGCTCCGTAAACTTCTGTTTACCTGCGGCAGAAATGCAACTGTGAAGCCTCCAACACTCGCACCCAACGCACTCCCCTTCCACCGTGGGAGACGAGGACCCCGAGAACACAGGAGTTTGTTTACCCCCCCCCCCCCGTCGCAGGGACCCAGACGGTGGTAAAACGCTCCACTGCGTGTCCGGCTCCCCTGCAGTATCTAGGTTACAGTGAACAGTACCTCGTTAGCGCCCAAAAAAAACAAAAACCAAAAAAAAAGGCACCGCACAGCTAATTAGCAGAGCTCCTTGTAACCTTGTAAACCTCCCCGACGCCGCTGATTTGACATGATGTAGGCGGTGGGCTGCCCACCGCCGGTAATCCCTTCGGCGGTGAGGGAAGCCAGGGCCGCGCTTTTTCGAGGCTACCAGGCTGAGAGCCGCGCACCCAAATCAATTACAGCTTACAATCTGTTGGAAAACGCGGCCTTGGTAATAAACAGCCACCAACAAACATAGTCACTTTTTTTTGGGTCTTTTTTTCGACAGACCACAAAAGGGGCGGGGCCTCGGTGCCGTGACTCATCTCATGCCGCCGCCCCCCCCCCAGTAAAGCATTAAAAGCAAAGTAAAGCAAAGTATAAATACACACGTGCATGCGTGTGTGTGTGTGTGTGCGTGCGTGTGTGTGCGTGCGTGGGGGCGCCTTGGATCACGCGCCCCGCGACCACGAGCCTGGAGGCATTCCGAGAGTGCGGCGCAGTAAACACACACACACACACACAAACACACACACACACACAAACACACACCCCTCGCTAGTGTTTTCCATTGCCCGACTGACAAAAGCAGCCGTCTGCGCTCGCGGGGAACCACCGGCCCGCGCGGGGGCTTGGGGGGTGGGGGGGGGATGGGGGGGGTGGGGGGGGGGTGACACACGACACACTCACCTTCTTCTTGGCGGAGTGCTGCAGGAGCTCGGCGATCTGCACCTTGTCCTGCTGCAGCCGCCTCTTCATCAGCTTGGAGCAGTTGACGTTGACCGCCTCCAGCACGTGCGAGGCGTTGTAGTCCACGAAGGGCCGGCTGTCGATGAGCAGCACGCGGTCCAGCCCGCTCTCCAGCAGCGCCACCAGCGCCTCGGCCGCGATGGGCTGCGCGCGGCGGGGGCAGAGGGTCCCGGGCCCCCCCCGCGGCGGCGGCGGCGTTGCTCGCCGGCCGGGCTGCCGGCTCTCGCCGCGGCGACCGGAACGCTCCGTCATGACGGCTCGCCGCCCCCCCCCCCACCCTCTGTCTCCTGCTCTTCCTCGCTCTCCGGACCGACTAATCACCCCCCCCCCCCCCCCCCCCCCCCCCCCCCCCCCCCCCCGGCCTCGTGCCCACGCCCACCCCAACCCCACCCCGCTCCCCCCGACCCCCCCTGGGACACGCACCCGCACGGCCCCCCACCCTGCACCCTCCGGTGGCCCTCCTCTTTATGCCCTCTTGCTCCTGCTCCTCCTCCTCCTCCGCCTGCTGCTCCTGCTCCTCTCCTCCCTCCTCCTCCTCCCGGTGGGGGCAGCTGGGTGAGCGGCGGCGGTGACACAGCTCCTAGCGAGGGCGCTCAGGAGATGAAGAGCTTCATTGTGCCGGCCGGGATGATGTCATACTGATGGCGCTCGGCTGCCCGGACCCGGAGCCAAACACAGAGAGAGAGAGAGAGAGAGAGAGACAGAGAGAAAGAGAGAGTGAGTGAGTGAGTGTGTGTGTGTGTGTGTGTGTGAGTGTGTGACAAGAGAGCGCGAGCCAAAGAGGGAGAGAGAGAGAGAGAGAGAAAAAAGATGGAGAGACAGAGAAAAGGAAAGCTGTGTAAAAAGACAGGAGGCCTCCCTATTGGTCGAGAGGGTTTTATATAACCCTCCCGCGACTATCTGTGTGTGTGTGTGTGTGTGTGTGTGTGTGTCTTGTGAGTGTTTGTGAGTGTTTGTGTGGGTGTATGTATGCCAAAATGTCTACAACTGCGGCCTAGTTTCTAAGAAGAGAGAGACTTGTAGGGATGTGTGAGGAGGGAGGGGGGTGGGGGGGTGGGGGGAGGGAGGGGGTGGTGGGGGGGTGGAGGGAGGGGGGGTGGGGAGGCTGGGAGGCTGGCGGGGGGTGGGGGGGGTGGTGTGGGGGGAGACGCATTCACACCATGGCTCGGCGACGACAGAAGAGGGCTTCACTCTGGGGCAGCGAGGACGTTACATCATCACTCTCCTCTCTCCCCGCCTTCATGCTCCAGAGCTTATCGGCCTCTCGGGGTGGTGGGGGTGTGGGCGCTGTGGGGGAGACAGAGGGAGGGAGGGAGGGAGGGAGACAGAGAGAGGGAGAGTTACATTCACCGTTTTTGGCCGGAAAAGTGTGCATTGATTACTTCGGAAAGTTGTATTTTATTTTTTTTTCCTGAAAAAGCACCTTTTGACAAACGCAATAAGTCCGAAAAAAAGTTTTCCAGTATCCAATAATGTCTCTACAGGGGGAGAGGAGGGGGGGAGAGAAGCGAGAGAGAATGAGGGAAAGTGAACACGATAAGTGTGTGTGTGTGTGTGTGTGTGGTGTGTGGGGGGGGGGTGTGGAGATTGCATCATATCTAGTGACCTTGAATGTTTTTTTTCCATTCAAATATTTTTCTTCGACCCGCCTGGTCAGAGAAAAAGGAACAATTTGCCATTTTCACTGCGCGTACGTTCGCCAACACGCCCCGGCCCGCCACTGACTTCACATGTCTGTCGGTGCGGCCCGGCTACCGTCACCAGAACCGCCAGCCGAGCGGCCTGGCAGCGGGCCCTAGGAAATCCCCCCGCTGCTGTAACCACCATTTACTGGGTGAGGCGCCGAACAAAGAAACTTCCCCAAAACATGTCTCTCCTTGAAAGCAGACCACCCGCCACGGAGAGGTGTGTGTGCGTGCGTGTGTGTGTGTGTGTGTGCGTGTGTGTGTGTGTGTGTGTGTGTGTGTGTGTGACACACACAGGTCCAGAGGGAGGTCAGTAGCCCGTTCCACAGAACATTCGTAATAAAAAATAAAAAAATTCTTTGCCGCCGGGATTCCCTCCCCAAAGATTAGCACCTCACGGTAACAACAGAGTCCTTCCGTTGAAGGATCAACGCTTAATCCACCCACCAAAACTTCGGTTCAGTAAAGAAGGGCTTCCACAATAGAAAGAGGTGACGACGTGCTAAGTATGTGCGTACGTTTCTTAAGTTTTGGTTAATGTTTCTTTTTCATGCAAATTCACAAATGATGTGTCAAAACGCAGAATAGCCGTCAGGTTAATTTAGCTGTTGGCCGCGTCTCTCAAAGGGAACTTTCACACACCGCAAGTTGTGGTGCCGTAATTCACGGCAAAGAAAACTTGTCAGTACCACAAAAGCTTTTCCACCTGTTCTCCTCTCTCTCCCCCCCTCCCCACCTCCCCACCAATGATATTTTCCATGGGATATGTCAAAACTGTCAGGGCCAAGCATTTGTGGGGTCCCTAGAAGACATACAGACACACTTAGAAAAAAAAAGAACACATTCACATATACTGTTTCGCCAGCCTTTAATTATTCCTTCTGAACACCGGCTAACTGGCTAGCTGACTGGAAGTAAAGGTTAATAGGTGTGTGTGTGTGTGTGTGTGTGTGTGTGTGTGTGTGTGTGTGTGTGTGTGTGTGTGTGTGT
This sequence comes from Urophycis tenuis, assembly GCA_036785325.1. Taxonomy (NCBI): domain Eukaryota; kingdom Metazoa; phylum Chordata; class Actinopteri; order Gadiformes; family Phycidae; genus Urophycis; species Urophycis tenuis. The sequence goes on along the minus strand of JAXIVH010000043.1, from coordinate 2,459,928 downwards.
GCGTGTGTGTGTGTGTGTGTGCGTGTGTTGGCGGTCAGACTAAATTCTGTGAAAAGTGACACGGGCACCAGCATGCAGCGTGCGCTGACCGGTGCCAAAGTCTCCATGGCGGAGGCCTGTCTGAAGCTGTTGATTAAGCCTTTATAAACCGATTCAATGTTTGAGTACTGGTACACTTCCAAGTTTAAATACACGGTCTGCAGGCAAATCCCTGGAGGCCAAACATCAAATGGTCTTTTTCAAATGTCTTTTTTTTTCTTTTCTTTTTTTTAAGTTTGATCAACACAAAATTGGAATCAGTAGAAACACGCTCAGAAACCGTCTACCTCTTTGACTTGCAGAGAGCCACGGCGATCCACCGGCTGCTTTCTGAGTGTCTGCGGGCCCTCGCTCTGCCAATGACGAATGGGTCGACGCGGGACTCGAGTTGCAACAAGAATGATGCGCCGGCTAAATATACCGGGCATGTACATCTCATCTCTCCTCCCCTCCTCCCCTCCTCCTCCCCTACTCCTCCATCCCTCACCTCCCATGGCAACAGCGGCCGGGGCTCCATGCAGACCGCGGCCATGAATAAGACAGCGTGACCAAACCGAAGCGATTCGCTGCCCTCGAGTGCCGCCGGGTCAGATTTCACGACGCCCAGATCCACGCCACCACCATCCAGACAGTGGCGGCCGTCATCCTCGCCAAACACAAGGGCTGCTGCGCTCCCGTCCTCCCTCTCCATGGGGGAACCCAACTCTCACTCAGCGTCTCCGTCGTGTGTTTACGTGGTTTTGGGATGTTACAGAACTACAGTTCTCTTGCACCCTCTCAAAATGGCCGAGTATCGGCAACCGCGAATCCCATGATGCACTCTGATGTAGAGTCCCTATGGCTCAGTCACTGTGCGTTCAGAGAGACACGCACGGGCAGTTCGAGTAGGAAATGAGCTGTGCTGAAATGATATAGGATGACTCCTGGACCGCACCCATGGTCTTTAACAAGTTATGGGTATTTATTTCTTAGAAGTCTGGCCGGGGGTCTAAACATGCTGGCCATGATGGCCATGGGCCCACAGCGATGAGCTAAACCTATACAATTAGGCTGAAGTCACTTCCCAAGGTCTGCAACTCAAACAATGCTATTGGACGCACTCCAGGGTCGACACACGGCTAAGCTAAGTGCTGTCTCTCGTTAGCGTGGCTAACGCACACGTCGCAGTTACATCATTCACAATCGGGACGAAAAACAAAAGGGACGCCAAGCCGGTGGCGGCGTTACGCCACACAAAGGGGGCGGGGCTTCAATTCGCGGTGGGCGGGGCCAAACAGCTGCACAGCGCGTCTGACCGATTAGCCACACCTGTTTAGTCACTTTGCTTCTCAATGAGGCCTCTTATCTTTACAGAACTGAACACATTGTTCACAAAGAAACAAATGCTAGCAGCCGATTGTCTGCGAGCTGTGAATGGTTGGGTTGGTTATACATTAATACAGCTTCTCCATTGTAATAAGATATACAGGCAAATATCACCTGAGATTTCAAAACAGCACGTTGAAGTGATCTCGTTCAGTAATAATAACGAATGCCCTTCAATGCTTGGTTATAACATCCTTGGACTGGTCATATTACCTTTATCATCTTTCTCTTTCACACAAAAGGTATTGGAGCTAATATGTCACGCCATTGTATTTTGATCATCGCTGTCTAGCAAGCTGCTGTACGCCTCCAGGCACCCCAAATATTTGGATATGAACATTTAATATTAGCAAATCTGAAATATTTGCCCGTCTCCTCATTACACCATTATTGTTGTAATTGTTTTTGATAGTATTAAGCAATGAGTGTTGCTTTATACAAAGAAAAATTCTGGCTTCCCTATTCTAAGAGATTGGTCTCAGTTTGAACAAAGAAACAAATTAAAGCGAACTGGCATTCTCATATGTGGATAACTCATATCTCTGATTGGTTGACCTAAACTAGACCTCAATTACACGTTTTGCGTTCCCGCTGATGATCAGTCGACGTTTTCCTTTGAGCGTCAGTTGAAACCGACACTCAAAAATCTCACAAAGCGGACGGACCAATCAGAGCTAGGGGGCGGGAGCATGAGTTCACAAGCTGGAGATGATCTCAGGGGGCTAACCTGAAGCCCGCTGAAGTTAACACTGAGGTTTAGCCTTAAAACAGGGACGTGGCCCATGACCTCACTGACACCAAAGGACTTGTGTCTTCCAGCAGAGGACAGGGTTTAATGCTACCAGTATGGATGTAGACATTGCTATCCTCACCATCCCTAGAAGGAGTTCCCCTTGGTCTTTGAGGGGCTGGGTAAGGGGGGTCATAAAACATGGCCTGTGAAGCCACAATAAAATGTGCTTGACGGTTGGCTTCTTTGAAACCATAACTTCCATTGCATTGGAAGTGGCGATGGGAGGGGAACATTTTGATGATCTTTTAAAGACATTGAACATTAAAATCACTGTAGGGACAGACGCAGGCACAGGACCAGAAGAGATCATGTGATTGATACCAACAATGGGGACGTCACTTTCCACATAAAATGGCCTCCAGATTTGGCCAGCGAGCGGTGGGGGTTGATTCAGGGTTAAGTTAGTCTTTGGAAAAAGTGGCTTTTAGCAAAGAGTCATACACATTTCTGTGCATGTCGGTATTTACCTTATTTCAGATTCACTATCTTAAGTAGGTATGCTTTGAGTAAACACACATTTTTTAGAACCTATTTTACATTAAACTGAATTATAACTTTATCCAAAAATAACCATGTTTTCACAATTGCGCAGAAAAACGTGCAAAGGGCAGGGTGCCTGGAATCCACATCCATTAAATCACATCCACCCAATGGCTTCTCTTCACATCAATTCTTTACAAATCCTCAAATACCAAATACATTTTTCAAATCACCAAATCAGTGTGACTCCACGTTGTCTGTAATAACATGTGAATCAACTGTGAATAACGAGTTGATATTGTGTGTTTGTACAAGATTTTGTGATCCTCAAAAAGGATGTAAGGAGGAACCAAAAAAAGGCCTACCGGTACTTTGTATTTACTTTGTATTTCGGTGCACCATGCCCGACTGATACTGTGGTAATTCCAGCTACTCGTGTATTGCGTGGAAGTTTTTTTTTCTTTCTGATAAAAGAACGACATGTAATACCAGGCCAGACAACATCTGCTTCCTGAAACACACACCGTTTCATCAGGACGATCACTGCACGTCTCACTCACCGCCCAAATGTACTTCAATCAGGTGGTACATGTGGTGAAAACATATCATTAAGACAGAACCGAGACGCACGACAGTAGACATGCCTTTCTAATCCTTCATAGAGCCTGCTCTGCTGCCCCCCAGAAGACGTCTCTTCTTGACCCCTCACATCATGCTGTAATCATTAACACGATTTGGGCTTTTATTGTTATACTGCATTCCGCATTTGACTTCCTTTTATCGCCAAGAGAAGATGCAGAGACAGGGGTCATTATAGGCTGTTATCGTATGACTAAATTGATTTAATATGTGTTGTGCTTCTCGGTCTCATGGGTCTGTGTTGTGACAGCTGATAGCAGTTTGTATCCCGAATCGAACATGGTTCTGTGACAGCTGACGAACTACAGCATACTGTCGGCGACATACACATGTACCCCGACCATACCGACACATGGCCTGTTCTCTACACTGCATATCAACGCGACATGAAATCAAACCCCAGGTCACACACATCTAAAGGGGCTTGTGCGTAATAACTCGCCGCAGCGACGGGTCGATTTGTCAAAATAACGTTTGCAAACTCAAAAGTATGCAAATATACGCGACATTCGATCATAGCGCTCGATCGGGACAGTACATTTGCACGCCTGTATATCGCGACGGGGGTCAAGCGAACCCGTCGGGGTCGACGCACCGAAATGATGATCGATGCGTACGAAACGATCGCGTTTATTTCGGTGCATCGATTCCGACGGGTTCGCTTGAAAGCAACTCAGTACGCATCTTGGGATGTTTTGGAGGTCTTTCGTCCTTTCGTTTGTTACAATGTGTTACTCTCACAATCCCTGTCCCGTGCAGACACATGGGAGAATAACTCCATAACTTAGGCCTCGTTGCGAGATGCTGCCGAGTTGTGCGCTCTCATTAGAAATTTCGAAAAAACTCACCGTTAGAGAATTAGTCGTGAAAATGACTTATTTCGCCATCCAGCCCAGTGTTGGAGGTTCGAGACCCCGCGGTGGCCCCCCCCCCCCGCCAGGACCAAGGACGCGACGCACAGAATACTGCGGATGGTGAAGTTATATAGAAGAAAGAAATTCTCTCGTTAGTAAACTTCTGCCATAAGACATGAGGTCATTGCGATAAAAATAAAAGGATGCCGTCATCGCAGCTCCCCGGTGCTGAACAGTCGCTCTTAAAGGCGCAGGCACACGCTTCAAAGTCCGCAAGAAAGTTAAGTTACATAAAAATATCAATGTCATGTTTATTAGATCTATATAATGTTTCAATGATGAGTAGACAAGTGGTTGTCTGCGATCCGTCACTAATGTTTAACTGGACTGGCACACATGTACACCCTTGTCAAACTGTTATTTATTTACGTGACTATAATATTCAAAGTTAATATTTTACTTTCTGTATGTCATATGATACGTTTGTCTTCAAAATATGACATGAGTTACATTTTCAGGGATAGTAAATCACAACGATTGTTCAAATTCTGCACTACCGCCGCCAAAAACAGTGGCTCATAAAACCACTGCAATACCGAGCCGTCCGCTGGGCGGCGCTGCAGCCTACAACATGGCGCGAGAACGAGGCCTGACGTACATCCGGAACAGAACCACAACAGGAAGTATGAAAGTGATGTAAACACAAGGCAATAGCGTACAATTCCAAACAGTCGCACTCCGTACGGGATTTATGGACGGTCGAGCAGGCGAACGAGTGCACATCCGTCCATAAAAAGGCACTTGTGAGACGGTGGCCATCGTCTTTGTCGTATTCTGTCCCGTAATTCCTCTAACGGTAGCAGCCCAAGACAGAAAAGCGAAACTGTTTACGTCGGGTGCTAAAATGGATGACAATAAGGTGAGACAAATAGCACAGCTCACTATTCGCTCGTTTCGTGGCCACTGCAGCTAAAGCTAACCACGGCTCACGCTTTTTGGAGTGAATATGATAGTAGGCTGCAGCCTACCGTTGTGTGTGTGTGTGTGTGTGTGTGTGTGTGTGTGTGTGTGTGTGTGTGTGGCGAGTAGGGCTACAACACCAGGCCTTGCATTGAGGGTCATTCCTTACTCCCTCGAAGAAAAACACACGTCTTTTCTTCTTGTGTTTCGATCTTGATGCTGTTCCTTGATGATCTACATTTGGGACGCGTTGTTTCTCGACCCTAAACGCGCTATAATGATGCTCCATTCATTGATCAGTTATTATTATTATTGTTGAGAGTAATTGTTATTGGTGAGAGTCAGTGGGGATTGGAGAAGTTTGACGTTTTCTTTGACAGGTTTACTGAATTGTTGCAGTTTAAAAGATGTAAACATACTGTAAAATCACCATGCGAAGAACGACTTATGGTTGAAATCTTGTGGTTTTGATTTCATAACAGAAGAACGACTTATGGTTGACATCTTGTGGTTTTGATTTCTTAACAGATTGTGGCGGGTAAAGTGAAGAAGCCGGGGAAGCGAGGACGTAAGCCTGCCAAGATCGACCTGAAGGCCAAGCTAGAGCGGAGCAGGCAGAGTGCAAGGGAGTGTCGGGCCAGGAAGAAACTCCGGTACCAGTACCTGGAGGAGCTGGTGTCCAGCAAGGAGCGGGCCATCTGTGCCCTCCGCGAGGAGCTGGAGATGGTAACTATACATGATGTATACAAACAAACCACAAACCCCACTCGCATTGGCCTCACCAACCCTAACCTTACTCACCAATCCTAACCTTACTCATACCTCACACTGGACTCACCAACCCCAACCCTAATATGTTAGGGTGTCCAGGGCCCTATACTTCATTATCTGGTTATCTCGTAATAATGAGTGTCCAGTGTTGTAGATACCATACAGTAAACCTAATCCAAATTCCCAAACTAGAGCTTTTGTCTTTTCAAACATAATCTTCCACTGAGCAAGGCATCTCTCATTAAGTTGCTCCCTCCCTCCCTCCCTCATCCCCAGTACAAGCAGTGGTGCTCTGCCATGGACCAGGGCAAGATCCCCTCCGAGATCAAAGCCCTGCTCACTGGCGACGACCAGAAGACGTCTCATGAGGGAAGCACCAAAACGCCCAAGAGCAGCAAGAACAGCAAGAACAACACGGCCGGCAGCAACAGCCAGGGCTGAGGGGTGAGGGGGGCCGATGGGCCGAGCTGGAGAGGAAGACGTGCAGCGACGACGACAAGATGGATGGAGAACCGACCGCGTTCACAGGAAACCGGGGGAACCGCGGCGATGTGGATGGGTGGTGGGGGAGAGGGGGAGGGGGAGGGGGGGGAGGTTCCCAGAGCACACACACACACATTTACGCCCCCCCGGGGCGAGGTGTCCTCACCATCTTGACCACACAGGCCGGTTGTTTCTTTGTCGTGCCCGGTCCCTACCATAGATAACCGCGTAGCCGTGTATAGATATATTATTTCCGGGAGCGGGGTGGCGAGGTCTCTCTGGGTTGACTTGTTGTTCCCTGAATATATAATACATACGATGCTGTTTATGTTGTGTGGCCCCCGATTCGCCCCGCGCGCATGGCGGTGGGTGGGGAATACAGGCGGGCTGTGGGCGCCCCGCGAGGCCCCACACCCTCCCCACACAACCCCTTGGTTCCCGTTTCCTTTTCAACATTACGTTTGGTGAAATGATACAAACACGTGGGGCCGTCACGCAAGTAAATGCGCAAAGGAGAGGTGGAGGCGAACAGGAGCCCAGGTTGCTGCTACTGACGATAACGTAATCCAACCACACACACAAGAGGAATCAAGTTGTACGATAGCATTGAGACGTCGGTCGGATAGAGTTTTGTATTTGTATTTTGTATTGGATCTGAGAAAGCACCTTGCCACGTTTTGTAGTGTGTTCATGAATGTATTGTGGAGAGTCTGTCTGGATTGGTTTTTGCGTTTTTTTTCTTTTTGGGGTGGAATTAATCCCGGACCATTGCCTTTTTTTGTTAACAAAAGTTGGTTATATTTCATACAATTGTATAAATGGAGACCCCTGAGAAATTGCTATTTTTGTCTTATGAAATTGGGCCCTTCCTTGACCGGTGGGTCAGTTACTTTACGTCCTTGTGTGATGCCTATGCTATTTTGTATTTGGAGCCTTGAATTCATATTTAATAAGTCTTCGAATTAGAAAGTTGCCTTTTAGGGCATATTTTTGCATTGATAAATGTAACGTCACTTTTCTTTGTGTTTTGGGCTGAGAGTGTAAGTAAGGTAAGGAAACGTCCATGAAGGGGTGGAGCAGATCCTAACACGTCACTTTTAAATGGTCTTTCAATGTTCATGACAATCTTCTAACGCACCATGTGTGTCCATCTTCAAGATTTTCAGTTGAAATCTTTTCGCTGTTCAGTTGGGGGAAAAACAAATTTTTCTGTTGCGTTCACCGGCACTTATTATTCGATTCAAATACACTAAACAAAATGTTATTCACAGACCTATTATTTACAGACATTAAATCAATAAATAATATTTTTTATGTTAATCAACTCTTATGTAACAGTATGCATCAGTGTGTGTGTGTGTGTGTGTGAATAAGCCTTGTATCGTTTTGTTTTTCTGTTGAAGGACAGGTAATAGCCAGGTCATAACACTGTTTCTAGGCAGACTGGGGAGGACACAACGCACACAGACCCCTGTGTGTTTCCATGTTGTTTCAATGCACCAGGGAACCAGTAGGAAGCAGGGAATGGCATGAATAGGATTTCGCTAATAAAGTGGTTACTCTGTGGAGAAGGACGGAGGTGTAACCGTGGCGACAAAAATAAAAAGCATACGTCAATACAGTTGTCCGGCCTGTTTCTGTTCGCTTACAGTTCTGTTAAACATTTTACACAACGCTGTTCACAAACTCGCTCTGCAGGAAATTCAATGTGTGCATTTTTTTTATTATCATTATTAATATTCCCCCCCTTCCCACATAGAATATGATTCATATTGTTTTTCAAACACGGTAGTTGACAGCGTACTGAAATAATACATTTCACGGGCATAATTAGAAGACATTACGAGATAATGTAGCGATGGAATGGGAGATTGTTTCGGACACAATCACTACTAGCTTTCTTTTTTTTTGATGTTGAAGAAATACAAATCCACGGCGGACATTAAAGAGGGACCGGCTGTTCTGCGAGCCCTCACTCAAACTGACACACATCTGATGAGACAAACAGGACTGATATCACAAGTACATTCTGTGTGCTGAGGGATTTGTTTTTTTGTCTATGGCCTCTCGTGACAAAAGAGGTACTGTACACATACTGTGCTACCTGAGGGACCTCTTGACTGCAATATCTACAGTATATGTACACATACCGCCCACAATTATATTTAGAATTATTAGTTTGAAATTTTGCTGATTTTCTTCCAAAACATACTGCTCTTTCCCTAGGGGGACCTCCGCTTAAATGTAAAAGACAAAACTGATTTGTTTCCCCTGGTTAGTCGTCCGGCATCTGAACTAGCGATCCAGCACCTGGACTTGTGCTGCGTTTTCAAAGTCCTTTTCGTCTGCTCAACGTTCAAGCGTGCGATTGTCATCCACGTGGCGTTTTGTGGCGCCGAGCCCCCCGGCCCGCGTCACACAAACGTGTTGGGCGGGTTGGCGTTGATGGGCCACGCCAGCTTCTTCTCCTTGGCCTCGCGGTCGAAGGTGTCACAGATGGAGTCCTTGGTCAGGGTCTTGGCGTGCACGGGGATGTCCACCACGCCCACGTAGTTCTTCTTGGCCATGCGCGTGCTGGCGGTGATGGTGTACGCGTTGCTGCGGTAGCACTTCATGGACGACATGCAGAACGTCTCCCTCATGCCCCGCCTGAAGTTGCCGTTGTACACCGAGTACAGCGTGGGCTTGGACGCCGTGGAGCTGAAGGAGATCCAGGCCACGGCCGTGAAGAACAGCGCCCCCTGGCGGCTGGAGCCGCCGGCGGACTCCCTGGGGTGCCACAGCTGCGCCACGTAGAAGGGCGTCCAGGTGAGCAGGAACACCGAGTTGAGCATGAGGAACATCTTGATGGTCTTGACCTTAGTCCTCGGCACAATGTTCATGGTCCGCCGGACCGTGTGCCCGTCGGCGCCGATGCGCCAGATGTAGCGCACCACGCGCTGGTAGAAGGACGCCATCAGCGCCAGCGGTGCCAGGAAGCCCAGGAGCAGATGGGCCGCCGCGTAGGCCACGCCCCCCCAGCTGCGCGGCAGGAAGAAGTCGCAGTGGCCGGCCCGCGACGCCCAGGCGCCCCCGTAGAAGAAGAGGCAGGGGGCGGCGAAGGCGGCGTCGAACAGCCAGGAGGCCAGGATCATCTTCTTGGCCTTCTCCCGCGACACCTTGAAGCTGAGCGGGTACACGATGGTGTAGAAGCGGTCCACGCAGATGGACAGCAGCACGTACACCTGCACGCCGGGGCACAGGTGCTGCAGGTAGCGCACCAGCTTGCAGGCGGCGGCGCCCAGCGGCCAGCGGCCGGCGCTGACCTGCAGCAGGATGAAGGGCGCGCAGCCCAGGCTGAGCAGCAGGTCGGCGCACGCCATGGACACCACAAAGTAGTTGGTGGTGGACTGGGTGCGGCGGCTGCGGTGGATGACCAGGCACACCAGGGCGTTGCCCAGGATGGAGACCAGCCACAGGACGCCAAACACCAGGCCCAGCACGGCCACCTCGGCCGGGGCCAGGTCATAGGAGACCCGGGGCCCGGGGGCCAGGGTCCCGTTGGGCGGGCCCACCGAGGCGCCCTGGCGGTCGCAAGGCAGGCCGCCGCCGCTGCTGCTGCTGGCGGTGGCGGCGGCGGAGGAGGAGGAGGCGTGGCTGACGGGGACGCCGCCGGCGGCGGCCGTGGAGTTGTCGGCCTCGGAGAAGTTGAAGAAGAGGGGGTAGGAGAAGGACGGGGCGTACAGCGAGGGCCTGATGGCCAGCAGGCTGGCCGACGGGGCGTACACCATGGTTAGGCTGGCAGGGAGACGGCCTGCCGAGGGAGGGAGACGGGTCAATAGACAGACAGGTGGGTTGACGGACAGACAGTGAAGTAGACAGACAGATGGATGATGAGTACTGGCTGTGACAGATGAGACAGTCAGCGGCAGTACCAGACCCATGAGGACGACGGGTCCACTGGTGACTGCTCACCAGGGACGACAGGTTGGCGAGAAATGAGTAATTCAGACCCTGCTAGATTTAGACGCTTAAGCGACTCAGCTGTCAGGGACTTAAAATAGCGGTCGTACCGCCCTTAATGAAGTCACACTTTCACACCTGCCACGCGCCACCGCGTAGCCATACCGGAAAAAAACACAAGTAAGATCTTACCCTTCAAGACATTTTTTTGGGGTGGATTTTATGTTTTTAAACCTTTGTTATTATGAATCCGTTCAACACTATACGTGTATCATATATTTTGATACTATTGCTGTTAGATATCTAGCCTACATGAATGAGGTCATGGTCTTTGTTATTGCCTCGGCTGGTAGAAAAACAGATTTTTAAACAAACGTAAACCTTTTTAACCTTTACAGTGTAGACCAACTAGAGGCCTAAATAAATACACATTGTGCCCTATCTTATTGAATCACTACTCCAGGTCTACACAGAACAATACAGCGAGTCCTTTGGCTTTCCCCCGGTGGGTTGGTGGTTAACAATTAAGGTCGTGTGGGGAACGCTTTATGCTTATCGGAGTGTCCTCGTGTGTTTACTGCCGCGGCTTCACCCTAGCAACCCAATTCACTTAGCAGCACGCCCCGGTGCGACAGGCCAGCCTCACCAGCCAGGTGGCCCGGGTTCAGGTACCCTATGACGGGTCCCCTCCAAGGCAGAGACTACCCCAGACCACGGGCGAGAGAGACTGAGTCAACAACACGCAGGGCCACGTAGCGTCCTGTTGGTCCACTTCTTCTGAATGCATTTTGGTGTATTTTTCTATCATTTGTTTACGCATATGTGCAGTTATTATTACACACAGTACAGTTATTACACTTGTACGTTTGACTTGACGAAAGGATGAAGCCATACGATGTGTCCAGACAGTTTCCCTCAGTAGGTGTAGTGTGGTAAGAGAGAACTGGCAGGACGCGGGGAGGCGACGCAGGCCTCCGCGTCTCCTCCCGTTGTTTTCCAATTGCGCTTCTCAGTGACGCAAAAAAAAGCGCATGAAATGGTCGAAATGATCGAAATCGCTCCGTACGTACAGAAATACACAAGGGTCTTTTCAGGGGAAACACAGACATAGTCGCATAAAAGAGATACATAGTGAACTGTACGCTTATTGTGATCCATAATACCTTGCTATTTCGTAGTTGGTTTAATTGAAGTGGCGCTCGCGTCACTAGAATGAAATACCAACATCGGATTAACCTGAGCGCCGCTTCTGAACTCGTTTGCACATATTATTTTCAATTAAAAAAAAATCACCCTACCTGTCGTGGAAAAAATAATCGTTGCATTTTTTTCCCTTTTCTCCTTCGTCTTCCTCCTCGCGTGTGATCTTCAACGGTCAGCCCGTCCAGACATCATCATCATCATCTTCAGCCTCACGGCGTAAAAATCAACATGGTGTTGTCACCTTATCGTAATCGTTGTGGTGAGGGCGGGTGGGCCGGGGTTGTGAGGGTGTGTGGGTTCAGGGTGGTCGATGCCTTCGCTGTTTTTCCACCGATCATTTGTTTGATTGCGCGTCCCCGTCTGTGGAGCACAGACGCGTCCGCGGGAACGACGCGCGTCGTCAGGCTCGACGGGTGAGGAGACGTGTGAAGTCCTCCAGATAGGTGATGGGAATGACACTTTGTTCTCACTGTTGGATATTTTTTTAATATTTAATTTAATAAGAGGTGGGCGTTAGGAATCGCAGAGGCATATTAAAATGAATGTGAGAGATTTATTTATTTGTTTATTTATATTTACAGTCATCCGAAATGGACAGCTCGTCGACTACTTGACTAAAGTGATGACGTCAGAAAATAAATTAATGTTTTTAGTCATTCATACAAACAGAATCATCCCATTTTAACCTGATTGATGAGAAATGTCAATTTTAGAGAACTATCACACAAACTAGTGGTAATGTGTTATGGTATTGTTTGGTACGTTGTATGGTATTGGTACGTTTTCAAATCCGTGCTCCATTTAGAATGGAATTAAAAGTCACCCCGAATCCCGCAGTTTTGACTTCGACTTTGTCCACATATGGTAACGTAGGCTATAGGGTCAGCAATACTGTAAGCCTGTATAGAAACATGTTTCTTGGCTCTACGTAGGCTTACTACATGGCTTAAACATGACATGGAAGTTGACTGAAGACAGTCAGGATACTACTTCACAATTTGTTATTTGTCAGTTCCATACGATAAAAATGTACCTGGATGTTCCTGTAACTGGAATAGTCAACTGACAACCCCTTAGACACAAAAGCAGAGACAAAAAGCGTGATTTTTCCGAATAATGTCATTTGCACGTAACAAACTATTACCATAGTCCAAAGCTCCATCACATACAGTCTATGGTTGGGCCCCATTCATCTCTGTGATACAGTCCAATGTCGAGGTGGTCACTAGAGCCAAGTGTCCGGCCGTGCAGCGGGGGCGGGACCTCTCTCCCTGATCACCCAATGCAGGCGAAGCCAAACGCACGTTCGGGACCGTGATTGGCCGGAACCGGAGGGGGGGGGGGCGCCCCAAGCCAGCGCGGCCGGACCCTTGGATCGGAGCCGGCGACCAATGACAAAGACGATGACGGCGGTGTGGTGCTGCTGCCGAGGCATATCGCCATGGCAACCAAAACACAGGAGGATAGGATTCTTCGAGCGTGAGGGAGGTTCATAAGGCGGTCGACACGGGCAAAGAGACTGACAAAAGGGGGAGAGACGGGCTCTCCATAATAATATCCAACAGCGGAGTCAAAAGTTACTTACCTAGTCGTGATGTGGTTACTCCATTCACCCACTGGCCCTTCTCCTGATTCTGTACAGGCCTCAGGTTATGGTTAAAATGCTCTATGATCTTGACACACACACACTAACACCACACCATTATGTAATAAAAAGCACCACCAACCACACACGCGAGGAGCAGTTACACTGATATTTATTTACAGGTTTTACATGAATATTTCCATTCGTTATAACGAATAAAACAACCATTCTAACAGTGAGAGAAGGCTGGGGGGGGCGTGACCTTTGTCTGGAGGTGACAGGAGGGGGAGCCATCGTGACCTCTTGTCTCTCGGCTCACGGTACGAACCCCCAACAGACTGGTAACATACGCACTTAAAGCATAGATCCTTCGTATTCATCAACATGTTCCTTAATACTACTGCCGGCCGTAATATTGTAATACTCCTTCGACCAAAAATCATGTCAACAGAAAAGTACGCAACTTAAGGCGATATATATAAACCTTTGATAAAAGAGGACACGTATAATTCTAAACTACTAATGCATAGCGAGAGCTACAAGGCCGTAAAAATCACAGGTCCATTAAGAGCATTCTCCCCTTCCTTCCGTCAAAGTGATTGGACGCGGACACAACCACGACATACAAAAGCCCAACACTCCTGGCGACTGTGTTCCTCTCCCCACTCTGTTGGGGGAGGGGCGGAGGTATTTACAACATGAGACATATGGTGACTGTATATACAAAATATAGTCCAGCATCGGCAAACGTATGAAAGGGGGCATGGGGCTATATAGGTGGGAGAGGGTGGTCTCTCTTTCTCTCTTTCTTTCTTTGGATGCAGACACCAAAAGAGATGGAGCTTCGGGGTGGGGGTAGGATGGTGCTGGGTGGTGGTGGTGGTGGTGGTGGTGGTGGTGGGGTTATATTCTGTCCACATTTCTTAAGCTTCCATCGAGTGTCAAAGTGCCAAATCTGGGAAGCAGAGAACAGCGGCGTCATTTATGGTGACGCAAATGACACAGAACAACAAGCGGAGGTACGAGGACCTCAGAGAGCATCGTGAAGAAGCCCACAGACCAACTGACCTCTCCAGGAAGTGGTTGTTCTCCGCCAGCTCCTTCACAACGCCCTCCATCTCCTCCTTGAGTTTCTTCATGCTGAGGAACAAGGAACCAGATACTCAATACCTGGTACACCAGATGTGTAGCACCTCCTACTGGACCCTCACCAGATGTGTAGCACCTCCTATTGGACCCTCACCAGATGTGTAGCACCTCCTACTGGACCCTCACCAGATGTGTAGCACCTCCTACTGGACCCTCACCAGATGTGTAGCACCTCCTACTGGACCCTCACCAGATGTGTAGCACCTCCTACTGGACCCTCAACAGATGTTTAGTACCTCCTACTGGAACCTCACCAGATGTTTGTACCTCCTACTGGAACCTCACCAGATGTTTGTACCTCCTATTGGACCCTCACCAGATGTTTAGTACCTCCTATTGGACCCCCTCCAGATGTGCACCAACTACCTCTGATAGTGGCTCTGGTGTTCCACTACGAACTGAAAGGTACCGGGTTGGAACCCCAGTCCACTTGCAGGACTCTTTGAGCAAGAGGTCCTCACCCCTAGCCGACTGCTCTTCAGTAGGCTGGGTTTGAAATCCAAGTAAGTTGCTCCTAGCATCTCCTACACTACTAAATAGAAGTGGCGACTCCCGGACGTTGTTCCACCAATACACGGTCTTCAGGCTCCAGCGCTTAAAAAGACCCCAAAGAGGCATGAGAGAGCTTTTGTTCCAGCTGTGGTCTTTGTGTAGTGTGTAGTGTGAGTGGCTCACCCCAGGGTCATCTCCACAAGGGTGTTCTGGCTCAGATAAGCCTGTGGTTTGAGACCTCCAGATGCCAGCGGCAGAACCTTCTGGGGCAGCAGGTCTTGCAGCTGGTGTGAGTGGTGACGACACAAAATGACACAACAGGCATGGTGCTTAAATGCAACGGACTCGTAGGTCACAGCATTCAGGGGGATACGTTGTGACGGGGAGGTCAATACATCGACACAATCACGTAAAGATTTCTCCGAGTGATGTTGTGAAATGCAAAGTCGTCAGTTCTAGATTACACTCTCTCTGTTGAAGAGTAGTTAGTTGGGAATGGTTCCACGGCCCTTTACTGCAAACTTTAGATAACACCTGAATTCTTTTTCTATACATATTTCAACTGAATGATATCGTCCTTGGAAATGATTGTTTTTCAAGATTTTCAATATTTGTATTCATATTTCTATTTCCTCGTTCGCACTGATAAGGAAACCCTGGAACTCACATTTCTTTGTGCCATGAATGGAGGCCGCTCTCAATTCTATGACGGAACTTCTACGGCCGAGCTAAAGAGCACAGAAGGATGCAGACCTGTAGCCTACCTTCATGACCTGCTCCATGAGCACGGACACATCCTTCTCGATGCTGATCAGCTGGCTGGACAGGGTCAGCAGCTGCTTTCTGACGTGGTGCACCTTCCTGTGGGCCACACACACACACACACACACACACACACACACACACACACACACACACACACACGTGGTGGGAGGGGGTCACTTTGAAGAGGAGGGGAAAGGAGAGGGAGAGAGAGAGCCAGAGAGCCAAAGAGAGAGAGAGACAGAGAGCCAAAGAGAGAGAGAGAGAGAGAGAGAGAGAGAGAGAGAGAGAGAGAGAGAGAGAGAGAGAGAGAGAGAGAGAGAGAGAGAGAGAGAGAGAGAGACAGAGACAGAGACAGAGACAGAGAGAGAGAGAGAGAGAGAGAGAGACAGACAGTGAGAGAGAAGGAGAGAGAGACAGAGAGCCAGAGAGAGAAAGACAGCTATAGCAAGAGAAAGAGAGAGAGAGAATATCCTCATCATCATCCATAAAAACAACAAAAAGCATACATCAGAACAGACATGGTGTGTAACTCAGCAGACATGAAATCCATCTGGTTTTTATTGTGGCCTATATAGTCCCCACTGGAATACATTTATGGCTTCCCATGTTTCATATTTATATCGCCATCATGAGAACTCGTTTTTTCAAAAAATGTCATGGGTTTTCTGTACAAACCTACATCATATATGTGTATAAACACTGTCACTGTAATTCTGTCAAATATTATCCACAGACTGCACTTTCCCATGACCAGATTCTACACAGGGAGGAGGAGAGGAACGAGGAGAGAGGGAATAGGAGACGGGTAAAAGTACAGAAGACCACAGAAGAGA
>JAXIVH010000043.1:2391075-2438575 GCA_036785325.1 Urophycis tenuis | reverse complement strand
GACACAGAACTCCTTTGGTATCAAGTCCTGTTCGATTTGCTTTCGGTGTGCGTAACAAGCAAGGCCAACACAATTTTCATACTCGCAGATAAACAGCAAATGATTGTCCAGTAACCGTGGAGACTGACTTGGACAGGCTGCAGGACACGGGCATCTCGGTGCTCCACTCGATGTTCCCGTTCTCAAACTTCTGCTGGCCGGAGATGGTTCCTGAGGGCTTCTCGGTGATGATCTTGTACCTTGGGAGGAGGACGAACACACACACACACGATTCAGGAACCGAAGTGCAAAACTGCTTTCAAATTCGGAGCAGGACACATATTAGCATATACATAACACACGTAGCATATTCATCATTCCATGCTGTTGTTCTCAGCTGCAAAGTGTAAGGCCACGTTAGGCCAGGATAGGGGTGATGGGTGTTCCACACCCGAAAAGGCTGACAGCTAAAAATGGTTCTGGGTTTGAACTGCAACATCCTTATTCTAACCCCTACCTGCTCGCTAATGACATGCATCTCAAACAAATCACCGTCAGTCGCTTTGGGTGAAGCCTCCTGAACTGCAGTGTCTTTTGCGTCCATCCCATATACAAAAGGGGTGAGGGCCGGTCTCGGGGGAACCCCTTACATGACTTCCTTGTTGCGCCGGGGGCCCTCGAAGGGCCTGAAGGGCAGGCTGCCGGTGGCGGCGTGGTAGAAGGTCACCCCGATGCTCCACAGGTCCACCGTGGCCCCGTACTTCTTCTGGTGGTCCTTCCTGAGCACGGCGCGCTCATACATGTCTGGATGCTGGACACAAAGAGTCTGGGCTTCAGAGAGGAGGACCACCGTTTGGGGGGGGGGGGGAGGGGGGGGGGGGGGGGGGGGGGGCGCCAACCCTTTGGCTGGAGGGTGCTTGGGATAAAAGTGTTTACGAATGACGAGGTTGTGAAATGTACGAACAATAGACTATCACAATCCACATCACGACCACACCTTGAATAAACATAACAAATATGTTAGCCGCGTCAATGTTAGCAATGACGAAGCCATCAGCCATGTTTGCACTGTTCATTAAATTGCGTCAGGAAGGAGTCTCATGGTTCTCATGCATTTGACTCCATACCAATTGCCAGTAGCCAAATGAACGCATGAGACCCAATGCAAACACAATTTAACGAAAAACAAAGTGGGGTAAGAAACCAATTGGTGATCGCAGCTTTAAGACCCAACTACCTCTGAGCTAACGTAACGTCACCACTTCAAAACGCATCTGAAGCATTTACACCGCCATACCCTGAGCCCAGCGCTCCGTTGCCAAGCAACACACAACACAACCATCCCAAGTCTCGAGAGTCCCAAGCCCCCGCATGCAATCCCTCTGTGGGAGTCGGGCTAGCTAGCAGGCTAGCTAGCAGGCTAGCTCACCAGGTACTCCTCGGTGCCGTAGAGGGAGACAAACTGCTCATCGTCCTCCAGCTCACGCGCGGCGCCGAAGTCGGTCAGCTTGTAGACGGAGTGGCCGTCCTCGCCGATGACCCGCATGATGTTCCCTGGCTTGATGTCCCGGTGCACGATCCCATACTCCCTCAGGTGGTTCATCCCCGCCACTGCAACGCAGCGCCAACATAGCCCGTTTAGTCAGGAGTGGCCGACGTCCGTTTTCACGCACGACACACACGCACGCACGCACACACACACACAAACTCCTGCTGCTCCGAAGGTGAAAGGTCACAGCCGGTCACACAGCCGGCTGTGTTTAAACCAAACCCCCCCGCTGTGAAAGGTTTACGGTGCTGTTTTCAATGCAGTCAGGGCACCGGGTAACAGAGGAAACACGCTCTCTGGGTTTTTAGTGAAGAGAGGGTCTAGATTAGAGCGGCTGAAACAAAACACCAAAAGCCTCCATCTTTAATCCCAGCCACATGACTAGCGCACGTTGATGGAGGTTGTTTTTTTTCCTGTTGCTCATGCTGTATCTCAGTGGCCGTAACCCACGCCGACCCATGAGGACCTGAACCGCTAGGGGATGTCTCCTCTGTCCTCCTCACCCACGTCCTGCAGCACGATGAGGAACTCGTCCTCCGGCAGGCCGTACGCGTTGGACGACTCCTCCAGCACTGTGTAGAGGCTCCCGCACGGACAGTACTCCATCACCAGCACCTTGTGTCGCGTGTTGGTCTGGAGGGGGCGAGAGAGCAGGGGGCACAGTGACACACAGAGAGAGAGAGAGAGAGAGAGAGAGAGGGAGAGGGAGAGGGAGAGGGAGAGAGAGAGAGAGAGAGAGAGAGAGAGAGAGAGAGAGAGAGAGAGAGAGAGAGAGAGAGAGAGAGAGAGGCAGGAAAGGAGAAAGAGAGCGAGAGAGACACACACAAACACACAGACAGACAGACAGACAGACAGACAGACAGAGAGACAGAGAGACAGAGAGATTGAGAAGGGGGAGAAAAAGAGAGAAGGACATGGTCAAGTCACAATGGAAAGTTGACCGTTTCTTTTCATCTTTCAGAAGTATATCAGTATATATTTTTTCCTTGGTGGCATCAGATTAATGTTTGACACAGTAAAAAAATGTAAAACACATGCTGAAAGTACGAGTTAGCACATAAAAGCTTCATTTGAGATAATTAGTATGGATAATTCAGTCAAGGATATTGTAGGAGGTGAAACCCAATAGTTTGGTTTCCATTTCCTGGAAACGCAAAATGAAAAAGTGTGTGTGTTGTCAAACGCACACTATATAGTTTACGAGTGTGTGTGTACATATCCTTGACACACGATAACCTTTCAACAGTGACTAAAGGCTGAGTTATGCTTCTGCGTAGGGATTACGTAGTGATCACGCAATGGCCACGCAGTTGCTCGGACGCAGTCATGAGCCCGTGATGGTTCTGCGTGGGGTTTACGTGTCGAAATGCAATTCATTGCCACAGAAGGGACCAGATCCGTATGTAATGACCAGAATGACCATTCTGGTCATTACATACGGATTACTAGCGAGTAAAAAAAAAGTTTACAGAAATGAAGGCAAAAGTTATATATATATATGTTGTCGCCAATCAGTTGAAGCATTTATCACACCGTGGCGGTGTTTACGAGTGGAAACCGGAAAAGCGATCTCCAGCGAATGTAGTTAGCGGACCAATCACAGCTAAAGCCGCTGAGTTGGTGTTGCGTCGCCTCGACGCGCGTCTAGGATTTTTGGGAGGTGCACGTTAGGCCCTTGCGTTGGATGCAAGGGGGCCGTAAAGGGTCCGTAGCCCCCCAGCGTTGCGTCAACGCGGAAGCATAAATGAAGCATAACCCAGCATTAATGCTGCAGCATATCAGATACATGCACGCACACACACGCACAGACAAAGACACACACACACACACACACACACAGAGACACACATGCACACACCTCTTCTTCAACGGCAAACAGCTTGACGATGTTCTTGTGGTTGAGCTTCTTCAGCACCTCAAACTCCCTCATCTGGACATCCAGTGGCCGCAGGAAGCTCAGGTTGTTGAACACCTTCACTGCGTACAGGTCCCCCGTTTTCTAGCGGCCAGCAGGAGAGCAGCGTTGGTTACAAGCGCACCCAAAATTCACTGTTTGACTTGCCTTCTACTAACAGAGATCAAGACATTATCAAAAGTCTAAATGCATCGGGTGCCTGTTGGGTGCCTGCGAGGGTAAAGGGCATTTAGCAGACGCTTTTGTCCAAAGCGGTTCGACATGTGGCCAGTTGGAGGAGGGAGGGGGATCAAGGGGATCGAACTGCCAACCCTACGGTTAGTGGACGACCCGCTCTGTCTACCTGCTCTATCCACTGAGCTACTGCAGCCCATACATAAATGCATGTATTTTTGATGATTTGATGATTTGATAAAGCAGAGTATTAAACATATTTGTTACATAAACATAACATATTATAATATAGTAGTTACTTTATGCCATTCGGTGGACCCTTGAATCCAAAGCTTGTTACGAACCATACATACATTTCTGAGAATCAAAATCACCACCTGTTGAATGACCCAAGAAGTACAAGAATACCGATCTGTTTGCTAGAGTATTACCTTGTGCCTTCCTCGGTAGACATTGGCAGTGGCCCCCTGACCCAGTAGGTCCGAGATGAGCCAAAGGTAGTTTGCGGTGCTCTGCATACTGGCCGTTTGTGACTAATCCTGGGGAAGGAAGAGAGCAGGGAGGTCCATGTGAGAACACACAAAACTGCAGCTCCAAGAGTTACAGTCCTTGCTACCATTGCAGTTGTAATACTGTGATTAAGATACGAGAGAGCCCATTGTCTGCTATACACGCATCTTTCCTGGGTGCTGCAGCGATGAAGGTAATGTTTAAAATAGAAATACTGGCGAATGAAAACTTTCTTTTGCCACGTCTCTTATGATAAGACGCTGTGGCAGTATCAAACACAACAATGTCTTCCCACATTGACAAATAATTCCACGATTAATAACGACTAAGCAAAGACCAAACCGATCTTTACTAGATAGATACGTTTAATAGATAACACTCTGTAAGCTATTTTATTTAAGTCACGGTTGAGAGAAGGCAGGGTCATTTAGAGTATGTCTGGGCTTTTATTGTGAAAGAAAGGAACGGAAGGAGTGGAACCAAGAGGTGTTATCTTGAAAACAGTGTGTTAAAGGGGAGTAATAAAGGTTTGCCGTTCTGGAGCCGGACCTCTGACCCTCCGTGTTGTTATTGATCGTATAGGTGATATTTATAACGCTCGGTTACAATTCCAATCACCCTATGCTTCCTAAATGGCGGCGGTCGTTACGAGCTGACGTCACGACACACAAGCCTCCGTGGGAAATTCCCTCGAGCATCACATTTGCATTAAGATCTAACAAATGACATGTAATACAACATCAAATCGCTCGTTTAAATCGCTGCATGGCTAGTGCACTGCTGATCCTGCAGTGTAGCCGTCTACCCGTTACGGAAACGTTGTGTCACCCGTACGATACGAAGCGCGATAAGTGACCATCAATATACGGGTTATAAACATAAATGAAAACGGAGACGCGACAGTTATACGTCACACACTGACACTCACCTCACAAAATTGAAAAACAATGTCCTTCACGACTGCAAGCCTTTGGTTAATGCGTGGATTAATTACAGAGCAATGAAACCGCAAGTAAAGCCTGCTCAACAAGCTATCTTTCTAAAATGGACAAAGGATAAAACATTTGACGTGTCATCGTTAGTATTGAACTGGTCTTCTAATAGAACAACAATTACACCGAATTTAGCCGACCGTAATAGAAACCATAACCATAATAGAGAGCTGCATTTGTTTATTTCCTTACCCTCTTCCAACTTCTTCTTCCTTGGTCTCCTGGTCACGTGGTTCGAGCGCTCCAATCAGAACACATCCAGTAGAGGGGGCGTCACCAAACCTGGCACTACCGTAACCTTTAGACTAGCGGGGCGGCAAGTGGTGGAAGTAGTGGCTTATTGGGCAAAGCAGCCTTTGCCTTTGTACACACAGCCTTTACTTGTGTGTCAATTTCAGGTACTAAGGATTTTGTTCCAGACCTTCAGTCTTAATATAAAAACTCAATTCTCAAACTATACATTGGCTTTAGTTCTAAAGGACAAAACAAACACAAGCATGCTTTGTGTTTTGTCTTCTAAAGTAGCACATTGACAGTCAGTGTACAGTTCTACAGGGTAGTGTAGACAGCATGTCTGCCCATTGTTCTTCCTTCCATTTTCTTCTCATGTGGCTTTCTCAGCAGTGGTAATGGCCAATCTTGATCCAATTTCAACACATGACAATTCATACTACCAGAAAAAAAAGAAAACTCAGGAGTTTTCATCTTGTTCTGCTCCTCACTCAGCAACCCATTTCATACATATAGGTCTTTGTATCTTTAAAATAAATTGTAATGTAATGGTTGTGGCACAGTCTACCCCCAGCTACACACACCTACAACCATGAACCATAAATATCCACAAAGCTTTTTTTTCACCATTGGGGACAAGGTCCCCAATGTCTCTCCTACGATTTCCAAAAAGCATTTCTGGTCACGGTCAGCACAATGATACAAACAAGATTGAGGTTCACTCACTTGTATTTAAAAAAAAAAGTCAGCATTTCATTTGTTACAACAGCTTATGGTGATATCTGAACAGGCTGTACAGGTCCATCTTTAATATGGCAAGCAGTCAATTGTAAAAATAAAATAAAAAGGACGTAGACAAAAACAGAGTGGGGGCATATAGGATGAATTTGAACAACCAAATGTTGGTCACCTTGTAATACATCCTTGCAGACTACCATGGTTTCAAAATGGATGGATGGCATTATTTCAGAACTCTTTCACCACAAAACGTCATCATCACTCCATACAATAAGAGAAAAAAGTGCTTTCCCCCCCAACCCAAATGTTGTCACCTACCAACCAAGACCGTTCCATACATTTTATATTCACTTTTGTGGACTTTTTTTCTTTTCTTTTTTAAACACTCCCGATCATGAATCATAAAGACCATATCCACTCAATCAAATCCTAGAAAACAGCCACGTTAGAACAAATTCAACTATGAGGCGAGGGGGAAAAAAAAAGCTTGTCGACTAGTCAATACAGAGAGGCAGAAAACCGACCGCCCGTCATGAAAAGCTTCCCGCTTCTCGTTTTAGCTTCTTAGCTGCTTTAGGTGTTCGCTCTCGACCGTCGAATCTTCCCAATAACCTCACACACTGCCTTTCTATTCTGAACACCTTTCTCCGCACACCACGCGCAACGCCCCCGAAAAGACCCGACTCTGTACCGTCATTGAATCTCGCTTTGCATCCAACGTAGGTGGTAGTGTGTTGTGTGTTGTACCGGGGGGGGGGGGGGGGGGGAAATCACAAACAAAATCAGCTAAAGTACTGTGTAAAGTGCAGTTTAGAGGTTGAGAACATCTCCTGGGTAAAGTTATAACAGCGGGCTGGGAGGAACAGGTCAAAGGTCAGTCAGACGCGGCCTTGAGACGCGTTCAGAGAGATGAGGCGAGCGGCTCGATCAGACTTCCGTTGGCTTGTGATGCACTTCGCGTTGGGCTACGCGGTCCGCACACAGTTTTGAGATGTGGAAAACAAACAAATACAAAAGAGAAAAAAAAAAACAAGATGAAACTTGTCTTTAAAAAAAAAAATGATTCAAAAACAGTACGTTCTTTCAAAAGATACATTTGTAGGTAAAAATCGATGATATAGAGCGCTCCAAACATCGGTAAGTATATAGCGGTGTGTATACATTAAACCTTAACCATCCACATATAACCCCTTTTTAAGATTGTCAAAACGATGCTGGTGTATCTTGTTGGTTCCTGGTAGTGGTGACGCCGCTGTGTGCCACTAGCTGGGAGTGTCTTGTACCCTGGAGAACTGCGTACCCCCATCCCGATCTCCCCGAAAAACGAACGATTTGAAAACTCAATGAGGAAAGTGTCTTTTTTTTTGTTCCAACAATCCCCACGCGACAAAAACACCTTTGACAACATAACGAATATCGTTTTGTTAATATATATATATATATATATATATATATATATATATATATATGTTGTCGTAACAGAGCGGCAGGAGAAAAAACGTGAATGCAACAGAACATAGAAGTTATTTTGATTGTTTTGTCTGTCGACGCGAGGTCGTCGACACCAGCAAAGAAAAGGCAAGGCGAAAAAGGCGTACGTCAGCACAAGTGATTCTGAGGACACGCTCCCCTCCCGGTGGGCCTTTCTTTTCTCGTCTGAAAATGAACAACAAGGCCACAGGTTTGGGACCCCCCGCCCCCTGGATCCAGAGCTCGAGGGGGTCGGTTGATCTTTCTCCTCCTCGCGTTAAAGTAGCAGAAAGCAAGCGATCCGGAACGACACGGCAGGGTGAGGCTGGCCGAGGAATAGAAAGTAGCGAGAACAAGCGGAGAGAAACGGACCTGAAAGCTCAGGTTCACTCGGGATGCGCGTTTCGTGTCGCTCACACAGACCCGTGTTGAGATTGTCGCCGTACTTTTGTAGTGATTCTTTTTTTTTTTTGTAGAAAAATATAATGACATATTAAAAAAAAAAAAAAAAAAAAAAAAAAAAAAAAAAAAAAAAAGACGGAATGAAAGAAAGTACTGCAAGAATTCAATGGATAGATGTACAATGATTCTCTATATAGCTTATAAATATGTTATCTACACAATATGTGGTACAAAAATACTATAGCATTTAGTGGGCACTGGATTTTTCCTTTAAGAGTAATAAAAACCAAGACAAAGTTATGATATGAAGTCGAGTTGCTGTTCAGGCACGAAAACGTTTCCATAATGACCCCCAAAAATGTCTCGTCTGCGGTGGTGATGATTTCAGATGCAACGAGATTGTTGAACGCACAATCCCGGTCCTGACTTATGAGCACAGGGTTGTCTACAGTTGCAGTCAGGCATTGTAGTGTTAAAAAATATCTAAGATATGGAATAACTCCAAACCAAATGTGGAGTAAGTGAAGGCTACGTTTTGGTTTGAGCTCCGGGCCTGTTATGTAAAAACTGGTCATTGGAGATGTGAGCCATGCTGTGTTGTTACATAGTGGAGCCAGAACTAGTCCGCCCCGCCTCTTGACTTTGGACTTTAGATACATCGTACACATGTTTATAATTCTCCCTCTGCCATGACATCTAATGCGTAGTGATGAAATAAGCAAATAAATATGTGCCGTAGTGATATCGCCTTAGATCTGAACTAGATCCAGTAACAAAAAAAGGCTCAAATCTACAATACCAAAATAGAAAAGAAAAAACAATACAGGCAAGTTCCTACAAATCCGTTTTGTCTAAATGAAAGAGTTGTTTAAAATTAAAGTAAAAATTAGTACCAGTACCACATTCTTTGCCACACAAAAAAGGGGCATGAAAAAGTTGTTCCTAACCCAGATTATGGGCTCACCATTGAAATAATGCGCCTGTTCTGACAAAATGGCTGCCATATTGAAGAGCAGTGTAATGCAGCACCTAGCAGCCTCCACCAGGGGGAGCTCTGCCGTTGTATTTTACCTTTAGTCGTGTAGTGTTCGGTATTGTAGTATAGTGTCTATAGTATAGTGTATTGTGTATTTGGCATTCGGTATCGGATTGTTTGCGTCTATGTCCATTTTCATGTGCTTTTACATGTCCTTCAGCCTTGTAGGAAGGTAAACGTCTTTTTCTCCTGGTTTAAGGCAACTTTATATTTGTGACGATTTTATAATAAAACCTTTTTCTTAAAAAATTTACAAATTAATACAAACCTCAATGGCATAATCATCAGTAAAACACTGTATAGAAAATATATAAATATGCTTTTTTTCTCTTTTCAATGTACAAATGTCCCGCAAGCTCCCGTTTGCCCTTTTTCTCCGTGTCGTGTGTGTGTGTGTGTGTGTGTGTGTGTTTTCATCTCCATCTCCATATTGTAATGTACAAGTTCCTGGCGGGCCCCTCCAACCCCACCCCCTCCACCAATCAAAATGCCTCCTCCTCTCCCTCATGCCATAGTTGCCCTTTCCTTGAAGGGGAAAAAAAATCATTCTATACACAAATTGGTATTTACAGTCAAATGGGAGGAGCTTCTGTCAGGGTGGAGAGAGAGGCGCGTGTGTGTGTGTGTGTGTGTGTGTGTAGGTCTGCAGGTGGAGAGAGAGAGAGAGAGAGAGAGAGAGAGAGAGAGAGAGAGAGAGAGAGAGAGAGAGAGAGAGAGAGGGACGGAGGGCCGGCGGGGGGGGGGCGGAGGCTCTCAGGAGGAGTCCGTGCACGGCGAGGGCGGCGGGGGGTAGAGGTGGTGTGAGTAGCTGCGCTCCGTGAAGGGCGAGGGCGGGCAGCTCTCGCAGTTGTTCTCCTCGGCCGACAGGTACTGGCTGCGGGGGCGTGGGCGGCGGGGGGAGGGGCTCCGAGTCGTAGTTGAGGTCGCTGGCGTAGCCCTTGGGGCCGCCGCCCCCCGCCGCCGCCATCATCGCCGACTTGGCCGGCGCCCGGCGGCCCGGCGTGCAGTCGCTGTCGCACACGTCCGTGCTGCACGGCGTGGTGGGCGGGGCGAAGTGGCGGTACGTGTAGGGCCGGTAGCTGTGGTTGGGGGGGGGGGGGGGGGGGAGGAGACGGGGGAGGAGACAGGAGGAAAGGGGGAGGGAGAGACACAGGAACACGTGTTTAGCAGATGCTCGCGGCGGCCGAGTGGCGAGCAGATGCCTCGGCGTCAAGTGTGGAGCTGTTTTGTGTGTCAAGTGTTTAGAAGATGTGGCGGCCCCCGGGCGCTCCAAGACGTCCGCCATCAAAGGCGCCGCGGCATCAAACGCTTCCGAAGGGCGTGGCGGCGGTGGCGGCGCGTGAGCAAAAACCCCCGCCGTCAATCGGCGGGGAAAACAAACAGACCCACGGACGCAAATGAACCGGGAGGGGGAGGCGACGGCCGGACCCCCTGGCGCTGGCGGCTGGGCGTCGCCCGCCGTTTACCGAACACGGCGGTGGGCGAGCTCCGGCGGGACTCGTCTCCCCCGCCCGCAAGCGTCGGCTTTGGGTTGTGCAGTCGCTGCGGTAGCGTAGACGACACCAATCAGAGGCCGCGGGTTCGATTCCGACCGTCGCGTGCGGCCGGGACGAGGGGGGGAGGCGGGGGGGACAGTGTAGCGAGGTTCATTGTGAACTTCAAAAAGACCCACGGGCTGCTGTTGTCGTTTAACGTTTTGGGTTTTAAGATGGAGAGGGGGGGGGGGGGGGGGGGGGGGGGGGGGGATTACAAAGGCAGCGAGGGCCCCTGGAAGACAGCCCTGCCCCGTCAGGGATCTGGAGCTTTGGCCGCAACCTCGCAGCCTCCGCGCTCTCTCTCTCTCTCTCTCTCTCTCTCTCTCTCTCTCTCTCTCCTGCCGGCGTGTTGCCCCGGCTCTCCTTTCCAAGGGGCCCAGCGCGCTTCTCACGGCATCGAAACCCGCCGGCGTTCAGGCAGGACGCCGCCCGGCCGCCGTCCAACACGGCGTTATCCAACAGCGTGCAACATGGACACAAAGAGCTTTGGGCTGTAACCCATCATCTTTCTCTCTCTCTCTTGCCTGTCGTCAATCTCTCTCTCTCTCTCTCTTGTTTCCCCCCTCTCACTCCCTCACCCTCTCTCTCCCTCTCCCCCTCCCTCCCTCACCCTCTCTCTATCTCTCCCTCACCCTCTCTCCATCTCTCTTTCTCACTCCTCTCTCCCCCTACCTCAACTCTCTCCATCTCTCTCTCTCTCTCTCCCCCTCCCTCACCCTCTCTCCCTCCCTCCCAGTTCTGCAGACTAGCCCGTGTGCACGGTGGCGACCGTAGCCCGATGCCCCATGTCTCCAGTCGCCCCCCCCCGCCGCGCTCAACTCTGCTCCTACACACACCGGGGGCCCTTCCCCCTTCGCCCGCCCGCCCTCGCCAACTTTCTCTCCTGCTCACTCTCACTCTCCCCCGTGTGAAATAACATTCGGTTTAAACATCACAGGGACGAGACCCCCGCTACGCTTTGACGAGCAAAGACCACGGCGTTTGTAACACTAACACACACACACACACACACACACACACACACACACACACACACACAGGCATACACACAGGCACACACACACACACACACACGCGGAGGGTAAACAAAGGCCTGGGTCTTTTTGAAGCACCGGGCCCCTGTGTACAGTGAGCGATGGCTGTAAGTGTTAACATCTGCCCGTGGAATTCCTCTCAAGTCGCAGCGGACCGCCACGCTGCCCCGCTGATTACATTTCCAAGCCCCTGTGACGTTCCTCTGGCGCGCTCTTAAAACACACACACACACGGAAACCCAACCGTTTGATTGGTCCCGGGGCCGCGAGCGCCCAGTCACACACACATGCATGCACGCACAGGCACACACACCCACACACACCGAAAAACACAGAGCAGAGAATCTCTCCCCCCCCCCCCCCCAAAAAAAAAGTTAGCAATTGGTTTCCGCTCGATTTAACTTCACAGTTCAATATTTCAGAAGTTATGCATGTGTGTGTGTGTTTGTGTTTGTGTGCAAGCAAACAAGTGAGTGAGAGAACGCGATTTATGTGCGTGTCTGTGTGTGTATGTCAGTGCCTGTGTGTGTGCGTGGTGTGTGCCTGTGTGTGTGTGTGTTTGTGTGTGTGTGTGTGCGTGTGCATAAGCGCCTGTGTGTGTGTGTGTGCTCCTGTGTGTGTGTGTATGTGCGTGTGCTCCTGTGTGCGCTCCTGTGTGTGTGTGTGTGTGTGTGTGTGTGTGTGTGTGTGTGTGTGTGTGTGTGTGTGCTCCTGTGTGTGTGTGTGTGCCTGTGTGTGTGCGTACCTGTAGGAGCGGTGTGTGGACGGGCTGTTGGAGGAGTATCCAAACTCGATGGTGTACTGGGACCGCACCGTGGCCGGGGACGGAGGGGGGTTCAGGATCTGTGGGGGGGGGGGGGGGAGGGGAGGGGAGGGGAGGGGAGGGGGGAGACGGGGGAGATAACAGCCGTTCATCATTCCATTCATGCTCTCCATCCTCCGTCCGGAGTGAGGGCCGCCACTCCTCCAAGGTCGCTTCACGGGAGGAACGCGGCGTTCCGAGCCGTCACGGAGGACATGAGCCCGGTGTGGCGAGCCGTGGCGCCGCATGACTCCGGGCGTCCCCGCCACCCCCCCCCCCCCCCCTCCCCCTCGCGGCGCTGGCACGGAGGAGGGCGCCGCGAGACACGCGAAAGAAGAAAGAAACCAGACGAAAAGTCGGGAAAAACAACAGGAGGAAAAACCAAGAATGAAACCCGGGCTCTGGTTTCATTAAAAAACAAAACGCCGCGACTGGAATGGAAGCTGCGGGCGCCGACGGCGGCGAGAGATAAGCAACGTCTCCGCGCCACTATCAACAGTTTACACAACAGCCTGATGAGGTGTTTGCCCGATGTTTCCCGGTGACCAGATGGAAGTGGTTTAGACAGGAGGACGCCATGCTTCCAGGGAATTATTAGCACAGAAAAAGGGGGTTCTGGGGGGGGAAAAAATGCCTTCGCGGAGTCGAGCTTAGAGAAGCTTAAATTCGAGTGAAACAATATTTATGAAAACGAGGCCTGCTGTGGTTCGATTTCACCATCTTTCAAGCTGATAAGACGCCCCATATGTGTTTCCGTCTCTGGAGAACAACAAACCCACCCACCCGACCGCTGCTATTTCACCATCGAGTCCTTTTTGCGACCACGGGTTCATGTTTGACCTGACGTTAGCGGCTAGGGGTCAGGCATCGGCCTGCAGGGCGACTCTGGACATCAGGGTTCAAACACAGAACCTTTCAGCCACTATCCCGCGTTGGGCTATCCTGCCCAACGCATACAAAAACTATCCCGGTATTCATCTGGACCTGATGAGCTGACTGACGCAGGGGGTAGATAGGCTAGTGGTTGGGGTGTTTGACTCCCATCCAAAAGGCTCTGGGTTTGATCCCCACTGTGCAGTTTTACCAGCACAGGTCCTTGCGCAAGACCTCCAACCCATACCTGCTCATTAAAGACATGCTTCATAAACAATACATCACTGCGTTGACTCGAATCTCCTGTCCTCCCCCCATCGCTATAAATCATCACTATAAGGACAGGGGAGTCTCTCTTGTCTTTTTCAGTTCACTCATTCATTGGACTCTTGGGGGACATTTTCCTCCTTTTTAAAGAGGGGGGGGGTGGTGACTGCTGGAATTGTCCTAAAGTGCACTCGACTGAAACCACAACCTGCACACTGGGAGTGATGAAGAGAGTCACGCATGAGTGGTGTTCCTGGTGCAGGGGAACACCTGGCCAATAGGACGCGAGGAGAGTAGGCGGAGGCGGGTCTTACCGGTGGGAAGTAAGTGCCCTTGGTGCTGGAGGAGCTGCTGGACGACGCCCCCGTCACGTGGGCGCGGTCGTACGGTGGCCCGCTGCTCCCGCCCATGATGCTGAGGGAGCCAATCACAGACTTGCCCCGGGACATGCCTGCGGACACAGCGGGGGGGGACAACCAAAACACGAGTCAAAAGAAGTGAGCACAATCGGCAAGGAGGCGCTTCTACACAGCGGCTTTCAAGCGTCCACATCTGAGAGGAGATCTGAATTCACTGAAATGCAAGCAGTCACAGGTTTGAGGCCCGAGTGCCGTAACTGTTCCAATAGGAGCTCACATGAAGATCAGCGTTGGTCTGAACGTCTTCGCCTAGGAAGTGTAATGATTTAGCTCTCAAAACATAGTCTTGTTACGTATTTAAATAAATTCAATACATTAAAATTTTTTATTTTATG
This sequence comes from Urophycis tenuis, assembly GCA_036785325.1. Lineage (NCBI taxonomy): Eukaryota > Metazoa > Chordata > Actinopteri > Gadiformes > Phycidae > Urophycis > Urophycis tenuis. The sequence goes on along the minus strand of JAXIVH010000043.1, from coordinate 2,424,314 downwards.
CATTTCAATATTTCGACCAGGAAACGTGACTTAAAAAAAAAAAAAAAAAAAGAGCCCATTTGATGAAGAGAAGAGCTGTTGAGAAGAGACCCCCCCGGGAGACCCCCGGCCGTACCGGGCAGCGACCCCGACAGCGAGCTGGGGTGGGGCACGTAGCCCAGGGGCACCGAGGAGGGGCCGTGCACCACGAAGTCGTTGGTCACCGTCTCGCCGTCCTCCTTCATCTGGGGGCAGAGCACGCGCTGGCACACAAAGTACACGGCGCCCACCACGAACAGCGCCAGCACCACGCCCACGATGGAGCTGATGGTGTTGGAGGACTGCGGCGACGGCTCCTCCGTCGGGTCTGTGGGTGGAGAGAGTGATGTGAACAGGGCGTAGTGGTCTGCGCGTTATGCATCAACCCACCGGTGGGCATCCTAACCCAACTTGTTGAGGAGTGGCGGGGAACAAAAGGTTTCGCTTTACACTGGATGAACCCGCCTGCTCAGTGGTAACTGTGGTATACGTGTTTTTACATGGTATGGTTCTTTTAACGATGTCACTTTCACTCTCGCATAAAGTGCGCAGCAGGCATGTTTCAACAAAAGCCTGAAAGGGACACAACACCCATCTAGAATATAGTCTGAGACAACGCAATGCAACTGGCTCGTGTACAGATGTAGATCTACAGAAGTAGATTTCAGTGAACGTATACGACATGTACATGGGGGGGGGGTGAGTACTCACAGCAGCCGATCTCGTCAGAGTTGTCCGAGCAGTCCGTGTTGTGGTCACACTTCTTGTGCTTGCCGATGCACTGGCCGTTGGTGCAGCTGAACTGGTCGGGGGGGCAGCGGACTGGTGGGTGGAGGAGGGTGGGGGAGAGACACCGGTGTGAGCGACCGTGGGGTGATGCAGCCTGGCGTTGTGTTCGCTTAAGTTAAATGTATCTTTTGTTTGGAGCGCTCTTGCCGTGAGCATCACCCATCACGGACGTCCTGGGATTTATGCTTTTAATTCACAGAGCACATGGTGCGGGGAAAGGATCACATGTTGTGAAAAGGGCCCATTTTCCTACCAGATGACTGAGGAGTTGTCCTAGCCATCATGCATTGAACGCAATAAATTGTATTTATATGGCGCCAATTCATAACAGAAGTGATCCCAAGACACTTCTCATGCAGAGCAGGTCTAGACAAAAACTAAAACCCCTGTTATTTACCCAACGATTTTCACAACGAGCAAGCACTTTAGGGCAGACACTCCAATTTGTGATGTCACAAACGGGAAGATTTTCAAGCGGCCCCCGTAATGACCGATAAACCCCAAAACCCTGTCGCAGAACACAGACACGTTAAAACTAAAGAATGAGACATAAAGACGAAAAAAAAAAAAAAAAGATTCCGATAAACAAAAAAAACACAAATCTTGACCAAAGCACCCCCGCTGACCTTCACACTTGTTTCTCGTCCGAGTGGTCCTGGCAGTTGAACTCCCCGTTGCAGCGCAGGCTGCGGTCCACGCACTGCCGGCTGTCGCACTGGAACTCTGCGTCGGAGCAGACGGGGCAGTCGTCCTCGTCGCTGCGGTCGTCGCACTCCGGGAAGCCGTCGCAGCGCCAGGCGTTGGGGATGCAGTCCACCTCCCCCGACGCACAGGAGAACTGCTCCGGGGAGCAGGTGGGAGGCTCTGGGGGGGGGAGGGGAGACAAGACGGGCAGGAGAATGATTCATTATTGAGATGAATCGATGAGAAATAAAAAAAAAAGATCCAGAGTTTGGGCATTTTGCGTTGTAAAAAAGTTTTCATGATTATCTTTTATTAATTCTTTATGAAGATTTATTTTTTATTCCGTGTATTCTTATTTATGATTAAAGATTTAAATCTCCATGGTCATTTAAGTATTCATGAGTTTTTTTTAATTTTTTTAAGTATTCATGATTTTTCTTTTCTAAGTATTCATAATTATTTGTTTTTCATTCTTCATGATAATTTTTCCATTATCAGTTCTCGTTCCAGTCCTTGTGATAGATCTATACAGTATGTTGAAGTCCTGGTGGTGATCTGGGCGTCCCGGCAGCAGACTCACCTCCGCAGGAGAGCTCGTCCTGCAGCAGCACCAGGTGCACGGGGCAGGAGCAGCGCGTGGTGCCGTCGCCCTTCACGATGCAGATGTGGGAGCAGCCGCCGTTGTCCCAGGTACACGGGTGCTTACCTGGGGGGGGGGGGGGGGTGGGAGACGTCGACTGTCTTTAATATGATTGCATCACAACTAGGGATGTCCGATATTGACTTTTTGCCGATATCCGATAGCCGATATTGTCCAAATTCTTAATTTCCGATTCCGATATCAACCGATATGGTATACCGATATATACAGGCGTTTTTTATTTTCGCCCAGACTAATTTTAGGTCCCATATCTCCTGTTGTGGAATTAACACATCATCTACTTTTATTGTGATGCCTCACTAGATTGCATTTCACAAATTAACACTGTCTATAAAAAATAAGGACACTATTTCAACTTATGGAAAAGTGCCATATTTATGCACAAGCACATTATCGGTCGTAAAACCGATATCGATATGAACCGATATTACAAAAATAGGCTAATATCGGCCGATATTATCGGTTGGCCGATATTATCGGACATCCCTAATCACAACACATTCCCACAGTCCCCTGGCACATGTGACTGAAGCTTGGCGCTGTGAGTGTCTGCGGGGGTCTGGCCGCGGGGTCAAGCGGTGGTCATTGCTGTAAATCCATCGAGCCCCGACACCCGCGGGGGCTGAAGCGTGAAGGTTTGGTCGAATTGTGCAACGTGCAGAAGGTGTCACGCCTATCACGCTCCCCCCCCCCGGCGGGAACGGCGGCCCTTTGAAGCACTGACCCTCCCGACGCAGAGCACAGCGCCACCTAGGAGCCTGCCTCAAGTTCTCCCAGCACGCCAATACACACACATCTCCTGACATCGAATAAACTTGTGTGTGCGTCCCTGTATGTATTCCCCCACCCCCACCGCAACTCACTGTACTCGGCCATGTCCAGCTCGTGCACGGCGTGGATGTCGCTGAGCGAGGTGATGCGCGCCTGGATCTTGGTGCGGCCCTCGCGCGTGGTCTTGTCGATGCGCTCGATCATCTGCTGCTGCCGGTCGATCCAGTACAGGTGGCTGCCGAACACCGTCAGCCCCACCGGCTGCAGGATGTTGGAGTCCTCGATCACCACGCGGTTGGCGCCTGGTGGGGGGGGGGAGGACGGGAGGTGGGAGAGGACAGGGTAAAAAAAAAGGAAGGAAGGGAAGGTAAGGGTGGGGGGGAAGGGCGTGGGGAGGGGAGTTGGGTGGGGGTGGGGGTAAAATAAGGCTCAGGAGTCAGAGGAGCAAAACGGAGGAGAGGGGGGGGGGGGGGCGGCGGTCAACTGAAGGGGCGTGGTTTTAACGGGGGGGATGAGGAAGAGGAGGGTGGAGAGATATTAGGGGGGCGTGGCCTCAGCGGGCGGAGGGCGGCGCGGGGGGGACGGATGTCCGCCAGGCCGCCGCCGCGTCGCTGGGAGGTGAACGATGCCATTCGGGGGAGAGAGAGAGTCAGCCGGGTGGGGGAGATGATGACGGAGCCCTCCCTCCCCTCTCCAGCTCCACAGGATACGATGCACACGAAGCCCCCGGGGCCAGGTGATGTACGTCTCTCCCAGCCCCCTCGGAGCCCCCCTGCCCCGGACCACCACCCTCGCCAGCAGCACCACCCCCACCACCACCACCACCCCCACCCACCCCTCCTAAGGCACTGCGCAGATGGCTTGCATTCCTTCTGCCTGAGCAGGGCACCGGAGAATTACTGGAATGTGGCGATTCCGTTCCCCACCCCCACCTCCATCACCCCCGTCCACAATGCTGCCCTGTGTCAGCAGATGTGGAGGTGCAGCTCTCCTGTAGCTATAGTTCACACATCTGCACCCCCACCGAATCTCTCCGCATGGTGTGAAACCAGATTTACACCTACGATGGCATATATTCTGAGCATACTTCCTCCAGGCGGCAGGAATCAAAGAATGAGAAAAATGTGGGAAAAAACTGCAACCGGGTGGCAAGTCTCCCAAAGACGTAAAACAATAGCAGAAAAAAAAAAACCCTTCGTATGAAGCTAATGTTTGGCTTGGATTCGGTTGATGCCAAAAAATATACCGCATCTTCTGCTGCGAGGTAAAAAAGTTCTCAACTACTTATCAGAAAACCTTGAGGAGGACAAGTCCTCCTCTGAACGTCCAACTTAACCCCTAACCAAACGCTCCCTAGTTCAACCCTTCATCCTCCTCTTCTGCCCTCCTCTTCCTCACGAGACTCACCAGAGAGGTCGCTGCTCTCGATGCGCTTCAGCTCAGAGTCCACCCAGAAGAGCTTGGCCAGGTCGTTGTCGATGGCCAGCGCCACGGGCTTGCCCAGCCCGCTGAAGAACAGCACCTCGCGCTCCGTGCCGTCCAGCGCCGCCCGCTCGATCTTGGGGGAGCGGTCCAGCAGGTTGGTGAAGTACATGTACCTGTCAGGGGGGGATGTGACGTTAGATCACCGCCGTTAGCATAGCGCTCGTCAACGCTACACAAGACATACCATACTTGGCCACCATCTTGGTTTCTAAATGCTAGCTTGGTTGGGGGGAACTGAATGCGGAATTCGGCTAACGCGAGCATTGAGACCCAAGATGGCTGCCAGGTGAACGAGTCAGAACCGACAGGTGAAACGTTTAGTAGTAGCAGTAGTAGTGCTACACACCACTATATGCAGATAGCGTCCAGTTTCACATGGACTATAACTGAAACCCGTCCCTCGAGACGCTTTCACCACTGCAAGTGTTTCGCCGTGCGCTTTCATTTCGAGGGTCCGAGTGAGCCACCGGGAACATCTGCAGACCGTGTTGCGTAACGCCCCCCCCCCCCCCCCGCCCCACAAAAACAAGATGGAGGTTACTCCCGGGGCTGGGAGGGAGAGCCTGTAATTTTGGTGGGAGACGGCGAGCTCCCTCGACGCGGCGGCGGCGGCGAGGCAGAGCCGTGAGCTTGAATAAACAACGGGGGGACAAATTGCCGTGTGATCACAAACACGGCGCTCGCCGCGTTGTCCCGAGCGCTGACACGCCGCTGGCAGCCAGCGGGGAGCATGAACACATTGAACACATAAAAAGGACAACCCCGCCCACCCCCCCCCAAAAAAAAAACACAACCCCAAAAAAGGTGCCTTCGTTCGCCCACCACCACCACCCCCTCGCTCACCGAGACATGTGGTGGAGGTTTTATTTTGGGTTCCATTGTGGCAAACCCCTGGGCACGCACAGACACAGACACAGACACACACACACACACACACACACACACACACACACCAGCAAGGTGGCTGAGCAGCGTTAAATAAAGCAGTGGAAGCGACCGGGGGCGAGCGACGCGGCCTGTAAACGCGCCAAACCAGACGTGATGGGAACTAATGGGGTTAACGAGGGGGGGCCGAGGCCCACCTTTCCTCTCATAAAGGGTCCCTGGGGGAGTGACCCGCCCAGCGCCCTGGTGGTAAACAGCGAGGTAAACAACGCCCAACACAGCCTGCTGCGCCGCCGGCCGCCGCTTCTCACGGGCATCTGTGGGGGCCGTGGCCTCGCTGGCCGCCGGGGGGGCCCCGGGGGGGGGGGGGGGTGACCTCCACGGCCACCCCTCGCCCGCCAGTTGTTATCAGAAATAGCACAGAGTGAAAACACAGGACGGAGGCGCACGGGGGAAAACAAAACAAAAAAAAAAGCCCGAACGCCCGGCAAGTTTGCCGCTGAAGTCACGGTCAACGAAACCATTCAAACAGATGGATGTGTTTCCACAACGCGCACGCCATTCGGTGTGCACGCCGAAACACAGCTGACCCCCGCCAGCGTTAGCTTCACCCCCCCCCACCACCCGCTAAGATAGCCGACCGGACAGCACCGCGGATGACACAGAACAACGAACCCAACGGCGGCGGCCGTAGCCGTGGCGACTGACCCTCTCTCAGGGTTGACCACGATGGCGCGCGGCTTGTCGTGCTCGCCGCGCAGCACCACGCCCACGCGGCTGCCGTCGGTGCGCGTCACGTTGACCACGTTGGTGACCTCGCTGGTCCAGTAGATGAAGCGGCTGTAGATGTCGATGCTGAGGTCGTACGGCTGCAGGCCCATGTTGGGCCCCCCCACCGAGCTGGAGACCACCGTCATGCTCTGGGTGGGAGAGAGGGGAGAGAGGGGAGAGAGGGGGGGGGTTAATAGGCGTGAGACCGGAGCATGACACGACATCACTGACTGTGATCACTGAGACGTTTGGGTTTCTCAAATTTGCAGATTTCGCTTTGTTTTGATTTCTTTTATCTGTTGGCCCCTAGTGTGTGACACGACGCGGGTCCTCATCTGTTTTGCTTTAAAACGTTTAATAACATATACTGTCTAGATCTAGATCCATCTATCTAGGTCTATCCAGATCTAGATCATCACACATGAGGAACACATTGTGTTCGGTTCACTCAGACCAAACACAAAGCACTGACAAAAATCCTATCCCACATGTCCCAAGATGAGCTCTGCATTCAAAGTCCAAAGAACCACCCCTCCTCCTCCACCCCTCCTCCTCCACCACCACCACCACCACCACCCCCCTCCGCCCCGCTCACCTGGTTGCCGTCGTCCTGGGCGCGGCGGATGGCATTCTGCTTGGAGTCGATCCAGTACAGCTGCTTGTCCAGCGGGTCGTAGTCGATGGCGCGCACGTTGCGCAGGCTGTGGATGGGCAGGATGATGTCGGGGCTCTGCTGCTCGTCCATCACCATGCGGTTGATGGCCGTCTTCTGGCTGAACAGGAGGAAGGAGGTGGGGGCTGGAGAAAGGGGACAGGGGTTTGGTCCAATGGTAAAGCAGACTGCGTTCGACGTGCTTTGCAAATGGGTGCCTCGCGCTCATTCACTCATTCACACGGACGTCTGTACACCCACTGGCGGTGTCGGCTGTGCGGCTAGGGTTCGGTGCCTTGCTCAGGGGCACCCGGGGCGCCGGGGATGAACCCAGACAGCCTGGGCCTACCTCCAGGGCCACCGGGGTGTGGCACATTTCTGAGGGGTTCTACAGCCCTACGGACCGGACGGTGACGACGCACAGGGGGGTGGACCCCTTGGTGTAGGTGTAGCGTTGGGACTGCAGGTGGGAATCGAACCCGGGTCGCTACAAGGCATTGTCCATGAGGTCAGCCCCCCAACCCCCCCCCACCCCCCCCTAGCGGGTTGGGCCATCACGCGGCCTCAGGGCATTGCAGATTTCCCGTAAAAAACAAATAAAATCGCTGGCATCCTCCAGGAATTTATCATCCTGGTTCTTAGGGTTTTGCAGTAAAAGCGGGGGGGAAAGTCCCAGCAGATAACAAAACAGTTGGACAAGAGAGCTGCAGAGAGAGCCAGAGAGCTGCAGAGCGAGCCAGAGAGAGCTGCAGAGAGAGCTGCAGAGAGAGCCAGAGAGAGCTGCAGAGAGAGCTGTAGAGCGCTGCAGAGAAAGCCAGAGAGTGCGAGTGAGAGAGAGAGAGAGAGAGAGAGAGAGAGAGAGAGAGAGAGAGAGAGAGAGAGAGAGGGGCCTGAATTAGGGCGGGAAAACGTTGAACAATAGAGGACGCCCGCCAATAAATATTCTGCCATATTTTCGCACGCACCGGCCTCCATTACAAACCCACACACTTAAGAGCTAAGTGCATGCGTGTGTGTGTATATGTGTATATGTGTGTGTGTGTGTGTGTGTGTGTGTGTGTGTGTGTGTGTGTGTGTGTGTGTGTGTCTGTGTGTGTGTGTGTGTGTGCGTGTATATGTGTGTGTGTGTGCGTGTGTGTGTGCGTGTGTGTGTGTGTGCGTGTGTGTGTATATGTGTGTGTGTGCGTGTGCGTGTATATGTGTGTGTGTGTGTGTGTGTGTGTGTGTGTGTGTGTGTGTGTGTGTGTGTGTGTGTGTGTGTGCGTGTGCGTTCCTCCACCATGTCAGAACACAGACATGGTGGGAGCCAAGCTGCAGGCCGGGCTTCAGTTACCCGGCCGGAGCCAAGCTGGCGATGGCGGAGCCCCCTCCACCGCATCGCGCGCGCAAAAAGAAAAAGCGTGCGGAGCCGCCGCCGCTCGCTGCCTGGGCCCCCACGGACCCCCGGAGAACAACTGCTTTCAATCTAGGAGAGCTTCCAGCATGGGGACCCCTGATAGGCCGGGGCCGGCCTCGCGTGTCCTGGGGGGGATTTCATTTTGGATTGGCTTTGTGTGAGTGTGAGTGTGCGTGCGTGCGTGTGTGTGTGCGTGTGTTGCTAACGACACGATGCGATGTGTATTCTGCGTGGAGGGGGAGGTCACCGGGACGACTGGCACTTAGGAATGGAAGTCATAAATAAATGAGCTCCTAAAGGACTTATAAAGTTAAAAACTAAATGCACCCACTACTATGACGACAACAGAGGACAAAGCACTGGCCCTGCTGGTATGGGGTTGTGTGATGGTCACTCCACTCAGAACGCACTGAGCAGCACGGGGGGGAATTCAAGTTCCGACCGCGATGGCACAAATGAACACATCGCTGTGCTCTAAAATCTGACGAGCCGGGCTCGTGTGTGAGAGTTTGCAGACACTCCAAGAGCCGCCATTAAAAGGGGGTGGGTCACACCGTGGACCATTTCCCAGCCTGACCAAACAGATTTCCGTTTCCCCAGAACTTTCTTGTTGTTATCGTAAAGGTCGTAGCGCAACGTACTCCGCTAGACCAGGGCGCTAAAGAGAGCGTAGCGTGCGCCACTACGCTAGCAACAGCGCAACGTACGCCACTACGCTAGCAGGCTAACAAGTGTAACGTACACCACTACGCTAGCACGCTAACAACAGTGTAAAATATGCCACTACGCTGGCAAGCCAACAACAGCGTAACGTACACTACGCTAGCACGCTAACAACAGCGCAACGTACACCACTACACTAGCACGCTAACAACAGCGCAACGTACGCCACTACGGTAGCACGCTAACAACAGCCGTGCCAGCACACCACCACGCATCACCGACTCACCACTGCAGGTCTTGTTGTCCGGGTTGAGCGAGTAGTGGGCGGGGCAGCCGCACACGAAGCCGCCCACGGGCACGGCCAGGCACAGGTGCGAGCAGTGGCCGTTGGTGGCGGCGCAGGCGTTCCAGCCGCCCTGCCGCGAGGAGTGGAACACCAGGATGTCCATGACGTAGTCCAGGTGGCCCTGGATCACCGTGCGGTTGCGGCCGCTGGTCTTGTTGGCGCGCTCGATGCTCCGCTGGCTCCAGTCCGTCCAGTAGATGTAGTCCTGGTACTGGGTGAGGCCGAAGGGGTGCGGCAGGTCGTCGGCAATGACCTCGCGCTCCTTGCCTGCGGAGGGGGAGAGAGCGGGGGAGGGAGGGAGGGAGGGAGGAGGGGGGTCGCGGCGTCGGTGGGGAGGAAAAGGGATTGTTTTTGGATTAGAATCAAGCTTTTATCCAAAGTGAATTGAGATGCAGGTCTTTAACGAGCAGTTGGGGGGGGTGGTTAGTTATGGAGGTCGGGGATCAAACCCAGTATCTTTCCACCAGACGCTCAACCACCAACACTTTCTGTGATCGGCCAGACAACAGGCGACCGTAATCCACTGAACCAGGCTCCAGATCGCCCACGGCGGGCCTTGCGGCGTGCAGCGCGGCCTGCAGGCCTCAGGCGAGACTGAGAACAGCAAGCGGAGAACCACGGGGGAGGAACCCGGCTACAGTGAAACCCTCCATCAGCATCGCTGTGGAACGCCCTCCTCCGGTTCCCTGCACGCGCACATCGGCGGCGGACTAATCTCCCCCCCCCCCCATCACCCTCCCAGCCTCCACTCTCCCCGCACGACTTGCCTCCCTCTGCGGGGGGCTCCGGGGGGCTGCTTTACATCCAGCGACGCCGGGGGAATGTTCTGGAACGCGACATCCAAGGGCCCTGCGCCGCCGAGCAGCTTTTTGTTTCAAACGCGCGGCCCATTAAATAACCTTTTGAAGTCTCCCCGGTGCCACTCCCCCCTCCCAGCCCTTCCCCAGTATCCTCTCCTCCCCCTTCCTCCCCCCTCTCCTCACCCCAACACACACACCACACACATACACACACTCTGCCTTCCTAAATATAGATGGCGAACAGGCACCGTAAAACTAATTGAGAACATGCTCCGCGCCTGTCATCCGATCTGCGCCGCCGCACAGCGAGGGACGCAAATACACCGGCCAGTCTCACGGGGTTCAGACGGCCGGGGACGCTCAGGGCTGAGGGGCTCGGGGCCGGGGGCTCAGGGCAGAGGACTCAGGGCCGAGGGCTCGGGGCCGAGGGCTCAGGAGGGCCGGGGGCTCGGGGCCGGGGGCTCGGGGCCGAGGGCTCAGGGCCGAGGGCTCGGGGCCGAGGGCTCAGGAGGGCCGGGGGCTCGGGGCCGGGGGCTCGGGGCCGAGGGCTCGGGGCCGAGGGCTCCCGAACACACGCCATTTTGATCACTTTCTGCCCCAAAACTGATGTGTTGATTATCTTGACTCAGGCTACGTAATGATCACATATTCTGATCACATATTCATAGTTAACAATGGCAGTTCAAAATTGCCACAAATCAACATTTCTGTGTTCTAATGTTCTCGCGACAACGTCATTTTTGCAGTTAAATTAAGCAGTTAAAAAAACGGCAGTTGACAAACACACGTTTCCCCACCTTCTTGCTCCCGAAAACTCCAGCATGCGTTTTGTTGTTTTTTTTGGTATCAAATCACAAATCACAATCAAAAACGAACAAACGGCAGTTTGAAAAAAAACAAACCCCAGACCAAGCGGCGCTCTGCTTTACCCAGCATGTTGGAGGACTCGATGAGCGTGGTGTCCAGGTCGGTCCAGTACAGCCGGCGCTCGGCGTAGTCGATGGTCAGCCCGTTGGCGCGGCCCACGTCCGGCACCAGGGTGATGCGGCCCGTGCCGTCCATGGCGGCGCGGTCGATCTTGGGCTTGCCGCCCCACTCGGTCCAGTACATGAAGCTGCGGGGACGGGGATGTGAAGACATGAGCGAAGTGAACACATGAACGATGTGTGCGGCGCGGTTCTCGTCATCACACGGCGGCATCAGGAAATTATGTTTTTTGGGGGGGGGGGGGAGCGGCCATTTTTAGGGTGTGAATGACGAGCGACATGGCCGTCACTCAGGGTGTTTTTCATCCAATCAGAAGCGGAATAAAAAAATAAAAAAACCCAGAGTGCATTAAACAGAACGGACGCAGACACCATGCGGTCGCGGTAATTTCAGTGTATCTGGTTGCTCTACAAAAAAAAAAGCCCATCAATAACAACAACTGGCAGCCGGTGTCGTACATCGGTCAACCAGCTCAGAAGAATGTGCTAGCGCGGCACCGCGGTCCAACCCGCCATGTACACCCCCCTCACAATGGCATTAAGTTACACTGAACTGGACCTAGACGCCCCCCCAGGAGATACGGTCTGGCCACGCTACAGCGCACGCCGCCTTGTACACTGGCGCCCGTTGTGGAGCGCAGATGACATCGTTCCTGGGCTGACTCTGGAGGGCTTCCACTGTTGCCACCGGCGACCAAATACATCGCTCGTCGGGTTTGTCGATACAGTGGGGTGTCCCCCCCCCCCCTCCTACCAGGGAAGCACTCCTGCCACGTGATACGGTTTGTACGTCACAATGCATCATGGGATTCTTTGGTTGAGCCGCCATTTTGAGAGGACTTAAGAAGGGTTGGAGTAGTGTGGAATCCTAAATCAACATAACCAGAGTGTAACCGAGGCTAGAGAACCGAGGCTAGAGAACCGAGGCTGGAGTTTCTTGTTTCTCAAACAAGAAACGCGGTTCCGACGTCATCCCGCGATGTCAAATCGTTTCCCGAGAATTCCCCAAACCTAATCCTGATAATCATCAATCAATAAATGATCAAGTACAAATAACAACCACTTCTCGTTTGTTATTTGTACGTTGCGGTTCGATGCAAATACTCGGTTCATTGATCACTATAAAAAAAGGTACAGTTGTTTTTCTTGGCTCCTCGCATGACAAAGCCGGGAACATTTAATCAACTTCGAATTTGGTAATGGAAAAATAATGGCTAGCTTAACGGGCGCTAGATCTGAGATTACTCTCTCCACACGATCCAAGAGGGACAAAGTGTGTCGAAGGTAAAGGGCCCGGTAGCACCCCCCCTACTCTCACCCCTCCGCCGGGTCCAGGGCCAGGGCGCGGGGGCTGTCCAGGTCCTTCCACACCAGCACCTGTCTGTGCTGGCCGTCCAGCTTGGCCACCTCGATGCGGTTGGTGCCCGTGTCGGCCCAGTACAGGTTCTTGCCCAGCCAGTCCACGGCCATGCCCTCCGGGTAGTCCAGTCCAAACTCCACCACGTGCTCCAGGGCACTGCCGTTCATGAACGCCCGGCTGATGGTCTGCAGAGAGGGAGAGAGGGAGAGAGAGAGAGAGAGAAAGAGAGAGAGAGAGAGAGAGAGATACAGAGAGACAGAGAGAGAGAGATAGATACAGAGAGAGAGAGAAAGAGAGAGAGAGAGAGAGAGAGAGAGAGATACAGAGAGACAGAGAGAGAGAGAGAGATACAGAGAGAGAGAGAAAGAGAGAGAGAGAGAGAGAGAGAGAGAGAGAGATACAGAGAGAGAGAGAAAACTCGTTCAGTCATTCAGCAAGACACGTCCAAAGGAACGCTAACCCTGACCGTACGTCATCACCGATCCTTGAGCAGCAGGGTGGAGGTGCAGGGTGGAGGTGCAGGGTGGAGGTGCAGGGCGTCTCACCCTGCATGCACTCACATGCCTACAGGCAGGGTGCGGACGCGGGGGATCTCGGCCCAGAAACCCCCTGGGGGGGGGTGGCCGTGCGTGAGGCGGAACACCCCAGTCATTATCCAGCAACAACAACAACACCAACAATCCTCCATCATTAAAACTCTAATCAGGGCCGTCCCGACGAGTCACGGAGGTAACAAGTGAGCGACAGGAAGTCAGGCATGCCGTCGCCCCAACCGCCGTCCCGGTATCGGGCTGCCACGGCGCCAGGACGAGTGGCCTCGCCCGGCCGCTGCAGAACAAACCCTCGTGTCCTCGTGAGACAGGTGGTGGAGGAGGTGGAGGAGGAGGGGGTGGAGAGGTGGAGGTGGAGGTGGTGGAGAGGGACCAACAACCACCGTCTAATCACCCATGTATAATGCACCCCACGCCCTGAGTTAGGGAGTAATAAAGGCTCATGGTGGCGTGGATTATCCCCGCCATCTGAGAGATGCAGAGTGGGTAGTTTCACAACAACAACAACAACAACAACAACAACAATGATCTCCACTCGCGTGTCGTTAGCCACTTAAAGCCCGGCCGCTGGCCATTGTCTCATAAGAAGAATTAGTGCGGGTGAAGATTCTCAATAAATGCAGTGCGACTCCAGCGAACGCGGGTACCAGCGCTCGCTGCAGGCGTTCCTATTATATAATTCACCCCACTTCTCATTAGCCTACGATTCCGCAGAAGAAAAAAAAGAAAAGAAGCAAAACTCACTCAAATAACCAACCACGAGGCTCCAAGTAGCAGCCCTATTGATCTTGCATTCAGTCACTATGGGGCCCTCCCCCCCTCTCTCTCGCTCGCTCTCTCTCTCTCTCTCTCTCTCTCTCTCTCTCTCTCTCTCTTCCCATCCCCCCTCTCCCTCCAAACGGCCCCAAAACAAACCAGAACCTGGCTTCGGCTCATTAGCTGAAAAAAACACCTTGAGGGGCAAAAACAAAACATAACATAACATAACAACCCCCCCCCACCCCAAACATAAAAACAATAACCCCCAGACCACCGCAGGATAAAGCTACATCTACATCGAGTGGGCCTATAAATAGTCCACTTGTTAAAATATAATTATCTCCCTTAGCTAAAGACAACGGAACCGGGGGGACGCGTGAAATGCCCAAGGGGGACGGTCGCCTGGGGAGCAGGGGGGGGGGATTCAGCCATCAATTATCCTGAGCAGGGCGTCCCAGGGGAGCCCATTACTCAGCCACACTTTTTGGGCGGCGAGCCAAACAGCCACGAGGAGCCCCGAATAAGCTATCCCCTCTCGTCTTGCTCACACACACACACGCACACGCACACACACCTTACTTTAGCTATGCCACCATTCCAGAATTTGGAGACTGGGGGTTGAATGCTACTAAATGAGGATCATCTCAGTACCAACAGTATCAATCAAATAAAGTACATCAGGTGAACCCCCACGAGCAGGAGGCAAACTAGACGTCTTAAGACTTTGTTTAAGGCGCCTCACACGTCGACTTAAGTAACTCACACAAAAACGCCAGCAGTCGCTTCCATCATCCCTCATCCACACTGCCTCCCTCACCAAACCACCACACGCTGCCACACCCACCACTCACTCTCCCCCAGCCCCCGCTTCACCCTCCCTCACCCATCCATTCTGAAATCACCAGTCCACACTCCCTACCAGCCCACTGTCCCCAGCCGCCCCCTCTCCCTCCCCCCTCCCTCCCACCTTGAGCGTGATGTCGGTCCAGTAGATGCGGTTGTCGGTGACGTCAAAGTCCAGCGCCGAGGCCTCCTTGACGCCGGTGAGCGGCACGGCCACGTTGTTGTTGTTGGTCTCCAGGGAGATGCGGCGGATGTCGGTGTGGCGCGAGAACAGCAGGAAGGCCTCGGGCACGATGCAGGTGCTCATGTCGGCGATGAGCTCCAGGCCGATGGGGCAGGCGCAGCGCGCGCCACGCGGCGTGTACAGGCACAGGTGGCTGCAGCCGCCGTTGGCGTCCGCGCACGGGTTGGTGCCTGTGTGAGGGGGGGGGGGGGGGAGGGGACGGCAGGGGAGGAGGGGAGGAGGTGGGGGAGGAGGGGAGGGGTTGGGTGGTGGTGGTGGTGGTGGTGATGGGGGAGGATATGGTCGGGGGGTGGTGGGGGGGGGCAAAGAGAGCAGAAGGTTTGATTGGTGAAACCGGAGAAGAGGTTCTGGTACCGAAGCCCGTTGTTGACGTGGTTCTGCGGGGCCCGGGGCCTTCACGTGGTCAAATAAAACCCTGAGCACGGCAATCTGGATCCATTTACGGAAAGGCTTTTAAAAACAAAACAACGCTTGAGTCCTTGATCGGATCGTGCAAAAAAGTTTCACAATGAGTCAATTAAGTCATTGGGAACATTTGTGTGATTGTTCGTTTAAGTCAATTAAATCATTACGATATCGTCGCCGGAACCGAGCCAGACTCCAGAACCGAGCTAGGCTTCCGGCCCCCATTCCCCATCACCGGCATTAACCTCGGCTGGGAATAAGCTTTAAAATGGACCTTGCAGAATATACAGTGAAAGAAAGCGAACACATTTCCAAATCGTGAACTCTCTAAAATATAAATGGGTCGAGAGATGTATAAATGCCTCCGGCTGCGCAGCCCCTGCCCGGATCAGAGATCCAAGGGAACCCATCCTGGTACTGTGTTATTAGCAGACCAGCCAGAAGACATCAGGCTCCAGTCTAATGCACGGCAAGGCTGGGGGCGACGCCGAGTCCAACCATTCCACCGACCAATCAAGCCGCGTGATTGGTCGACTCGGTCAATTAAGCCGGCGCTTCACAATTAGGGGGGGTACATGCACCCATAGGGGCACTTCCAATGGGTACCGTACCAAAAAAAAAAAAAGCTGTGCGGTTTTCGCTGATGAAGACCACCCCCAACGCTGATGAAGACCACCCCCCCCCCCCCCCCCCCCCCCCCCCGGGAGACTCACCGTGCACCTGGTGCAGGTAGGCGGCCTTGAGGCCCATGAGGTCGGGCAGCTGGTCGACGATGACCTCACGCTCGGCCGTGCGCTTGTGCACGCGCTCGATGCTGCGGCGCTGCCAGTCCGTCCAGTAGATGTAGTCGCCCAGCAGCGTGAAGCCAAAGATGTGCGGCAGCATGTCCTCCACCAGCTCCCGGCGCCCCGACCCGTCCATGTTCATCATCTGGGGGGGGGGGGGGTAGGGGGATAGGGGGAGACAAGTCAGTAGGACATTGCGACAGAAGCACAGGAGGTGGAGAGAGAGAGAGAGGGAACAGCAGCCATCCTGATTTCTCGTGTTAGAAATCTGCTCCTCACATTAATGTGAGCAGCAGGAAAAGGATTTGGAAGAAACAGACCCAGTGGGTTCCACGGGAGCAGGTGTGAGGGGTGAAGTTCTGACAATCTCTGCCCAAACTGTGTGCAGAAAGCGTCCACTCTAGAGCAGCGTTTCCAGCCAGACGGAGCAGACCCAACCCTCGTCACGCAGAAACCAACCATCTCATTTTAGTCCAAAAGTGCTAAACCCGAACTGGAGAGAGCTGGAAGAAAATGGGGGGCTTAAAGGGTATGTAACCCCCCCCCCCGAAAATCAAAGATGCCCTCCAGTTGGAGGAGAACTTTCAGGCAGGTCTCCTGACGGGAGTCCACCCCAGGCTTCACCATTCAGGAGGCCTCGGCACCGCCCACTTCAAAGCCGGCGTGGAGCCGCTCTGGAGTGCTGCTCCGGGGCTCCGTCTGCATCCCGGGCCAGATAAAACTAAAACAATGCCTTCGCAGCTTCGGCCCCGCGGACGCCTGGAAGCACGGCAAACGCTTAGCCACGCCCCCCCCCTCCCCCCGCTCCTCTGCATGGCGTGGAGCAGGCGGGCCCCGGTCGGTTCCCCCCCCCCCCCCCCCCGCCACCACGGAGAAGAACCCCGGGGGCCGGATCTGGTTCCGGTGCGCGGGGCCGGGGCCCGGCGTGCGCGGCGCCACCTGGCAGCAGATCCTAGAGCGGCTAATTAGACGCTGCAGCCGGTGCAAACAAACAGCCCCCCCGCTCCATGTGGCCGCCATACTGACCCTCAGCTGCACACGCAGCAGCTTTGACGTCTTACTATTTTTATTTTATTTCTTTTACAGAAAAAGATGGGGGGGGGGGTGTAAAGAGAACAAGTGTGTGTGTGTTTGTGTGTGGTGTGTGTGTGGTGGTGAGGGGGGAGTGGGGAAGGGAGTGGGGGAGGTAGAAGGGGAGTCCGTTTACCGCGAGTGGATTTACGCTCTCGAGAGGGTGTCAGTAGCACCGCAACCGTCTGCCGGCCGTTGGGTCGTTAAGGGCATGGACCAGGTGTCTGCACGCACACGCACACGCACACACGTACACACACACACACAAACACACACACGCACACACGTACGCACGCACTCACTCACTCACACGTACGCACGCACGCGCACGCACTCGCACGCACACACGGAAATATGTTCTCACTAGAGGCAGGGTGGTGGGGTGGTGGTGGTGGTGGGGTGGGGGTGGGGGTGGTGGGGCTGGGGTTGGCGAGGGGCTGAAGGACACTGCAGTGGTTGGCGGTGCGGAGGCTGGATCACCTACTCGCCGCCAGATGTTGGAATACCAGCGGCGGTGAGTAATCCCCGACCAGCACCTCTCTAACGAGCGGGGAATGCGATGCGTAATGGGCTCAGCCTGGGCTACGGTGGTAATAAAAAAAAAGACATAAAAAGAGGAATAATAAAAAGAAGGTTTGATCCAGGGTTTGATCCCAGGCGCTCGCCAGGGCCGTGGACCCATCCCCCCGGACCCCCCACCCCCCTGGGGGGAGCCCCCCCCCCACCCCAGAGAAGCCTCCGACGACGCTAACAGGAACCCCCGCCGCCGCAGTGCATTGTGGGCCGCGTCGGTTTACTTAGCCCCTCATATGGTTCGGTCCGACTCAGAGTGGTGAACTGGGGGGGGGGGGGGGGCGAGGTGACCTGGCACCTCGACAGAAAACATTTAAAAAAAAGGTTAGCATGTCGATTAACTCCGTTTGCTCTGTCGACACGATGGAACAACAATATGTACGGCGCTTAGTGGGCTCCGAGCTATTTTCTATATCACACACACACACACACACACACACAGTATACAAATATAAAATAGTTTCCATCCTCGCCGAGATGGCCTCAGCCGAGAGGTCTCTGCGGGTTTGGCAGTTGGGAACCGCGGAGCGGCCTGGCGCTGATTCTGGGGCTATTCTAAACAGAGGAGACCACAGCTGGAGTGGACGCCGCAATCGGAACCAGATGTGGGATTCGGCCGCAAAAACCCAGTTCTTCATGATAAACTGAGAAAAAAATAAAAGATTTACAAAGAAAAAAGAATAGAAGAAAAAACACCCGACGCAGAACGAAAGCCCTGGCACCCGATCCCGGTTCCACCCCCACCCGCCGACCAGCACCTTCGAGGCAATGGTGGACTTGCACGCTATGAGCATAGTTGTGTGTGTGCGTGTGTGTGTGTGTGTGTGCGTCGCAGTGTGTCAATGTGTGTGTGTGTGTGTGTGTTTATGTGTGTGTGCGTCTATGTGTGTGTGTGTGTGTGTGTCTGCGTGCGTGTCTGCGTGTGTGTATGTGTGTGTGTGTGTGTGTGTGTGTGTGTGTGTGTGTGTCTGTGTGTGTGTGTGTGCATCTATGTGTGTGTGTGTGTGCGTCTATGTGTGTGTGTGTGTGTGCGTCTATGTGTGTGTGTGTGTGTGTGTGCGCGTCTATGTGTGTGTATGTGTGCGTCTATGTGTGTGTGTGTGCGTCTATGTGTGTGCATATGTGTGTGTGTGTGCGTGTGTGTGTGTGCGTGTGTGTGACGCGGGGCGACACGCGTGACGACGCCGACCGCGGCGTCCACGCCAGACCCTCGGGTCGGTCCACTTCAGAAACCCACTCGACGAAAACTGAAACGGACGCTTTGGCGGGGAGGACGGCGAAAAGACGTCGGGTGAGGCAGAGTTATACGGTGTACATATGTCGGGGTGGTGGGGGGGGTAAGAGGCCAGCGGTGGGGGGGGACTGGTGTGGTTCCACCGCCTGGAAAATAACCATCCACCGTGGCCCTCCCCGGCTCCCCCTTCAGCTCTACATGCAATACATGAGCAGCCAACCCCCCCTGCTCCGCCCAGTAATTTTGGTACTGGCCGAATCTGTCGACACCCCTTAAAGGGCCGCCGTGTAACGACCCTGTTGCTAGGCAGAGGGTGGCTTTGATGTGGGCTTCACCACTCTGATCCTAGTGACGGGGGGGGCCATGGTCCCCCCCCCCCCCCCCTCTGGATGGATGACTGACTGAAGGGAGGGGAGGGAGGTGTTTGTGACGGACAGGTGTCAAGGTGGAAAACACACACACACACACACCCCCGAGGGCATGTGAGGACGGTGGCCCCCCCCGGGGAGCGGCTTTCACTAAAAAGGGGCCCCCTCTATTGGGGGGGGGTGCTAACGCGGCGCCGACGGCGATGCAAGCCCGTCCGCGGGCGCCGTGTCGCGCCGCTAGCCGCTGAAAGGCGCGCTGCGCTGCGGGTAATTCACACGGAGACGCCGTTTCTATCCCGAGTCTGGCAGTGGGCCGCGGGGGTCCGTGGCGGTCCGACATGTGGAAACAATGGAGACGTGACAGCGACGACGGGGGGGGGGGGTGACGACGCCCGCGTCTTGGGAAAAGACCTCCCAAGAACCGGCGCTTCGGTACGGAACGAAAAAGTCACATCTTACGCTGGTTATTTTGGTTTCATAACGGTTCTATAGGCCGGCATGCCAAAGCAAACGCAGGATGATTGAAAACAGTGTATTTTTACATTTTGCCCGGCTTTATTTTTTTTATTCGGTTGATTTTTTTTTGGGGGGGGTGTTTCTGTTGACGCAACGTTTGCGTTAGTGTTCAGAAACCTCATGCTATGGTTGGGGGGGGGGGGGGGGGCCGTTCCCAGGGAACAACCCAGAGTGGTACAGAGGTCCTGGTGCTCTGGTCTTTACAAGGCCACACAAGGCTCCCCCAGCATTGCGAGACCATGGGTGGGTTCAGAGCTCCAGTCGAGTCCTTGGCCGCTATTCCTGGCCTTTAACGCGTGTGCGTGCACACACACACACTCACACACACTGAGGTTGCTGTGAGGTCTCACTGGGCACCGTCCAAGCGCCGTCAATTCAAAAAGAACACACATTGCGAAACACCTGAGATAATGGCCTCCTGGCCTGCGGTGGGAACACCCAGGGTTCTCGGGGTGGAAAAGAAAACTTTTTTTAAAGGCCCAGAGCGTCGATTAAGAAACGACTGAAGCGCCACGGCTACCTCGATTTTATCCGTCTTGGCGTCGCCCCAGTAGATCTTGCGCTCGTGGTAGTCCAGCGCCAGGCCGTTGGGCCAGCCCATGGAGGTGTTGGCCATCACCAGCCGCTCGCCGCCGTCCAGGTCCGCACGTTCGATCTTGGGCACCTCGCCCCAGTCGGTCCAGTACATGTACCTACCGGGTCAACGGACACACTCAGAGTTAACGGTGGGTTACTGGCAGGAGCGTCGTGCGTCAGAAGAAGGCGCTTTGTTTCGTTCTGGGACGGCCCGCCGTTGCCCCACAAACCACAACGGACCTCCTGGAATGGGACTGCACCACGGTGGTAAAGGGTAAAGGGTAAAGGGGGCATTTAGCAGACGCTTTTGTCCAAAGCGACTTACAAGCAGTACATTTGTGGGGTTCGACATGTGGACAGTTGGAGGAGGAGGGGGATCAGGGGGATCGAACCGCCGACCCTACGGTTAGTGGACGACCCGCTCTGTCCACCCGCTCTACCCCACTGAGCCACTGCCGCCCTGCAATGTTAAAAAGTCCACCGAAGCCCCCCCCCCCCCCAGCTCACCCGGCCGCGGGGTCCAGCACGATGGCGCGGGGCTCGTCCAGGTCCTCCGAGATGAGGATCTTGCGCATGGTGCCGTTCAGTCGGGTCACCTCGATGCGGTCCGTGCCCGTGTCCGTCCAGTACAGGTTGCGGGCCACCCAGTCCACCGCGATGCCGTCGGGGTGCTTGACCTGCGACGTGACCACGAACTCGGCGCCGGTGCCGTCCAGCGTGGCGCGGCGGATGGCCTTCACCTCGTCGTCCGTCCAGTAGATGTGGCCGTCCACCGGGTCGTAGTCGATGGCGATGGCGTGCCGGATGTCCTCCGCCTGCAGGACGATGTCGGTGAAGTCGGGCGTGTCCAGCGAGATGCGCCGCAGGTCGGTGCGCCTCGCCAGCAGCAGCACCTGGGTGGGGCCTGGGGGGAGACGGGGGGGGAGAGAGTGGGTGAGTGAGTGGGTGAGTGAGCGGGTGGGTGGGTGTCGGGATATAAGCGATATAAGCACGTTTTAAAATAAACGAGGAGGCTCTAACGTGGAAAAAGGTCTAAGCCCGTAAACCAGCGCGGCTCATCCGTCACCGTTGTTAACATTTAGGTGGAGCAGCCTCCCGAAGCGAGCGCTGGTGCACCACGTGCGCTGATAAGTGCTGCGACTCTCACCGCCCCCACCCCCCGGCCCCCCGCCCGCCCCCCTGCCCGCCGTCGTTCCCCAGGAATCCTAATTGCATGTGTGCGAAGGTCGCGCGGCGGTGGCGCACAAAGGCTCCCGACAAATTAGCAACTTGCGCGGCGCTTTCAACTCCCCTCCCCGCATTGTCCCCCGGTGGGTGGGAACGGGCAGGCGAGGAGGAGGAGGAGGAGGAGGAAGAGGTCTTGGGGGGGGCGGGTTAAGGAACAGGAGTAGGGAAGGGGTTCTGCCCAACAATAGCCCACTGTGAGGCCCTGGAGACCACACTGGGGCCGGCCCTGCCTCTAGCCAGCAGCCACTCCGCTGTGAGGAGTGATGGGTGAAGTACGGCCTGGGTGGAGGGTGGAGGGTGGAGGGTGGGGGGTGGAGGGTGGGGGTGGGGGGGAAGGTAGGGGGGGGGTTGAGTAAAATTGGAAATGTAAAACGACCGAACAAAAAGGGGAAAGGAAAAAAACCTCCACCAGCCATTCTGAAAGAGTTAAAATCGGCCATTGAAAGGAGGCTATTGTCCACAGGGTCATGTGATTGGAACCACAAGAAGCCCCGCCCCCCGCCCCCCCCCCTCTCACACACACTGTTGACCGGGGGAACTGAACCAAAAAAATGTAAATAAAAGAGTGGCGATGGGGGCAGAAAGGAGGGGGCGGGCCGGTTACGCAAGGGTTCCCCCCCGCTCCGATTCAAATGGTGATAGAGGAGTCGCCATGGCGACCGGTCAGGTCGGCCCGCGGCACCTTCAGCCGGGGCGACCACCGCCTCGCGGCTAACGGTTTTAAATGCCTGCCTGCTGCTCGCTCTGCATTCAGGGGACCCCAGAGAGGGGGGTTCCACCGCATGTGCGCCAAATGACCCGGAGAATCCGGCTAAATGTGTGCAGAGAGGGGGGCCACGATACATCACAGCCCGTTCTCATGAAGGAGCAGGAGGCATGTCTAACTAGGAACGCTCTGCCTGTCAACGATGCCCCACAGGTGCACTGTGGACACTGGGATTCGAACCCAGAACCGTGAGTGAGTGAGTGAGTGAGTGAGTGAGTGAGTGAGTGAGTGAGTGAGTGAGTGAGTGAGTGAGTGAGTGAGTGAGTGAGTGAGTGAGTGCGTGCGTGCGTGCGTGCGTGAGTGAGTGAGTGAGTGAGTGAGTGAGTGAGTGTGAGTGAGTGAGTGAGTGTGTGCGTGCGTGAGTGTGTGTGAGTGAGTGCATGAGTGAGTGAGTGTGTGTGAGTGAGTGCATGAGTGAGTGAGTGTGTGTGTGTGAGTGCATGAGTGAGTGTGTGTGTGTGAGTGAGTGCATGAGTGAGTGAGTGTGTGTGGTCTTGGTACCGTCTCGGCAGGTCTTGAGGTCCTCCAGCAGCTGGACTCCCGTGGGACAGGCACACTGGAAGAAGGGCTGGACCGGGGACAGGAGACACAGGTGGGAGCAGCCGCCGTTGCTCAGCGAGCAGGGGGTGGGCACTGCCGGGGCGGAGAGCAGGGTGACCACGGCGGCACAGGTGATGCATGTCATTAAATCACACACTGGTCCATGCCAACACGGTCATGTCTTTAGATACACATCGGAAAAGAGATCGTTAAGGAGCGGGCAGGGCGCCTCGCTCAACGGTGCCGGCAGGTAGATTGCGTAGGTTGGGATTCAAACCCAGAACCGTGCGACTTGAGGTCAGACACCCCAACCGCCGAACATTCCTGCACTTACGGGCAACGCATTATATCCATCTACACGCATTCACACACACGCCTAGTTAGTTATGAGGTATTGCCCAAGGGCACTGTGACACCTCATGAAAAACAGGCACGCACACACACACTCGCACACACCCATTGCACTATTATCCATGCTTGGTGGGGACCTTTAGTCGTGCTGCCCCACTGACTGAACTGTGTAGGGAAGCGGAAAATTGCAGGTTCAGAGGGTAAATGGTTCACCAGCTGGTTTCACTCGCTCCCTGTGCCATTCTCAGGGGTGTGCCGTGCATTCGGTAGTTTGTTTTTCCTCGCTGTCGTGCGTCTGCTCACTGCGGGCCATCCTTGGGAGGTGGGATACCCCCGTGTGTTCTCAGGGTCCCACATGAACTTTTATGAACCCCTGAGTTGTTGTTTTTTTTTAACCTGCTAAACGGTCCGATCTATCTGCCAGTGGCTGGCGGCATGTGGTTTTTCACTGACTGTTTTCACTTTCCTTGCTGGGATCTGGGGGGGGGGGGGGCGTCTCTCCCCTTTGCCCTGTCAGAGCCCTTGGGGTCAGGCCGTAACATCTAATGTGGTCCTGTGAAGGCCTCCAGAGTGCATAACTGGTATTAAGGACTCTGCACATAAACTCCACTAGGTTTCACCAGAAGTGGTGGTTCTGTCTACATTTACTATTACAATGTATTACCATGGCACTGTTAGTCGCTCTGTGAAGGATTTCATCCAACGCGATCCAACGTAAAGTCAGTAAAAGAGCAGGGTTAGGCGTTGGGTATCTAGCTCAAGGCTGTGAACACGATAGGGATCGAACCCAGTACCTCGTTGGCTGTGAGTCCAATACCCCCAGCCACGACACTCCCCTGGCCCATATACACTTAAACTATAGTGTATACTATACACCTGCTGCCTGGTGTACACTATACACCAGGCACACTATACACTATACACCAGGCAGCCGCTGGGGCCCTGGGGGCGGCCGCTGCCTGGGCCCAGGGTCCGAGTCAGGGGGAGGGGGACGTGGGGGTGGGGGGGGGCGCGGCGGCTCACCTGTGGGCTGCCTCCAGGCGCTGAAGACGTGGATGTCCATGGGCGAGAAGATGTCGGAGTGGACCTTCCGCCGCTCCTCCCCCGTCTGCTTGCGGCAGGCGTGGATGGAGTGGGTGTTCCAGTCCGTCCAGAAGAGGGTGTCCTCGTAGAGGGTCAGGGCGAACGGGTGGGGCAGGTCTCCCTTGACGACCACCTCCCTGGGGGAGGGAGACGGGGGCATTCAGGGTCAGACATCGGAGGACCGGGCGGATGGAGGAGGCCATCGCACCGGGGGTTATTGCTCTGGTGGAAGTCCCCCGTGTTGGGAGGACCAACCGCCAAGAGGGGGAGGGGGAGGCGGGGGTGTGGGGTCAGATTGGCAGAGGACAGGGGATTGAACCCAGTACCATTCGGGTGGTGGTTGACCACCCGAATGGGCCACTACACCACTCTAAGGGGTAAAGGGGGCATTTAGCAGACGCTTTTGTCCAAAGCGACTTGCAATCAGTACATTTGTGGGGATCAACATGTGGACAGTTGGAGGAGGAGGGGGGTCAAGGGAATCGAACCACCGACCCTATGGTTAGTGGACGACCCGCTCTGTCCACCCACTCTACCCACTGAGCCACTGCCGCCCACTCTCATAGCTCATGTGTTTTTTTTCTCAGGGAAATAAAGATACAAATACATAAACCAAAGCTATCGCAATACATTTCATGGTTGGACTACAACGTGCCAGACAAAACTTCTGCTCTTGGCCATTTCAATCGCGGGCGTTGCCAATAAAACTAACATAACAGCCTCCTCTTGGCACCCAACGCATTTTTGGAGAAAAAAAAAAACACACTCTTCTTCCATCACACAGTAGTGCCGAGATGGCTGTTCAGCGAGGCCTATGAGGGATTATATTTAGCGGGTAACCCGACATTAAACTCCAGCGTCGGCACCGCCACCGGGCCACAGAAAATCAGCAAACACTTATTCGGAATATCGATGGCTGACGACGTTCGTTGGCAAAACCGTGTCCTGGACTCAAAAGGCTCGACTGTTGAGGGTTGACCCTGAGGTGCGGCGCCTGGCGTCCGTCCTCATGGCGATACGTAATGAAAACAAACACGGGTTCCGTTGCACCGCGGCACCGGGGGGGGGGGGTCGACCTATAGGGGGCGCCAGACTGACAAACGGCCCTCTTTAACGGCGGGGCCGGTGACTGGTACCTGGAGGTGCCGTCCAGGTTGGCCCGGTGAATGAAGTTGAACTTGGCGTCGGCCCAGTAGAGCTTCTGCAGGCTGTAGTCCAGCGTCAGCCCGTTGGGCCAGTAGATCTCCTTCTCGATGATCATGGCGCGGTGCGTGCCGTCCATGCCCGCCCGCTCGATCTTGGGCACCTCGCCCCAGTCGGTCCAGTACATGTACCTGGGAGAACAACCACAGGCAGGGAGAAACCATTAGGAAAAATAACAAGGATTTCACTGACCCGTTGGATGATCACGTGGTTAAGGAGCGGGTAGGGTTTTTTGACCTTGTTCTCATGGATTCCTGTAGGCCGCGTTGCAGACATTGGGGATCGAACCCAGCTTTGGACACCCGAGCAACCACACCACCCCCCCACCCCCCACCCCCACTACGCCCAGTATAGCAGTCATGGGGAAATCCCCAGGAAGAAGAATTCAACACAATGCAAACAGTTTGACGTCAATCACAGGACAAGACAGTGCTGCCTGTCATCACTCCTGGTGCACCATGGGAAACCACACAATAAAAAAAAAAAGAAAAAAAAGAAAAGCCGGGCATCTGCCTGAACCGGTATGTCACCCAGAGAACCCAACGCAAAGAGACTGAGCGCTCCTGTCAACACCAGGCCTCCCTGCTGCGGACACAGAGGGGGGCCGTGGGGGGGGTGGGGTTTGCCCGGCCGGGACCCCGGGGGCGTCCCATAGGATGAGCCCGTGACAGGAAGTCCTCCCCAGCGGCTTCCTGTCTGACCTGGCCTTGCCCGTGAGCGGAGGGAGGAGGACGTGCACATCCGACGTGAAGCCACGGTGAAGCCATCGCTGCGGGTCACGGCGCTCCTCTGAAACGTCGACTGTGCACACTGCGCGTCCCCACAGCAACGTGCGGCCATTAACGCACGCAACGTCCACTTAAAGGGGGCATGGCCGGGAGAGGGGAGCCGGGTAAAGGGGGCGTGGCTGGGAGAGGAGGGCCGTGGCGGGGGTCTTTACTGAAGGCCAGCGGGGCAAAGGTCTCCCGGGCACGGCGAGAACGACAAGAGACACTGGAGTGAGGGCCCCGAGGCATTTGAAGTGGACGGTGGAGGGGGGGGGGGGGGGGGGCGGGCGGGGAAAGAGGGTGCGTTTTCGCGCCGCGGCGTACTAACGAGCTTAACGATCCATCTGGATCACTCCAAGCAAGCGTCTTCAGGAGGTGCACAGGAAAAAAAAAAACATGAAAAAAAAAAAAAAGGAAACGGTAAGAGAACGTTCATGCAGTTAAGTCCGAAGTGTTCTGGAAAATGACATCTGTTCTTGCTTAAAAAAAAAAGAAGGGATTTTTTGTTATGTTAGTATGGATGTTGTTTTCTCCAGCTTTCATGGACATTCTTCTCCACTGCGGAGAACTCGCTGGAGCTAAACCACCGGACAGCGAGGTGAAAACTCTCGCATGTGTGGAGGGTGGGGGGGAGGAACTGGTGAAAACACCTCAGCTTTTAACACATCCTGCCCTCTGCAGCACATCAGCACAACAAACCAGCCCCTGGGGGGGGGGAGGGGGGGGGGGTCGCCGGGTGAAGGGGGAGACCGCTGTGAGGCTAATGGGAGCCCCTTTGTTTTTCCCTAATTGCTTTCACAGCTGGACGCCCCCACACACCCCCCCGCCCCTCACCCACCCACGTGCACACACACACACACACACACACACACACACACACACACACACACACACACACACACACACACACACACACACACACACACACACACACACACACACACACACACACACACACACACACACACACACACACACACACACACACACACACACACACACACAGGAGGAGGGCCGGGGGGGGAGAGTGCGGTCCAGCAGGAGCGAGTGAGCGCGGGTCAAGGGTTTAAGCCCATGTCCACTTCTTCACATTCCAGGCATGGACCACAACACTCCCCCAGACTTGCCAGGCCCACGCAAGAGCACTGCCAGACCTCACCCTCACAGCGGGGGAGGGTGGGGGGGGGGGGGGGGTGTGGGGGGGAGAAAGGCGTTAGCCGAGCACAAACAAAAACAAGGGCGACCGCCAAGGGGCCAAGGAGATCCAGATTGCCCGCTGGTTTGAAACAAACAGATAACCTTGAAGCCCGGCGTGCTCTTTATTGGGCGCCCGGCGAGCCGGGACCGGAGCCAGCTTCAAGGGACGGACGCCACGGTTGCCGTATTGTGTTTAGTTTCAATTCATGTGATAATAGCCACATGATTACACCCTTTATTATGACTGCCACCCCGCTGAGCCGCTCTCACCGGCCGCGTGTGAAAAGCCCGAACGAATAAACGCGCCTATTGCGCCAGAGGTGGTTTGTGAGCGCGTTCCCGTGCGCGTTAGGATACAACCAGCTAGTAGCCAGCGCACTTTTTTGGCAGCGCGTCTCGTTTCAAGCGACAGTCCGGACAGACGAAGAGAAACCGTTTGCCTGGACACGGCAACATGAGCGACGGGAAAACGTGCTAGCTAGCTCGCAAACACCGACTCCTGAATTGCAAAATTTTAAAGACAAGCCCCTTGCGCCAGTCTGTTCCAGTCACACTGTGAAAACACGCTACCAAATGGCGGGTAGCAGTCAAAAGGTCCAAAGGACTGGTCCCACTATGAAATACCCAATACTCATTGAGCTTAATGTCCAGTATGTCCTCCCTAAGTGGGGAAACAGTGATTTAGGATTTAAAACATACACTTCTCTCTCTGTGAGAAGGTGACCTCAGGTGTTTAGAATAAAAAAAAAAAAACTAGTTTCTTTAACAAGATGGCCTCCGGTATTTAAACACAAATACACCGTGCATGCGCGGTGATTTATAGCTAAGATGGCCGCCGTGACACGATCTGTCAGCCACTGACAACTGTACAGCCCACAGTGATGCCTGTTGGCACCGCAACAGTCACTGCAGCCCAAGTGCAGCCCCACCACTGGATGGGGCTGATCAAAACAAGGGCCACCAGGATAGCACCCGGGCTTCTCCACAATCCTCTTTTGTTGTCTGTATTTTTTTTTAACAGAAGTTAACAAAAAAATAACATGAGCAAAACTACTAACTAAATAAAAAAAAAACACAGATGGCCAACTCATCTGCGAATCGACCCCAGCGCTCTGCCTTTCTAATAACAAGCACCTTCGCACCGACACACCCGTGTGGTTCACCAGAACCCGTGTTCTCCCTGTGGGCTCAATTAGCCGTGCAGCAGGTGAACACCAAACTGTACCTGGATGGCCAGGCCAGATTTCGTTTTACATTGCACTTCTTCCCCCCAAAAATCGATGCTGCTGTAGCACTGGTGCCTGGAGGCGCTCTGGTCGAAAGTTAGAGAAGTTTAAGTTTGGGCAGCTCTCGGTAGATTGGGTAGAGGCGCAGTGTGGAGGGGATTGTCTCACAAATCATCCCCCGCCCTCCCTCCCCCCCCCGCAAATCCAAACACCGTCAAATGTGGTGGGGAAATTTGCACTCAAGTCAAGGTAGCTAGGCTAGGCTAGGCTAGGCCCAGGGAGCGTGGAACGGACCCCAGCAAACAAAAGGGGCCAGGGCAAACCGAACAATGAGCAGAAGAAACGAAGGAAGAACATTCCCTCAAACTATTCCATTTCCACAAGGGGCATGCCTAGACACTTCCATGTTGTGGCTGAGTGTGTGAGAGAGAGAGACGGTGTGTGTGTGTGTGTGTGTGTGTGTGTGTGTTAACCCCCCCACACCCACACACCCACACACACACACACACACACACACACACCTTCAAGAGCACCTGGTGAGTCAGACAATACCAGCTCCGCGGCACAAGTGGTTGCGTGCGACGCGGCCGCGGAGCTGTTGGCCTGCGTCAGCGAGCAGGGTTATCATTAATGATTTCGCACAAAACACAAAAGCTCCCTCACCCCCCACCACCCTCCCCCCGAGCCTCACCACTACTACAACCCTCCTCCGCCCTCCCCCCCCCCCCCAGCACAATTCCCACCAGGCCTCATTGTTGAAACACCTGCGAGAGGAAGAGTGAGGCAGGACGGGGCCGCGTGGCTTCATCTGCCGTCGTCAGCGAGCGCGGCGAGGCGGGAGATCTTACGGGGGGGGAAGAAAGAAGAAGAAGAAAAAAAAAAAAAGACACACGCAACTTTTTCCCCCCCGGGCGCCGCCCCGAGCGATGCCCGTGTTTGGACAGCTGAGGGGGCGGCTGCTGCTTTGAAACACGGCCCAGGCGCCCGCTAAACGCCCTGCTGCCTCCACAGCGCACAAGAATGCACGCGCTCCCTCCTGGGCGATAAGAGATTGACGCCGAATGCCGTGACATCTTTTCTTTTACATTTTTTTTATATTATTCTTACAAATACACTTGATGCCAAGAGGACAAGGAAGGACACGCCCACCTGGGAGACAGCGGCCAATCGGCGGCGCGGGAGGGAGGGAGAGACGCTAACGGGCGATGCGCGCCGTGCCAGTCGACCCGACAGGTTTGATGGGCGCACAATGATTCCACCCCTCCGCAGTCGCCGAGGAGCCCACGGTCTGGCTGTGGGGGCCCCTCCCAACAGGGGCCCCTCCCAACAGGGGCCCCCACAGCGGCGACAGGCCCCCCCCCGACAGGGACTGCTTGTGAAGTACAGATGGCATGTCGTTGTTGGTGGTGGCGGCGGCAGCGTGGGTAATGTTTTGGTGGGGGGTGGGGGCGTGGGGCAGTTAAAAAAAAAAAAAGGGGGTGGTGGCTCTGGTGGTGCAGGTGTAGCTACAGCTGTGGACGGCGCGGCGCCCGGCTCACATGCGTGCGGCGTGTTATGGTTGCGTCCGTGCCAGACCGCGCTGGCAGCCAGCGGGGCTCCTGTCACGCTGCAACCGCCTAGCGCCGTGCACCTCCCTGACCTTTTGTTGTCTTTGGGTTTTGTGTCTTGTGTTTTTTTTTTTTTCTTCCCCCCCCCCCCCCCCAAACCGTTTCGCTTTTTCCTTTTTTAGTGTCTGAAAGCGGTTATCACCACTCGCTCGCTCGTTCTCAAGAATGTCTCCGTTTCGGATCGGCTGCGACGTTACGCCGCCCCTGTTGCGCTTGGGACTCACGCGATGGGGAAACGTTGACAGAGGCGTCGACGTCGCATCATGTGTATGCACACTGCGGGTTCCCCCCCGGGGTTTGTGAACCCATGACCGTGCATGTGAACGGGTGGCAGGCGGGGAATAACACCAGCAGGGCCAGGGCAGAGCGTGGGCAGCAGGACAACACAAGCCGGGCCAAGCAGGGCCAAGCAGGGCCAAGCTGGGCCAAGCAGGGCCAAGCAGGGCCAAGCAGGGCCAGCCGGCTGCCACCTCTGGTCCCCCCAGCCGCCCTACAGGCAACGCAGAGCCTGCACTTTATTGTTCTGACACAAACCGCGGGTGAAAACCAGGAAGCCGAGTGGCCCCACGGAGCAGGCCCCTCCCCTGGGTCTTTACAGCAGCGATACCACCACGCCGGCTGGCCGGCTTCCTTTGTGAGGGGAGGCGCAGTAAAGAGGGCCACGCAGGAGAAGGCTTTTCCCACAGAAAAAAAAAAACTAAACAAAAAACACACAACTATCTGGCCCTGAGAACAAAGCCAGTCAAACAGACGTCTCTGATCAGTAAAATGAGGGGGAGGGAGAAAGAAATGGCAGTGCCCCCCCCCACACACACCCTCCCCCCCCCCTTTGCCACAAGAGCGGTATTGTGTTTGCTACCTGATGCAGTAATCAGTCAACTTGAACGCGGTCCAGCACGGCGTTCCACAGAAAGTTTGTCCGCCATTATCCAACCCACCACCCCACTCCCTGCATCGCACTCACAGAACTATAGGATCTAGACAGGGTTACACACACACACACACACACACACACACACACACACACACACACACACACACACACACACACACACACACACACACACACACACACACACACACACACACACACACACACACACACACACACAGCGAGCCCTGCACCGTGTGTGTGTGCGTGCGCGCGTGTGTTTGTGTGTTCAAGCTCGAGCCGATCTGTTTGCATGCGGGGAGGCCAGGATGTAGCTCCACACTTTACAGGACCGGGATCAAACACGCGGGCACATGTGGGAGCTAGACGAACCACGGGGTTGCCGGTTTAAAGACCCCCGCCCCCCCAGCTATCTAAAATAACCCACGCCTGCTGCTCCCAGGGTGCCGGCGTGCGGCCGCACCGCCATGCCACGGCAGGACTGTGTTGTGTTATTTCCTCCACGTTTTGGACATGCGTGCTCTCTACCACGTATTCACCAGTGAGCACATCTTGGATACCCTTTGCGAGTAGACTGACGGTGCATTTGATGTGACGTCAATATGTGTTACGTCAACATGTGTATCTGATTATTAAAGACAAACACGGACACACGAGAGGCTGATCAACAGCGACGTGCCGACGTCAGCAGACCTCTCAGTTTTCTAGCGAGCCAAGCCGCCAGCCCAGCAGCATACTCCTTAACGCCGGTGACAGACAGACAGACAGACAGACAGACAGACAGACAGGCAGACAGACAGGCAGACAGAGGCGAGAGGAGGACAGAAAACGGTTCAACCTCCGACGCTCTCTCGATAGCACCCCCGGGTGTCCCGTGGACCGGACATCACAGCGCTGTGGACGAGTGGCACCGGGAGGGGGTCGAGCACAGCGTGAAAACAGAGCAGAGTCAAATGAAGTGTCTCGTCTCTCAGAGCTGAACGTCAACGAGAACAGAGGCCGGCGCCGCAGGCCAACGCGTGACCAACGCACGGCAACAATGGACGAGCTGCACCCAGCCTTGACGCTTCTGCGCAGAGTATCGACCGAAAACAACAACCCCCCCCCCCCCACCCACCCCCCGTCCGCCCCATCACCCCCGGAAAAAAACAAAACAAATAGGAAAAATCAAAATCAAAACAGCACAAAAACTAGAAAAAAAAACAGCTGGCAACTCAACAATGAGGCCTTTGTGAAGCACATGCATGAGATATGTCCACAAAAAACACACACAAACAAGAACAGAGGGGGGGGGAAGAGAGAGACCCCAACGCTGTGCATGAACGTATGCAAGCAATTTGCCATTTCATGCATAAATGAAAGTGGCCACTTCAAATAGCGTGGCATGCTAATGAGACAGAGGATGTGTTTAGATGTCTCCACACACACACACACACACACACACACACACACACACACACACACACACACACACACACACACACACACACACACACACACACACACACACACACACACACACACACACACACACACACACACACACCGGGGGGGGCCGGAGGGGGGCGGATGATTGCATCGTGAGCTCGCCGCGATCGCTCTTCTCACTTCTTCAACACAATGATGTCATTACCGCTGCCTCGTCTTCCTCTTTGGTGGACACTCTGGTTCGGGGGGGAACGGACGCAGGACACGCACGCCATCTGAACGCCCACCCCCCCCCCCCCCCCCCCTTGAACAGAATTCAAGCTAACACAGGACGATGGGATGGTCTTTAGTGAGGGTAGGCTCACAGAAGACAAGATGTCCGAACCTCGTGAACCATCAACGTGTCCAAGGACATCCGAGGAGCTGCATCACGCAACCGCCTAGTTACCGGTCAGTCACCGACAGGCCAAAGCAAACCGGTGGGGGAACTCTGGTCGGGTGAAGAGGCAGGGCCCCCACACCCAGAGGAAAAGACCGTCCTTTGCATTACATGCATCATGTACCGCGTGGACGTCTCATGCACGCCTAGATTGCCGTCGACAACGACGCAACGTGCCACGGGTCAGTTCGACGCGGACCGGGCTCAATGCCGGCGACGTCTTGTCGGCGGTGAAGGCCAGGCCAGAGACAACGAGCACCGCACCGAGAGCGGCGGCCACCGAGCCCGGTTGCGGGCAGCATCTGGTGTTTTCAGCGGCTC